>JACGWL010000005.1:13106987-13493577 GCA_034509725.1 Sesamum angolense | reverse complement strand
TATGCACGAGGTAGAAGAAATCGGAATCTTGTGCCGCAGACAGCACAGAAAGGCATTGCATGAGCAACAGTTTGATCAAGACAGAACGATCGAATTTCATCCCCATTTTCTTGTTTCCTTTTTCTCTTTAATTTTAGTTGGAGATGATTGAACCCTTTGATGTTGCAGTATTTATAGAATGGATGAAGAAATGTGAACTGAGTTCTTTTGTCTGAAATGAACATTATATATTCTTAACGGATCACGTTTAAAATTAAGGCAAATAATTAATGATTGATGATCATGGGTTGTCCTGGAATGACTGTGTGGTTCTGATTGAGACAGTATAGGAATTAAAAATTGTCTGTACGTTGGATCAGTTTCAGCATATCCTCTGGGTGGCCATGAATTGGATGGTGGAGATGGGGTTTAATTTCTTTAATCTCAATGATTGGACTCATAATTAATCAGCCTGTTTAGAGTGTGAAAGCTGTAAATCAAACTACAAATCATGTGATTAGTTGTTTTGATTTAAATTATAAGGATTAATTACACATATACCCTCTCTAAAAAAAAAACTGTCTATCTTTTTGTTTTTATTTTTGTTTTACTTCTCACCATTATTTGTTCTTTCACGCCATTTTTGCCTTCTAGACATATGTGTTATGGCTAATTGTCAAAATGTCGACAAAGTTAAATATGGTACTTAATTTATATATAAAATATACTTTTTTCCATTCATTAAAGACTATTTTTTTATTTTTTATTTTTATCCATTGTTGGAACAAGAGAATTTGTGTCTCAAAACAGTTGTTCTGTGATCTACTTGAAGGGGCAACTTCCATTTGTCTTTTGTCAGCTCAGTACATCCTACTCCTCTAGTTTACAAATGTAGAAACTAGTGGCATCCATTGAGGCGACCTTGATCCAATACTTTTATTTCATACTCACATCGAATTTAATGATTTTGTATATACGATGAAAAAAATCTAACATTATTCTACTAGTAGAATTCTGAGTAGTACATGCCAAATGGATAGAATAATACCTAACTCTTTACATTTAATAAATATAAATATATGATATTTCATACTCGGATCTTCAATTCCCAACATTTTTGATACGTAGATTCAGTGATCCCTGATCCTCCAAATAATTTGTCCTCTTTGTTTAAAGTTAATAATAATTATTTTATTAATTATTGGGGTATTAGACGGTTAGTATATTCTGAACAATATGTGATATGGTTCAAATAGATCTAGACCCTAAATTGGCATAATACCCCGTGGGTTAGGAAAGCTAGGAGAATATCCAAAGGTAGATGATACCATTAGGACCTCGCTAATCTCAATTAAGGCAAATAGTTAGAAGCTCTCACTTTGATCATCTATTAAAGGTTTATAGTTAAATAGGTCTGCAACTTATTTTATTGTAAGGAATATCTTAATGAATATAATATTGAAACAAATATTAATCGATTTAGTGAATCCGAGAAAAAAATAACTAATGAATCATGAAGATATTGTATGGAAAATATACACAAGTCAACCTTAGAACGTGATGTCAGTGTCACATCACGAAGATTTCATAAAAGTGATAAATAGAGAAAATTACTGTCTAATAATTTAAATATGTTGATTAAATGATGCTTAAAAAATGATATTTAGTTTATTGATAAATATAATTTATAATCGATACTATACCATAAAAATAACTGATAAATAAGGATAATAATTAGCTAGAAGATTCTCTGTAGTCCTATAACAGTAATGTTAGCATAATTGATAACAACTACTGTTCTTAGGAACTGTCTTATGAATTAACTATACCATACTTACATTTTAATTCATGCCTTACTTCAAGTGGGCATTACTGTTTGAGGCAAAAATTTTATACAAGGTGATACAAAGTGATCGTATGCCTTAGAGTCTAAGTAGGGAAGTTAGCTCGTATTCTTGAAATGTTGATTAAAAAGTGCATTCGCAATCAGTAGCTGAATGGTGTTTAAGATAATTTTGTAATTTTTTGCAAAGAGATATACACGTCGTTTACCACTTTTTATATAAAGAGATATATTGCGATTAATGTAATGTAAAGACTTATAATTTTGTGGCCCTGCTATATCTAATTAATATATGACCATTGCAAGAGAAGGCTGCTTTGATGAGGAAGTGGAATTGTATGCCAGTCAAATCTGTCGTAGATAGTTAAGAATCATCCATTCCACAAATTTAAAGTGTAAGCAAAGGGTTACGACGAATGTGATCGCTATGGAGAGGTTACACAGTGTCGCCTGTCGCGGCAGAACTCCACGAACGACCACACGTCCGGCTCCACGTTTCATGTAGTCCGTCGCAACCGCTTTTGCTGCCGCGTAAGTACCCCCTCCCGATTCATAGCTACCGCCTGCCAGTTTATCTTGTAACCAAGACTTCAGCCAGGCTCTGACTGACAACCAATTAACTAACACATATTGACTAAAAGTATAGTCAATCTATAGAAAGCGCTTACATAATTAATAATCCATATACTCTTAATACTCTTACATGATCCTACTAAACCATCACCCAACATTTTATTAACCAGTTTAATTCAAACTGAAAAACATTTAATCACTTTTCTGAAAATTGGTGTTGTAACATACGTACATAAAATTAATCATTCATATTTTATACAAGAAATGATGTTAAAGGCATTGTCCCCATCACTGCAACATTATTAAGAAACCTCGCCAAAATGAACACTAAACTTCGCACAAATCAGAGCTCATAAAATGTGATATGTAGACATCATATTGACGTCCTGCCTCAAACGCTCGAGATATATGTTTGCCTTATGCATTTCTTAGCTTGAAGTGTCTTTGTGTGTCTCAGGCACTATAAGGCTTATCGTAAGACAGATTAGTTATTGTATTCGTACTGCCCGTCCTCTCTAAAAAATCAGCCGTAACCAGCAATGAAGGAAAAGCTATCTCCAAACGTTTCCGAAAAAAATGGTAATGACGGACATATGCGCCAGTGATCCCCGACGTTATAGCTCAATTATCTATTAGTACCTAGTTACTGACATCATTTTATAAACTCACTGATTCATTATAACATTATTCCCGTAAATGATATAATTTAATTATTACGAGTCTCTTCATAGCTGTTTGCATACGATTGAATCTGATGCTTAGAGTGTTAAATCGCCCTATTCATAGCCAGTAACTTGTGACCATGGATTAATACTCTCAAGTTATGTCTGTGAGGTATTGCTAATCTCTTCCACAGAAGCTTGTGTTTGCTTGTCGGTAATTGGTTTTCTCAAAGTCACTCTTAGTAGTACATTACAAATAATTAGTCTAGCCGTACTATTTATGTGTTATTTTCTCTAGGTAGTATTGCCACTCGAATCCGTTAGCTGATGAAAGTGATCATACCAAACTATATAGAGATTGTGCCAATTTCAACAGTTGTTATGAACATATGAATTTCCAGTCACAAGGCATTTCCCTACAATACACTCCCCCATCTAATTTACAGCAAAATCTTATATAGGCAATCCCATTCCTAAACAATATCCGTGTGCATTTCGTATGATGCGACTTTCATTGGAGATGCTTAATCATAAAGAACCAGGTCCTACTCTCCGAAAATTTTCTCTCAATGGACAACTAATTATCATCAACCACTCTATGATTCAATATTCCTTAATTCTTACTCACTTTTGCAGACCCCTCTATTAATACAATTCTTGTGTTTGCAGGCATAGGCATACTATCAATCTCATACACACTATCAGAGGGAGGCTGGACATCCTTAACAGCCCTTTTCATGATATGCCTTGTTTGTTTGTATACAGGTTTACTCCTGAAAAGGTGCATGTACACAAACCCTCTCATCAAAACGTATCCCGACATAGGCGAGCAGGCGTTTGGCCGAAAGGAAGAACCGTCATATCCATTTTCATGTATCTTGAGTTGTTCTTGCTTGCAGTCGAGTTTCTTATACTGGAAGGCGATAACTTGCATAAGCTCTTTCCAAATTTTTGCGTCCACGTTTTCGGAAAAAGAGTTGGAGGCAAACAGGCCTGTATTCTGCTCACCGCGCTTGTCATGCTTCCTACAACAACGTAATGTCTCAAGTGACTTTGAACCTTCCGACAAGAAACACAAGCTCGAAAATTGCAATATACACGACACTGATTAATCCAGTCACCAAGTACGCTATAATCGTTACCCCAATCGCGACAGCTCTTGAAGAGACTCTAATCTTACGGGATAGCAGAATGATCAGCTTAATGATAAAAAATTTGGAAAGAGCTTATGCAAGTTATCGCCTTCCAGTATAAGAAACTCGACTGCAAGCTAGAACAACTCAAGATACATGAAAATGGGTATGACGGCTCTTCCCTTTCGGCCAAACGCCTGCGCCTATGTCGGGATAGGTTTTGATGAGAGGGTTTGTGTCCATGCACCTTTTCAGGAGTAAACCTGTGTACAAACAAACAAGGCATATCATGAAAAGGGCTGTTAAGGATGTCCAGCCTCCCTCTGATAGTGCATATGGGATTGATAGTATGCCTATGCCTGCAATTGCAACACAAGAATTGTATTAATAGAGTTGCAAAGTGATGTAAGAATTAAGGAATATTGAAGAGTTTGAGAAAATGTGAATGAAATTTAGGAGGACCTGTTAGAGCATTGAGGCCATTGAAGCAAGTAGTAATGAATGTGGTGCCTTTGTTTGGTGGTTGGGGTGGGTGCGGATGCCTTTGTGACTCCAATTTCTCAATGTTGTTGGAATCCATATTTTGGTATGATCACTTTCAAGAATCATGGAATATATAAAGAGAGAAAAGTTCTAGTTAAAATAGTGTTTGATCTGTTTCACTTACATGATAACGTATGCGCTAGGAACGAGGATGAATCAGAGTAAAGTCTATCTTTTGGAAGCGAAGTCGTAACTTATACCGTTCGAAAGGAGCGGAAGCCACTCGACTGATAAGGACAGTAGCGAAGGCCGGATTAATCCAAATAACCACTTTACGGAGGAGATTAGGCCTAACCAAGTCATTTTTCCCGTCAATTACACCCCTTGTGATATTGTTAAAAAAATTAAAAAAACCCCTTAAGGGCAAAGAGTGTAGGACACTCGCGCTGACTGCAATTATGGGTCTGAAAATATTTATTTTTTGATAATTTTGCCCTTATCTTTCCATAATATAAATATTATATAATATAATATATATAATTTAATAAATTTTAAAATAATATATAAATACTTTATTAATAATATAGTTTATTTGCAAAATATATAATTATATTAATATTTTTTTTAATTAAATAATTCAATTAACTAAAATTAATTTTTTTAAAAAGTTCCGTGCTACGGAGGAGGCCGCCCTTCTCATCCCTAGGCGACGGCGGCCGCCCATCCATTGAGGGCGATATCGTCGCCCTTGGTTTGGGCAATGCCGCCGCAGGAAGTGGGGGTGGGGGGGGGGGCAATCGGAGTGGGTGGGGATTGATTATTAATATTTTAAATAATATTTTTTTATTTTTATAAACTATAATAATATATATAATATAATAAGTATAATTTATATATAATATTATAAATTATTATTTTTCTAAATAATATTTTTATAAAAATTAAGGATAATTATCGGAATAAAAACAATATTTGGCATGCCATCTCATTTTGGTCAAAAATTAAAATTTCAACCACTGAAAGAATAAATTTTATCAATTTTAAAATTTAATAAATTTATAAAAAATGGTCTATCGGATTAAAATTAATATTGATCAATTTAACGGAGTAAGAAAAATAATTTTTCCATATAAAATTTAATATAAATCATTTTTTATATAAATTTTTTATAAATAATTTTTCTATATAAAACTTTTTTTAAATAATATTTATATATTATAAGTATATTTTAAAGTGTGGTCTAGTTTTTGTAACACAGGGAGTGCCATTGATATTTAATTTTTCACATAATTTTTTTTATTCTTTTTAATAACATGGGATAAAATGAATTTAATTCATAAAAATTATAAAAAAATAAATGTAAATATGGTTTATAACATCAAGAGTAGGTGTCAATATTAAATGTGTACATAAGAATACAATGTGCACTAAACATAGACAAACTTTGCTTTCAAATTTCAATTCAATGTGGAATTTATTTGATTTTAATGTCACAATAAATCTTTATTTATTTATTAATTTATTTTTTGAGGGTTGGGAGTTTGAAGGTGCAAAAAAAAAAAAAAAAAAAAAAAAAAGTGTTTAAATCGTCATCTTCATTTTCTTACATTATCGTATTTTGTTTCGTTTATCTCTCAATCAACTTTCTAATTAAAAATATATAATATATATATTATCGAAATCTTGTTATGTAATCTGCACATGCCATATTTTTCATGGATAAGCGTGTAATTTTATATTTTAAAAACATATTTTATTCCAAAAAGAAGAATAAAAATCTTTTTTTTTTTTTTTTTAAAATTGCACTTTCTGGTAAGTGTTTTTGGAGAAGTCCTTTGAGATTAATAAAACAAATTCAGTAAAAGGTAATCAATTTTCAGATCCTGAAAGCACAGTAAATTCAGTAAAAATGAACTTTTAAAAATGCAACTTATTCTAAAAATTCATTTAATACATAAAAAATCTGATATTTCTAAAATAAACTCTCATTTCTAAAAATTTATTTAAAAATGCGTTCCTAAAAAAACTCTTAAAATATAATAGGGTAGGTTACGACAAGTTCCCATGAGATGGCCATCGACAAGGAATGGTAAAATTGATGGTATTGTCTCACGACTTCCTCTAATTCATCACAACAATCAGGACCGTTTGCTTTGGAGTGGAACACTGTTATTTTTACTTCCAAAGATCCGTATTTGTTGTTTGCGCCGGAAACAAATCGTGTGGAATGGACATCTCTCATACACGTACCATTTGCCACACCAAGACATAATTTTATTTTGTAGTTGGCAATTCTCTTGAAGTTATCAACATTAGACAAACCATGGTGTCAAATGGATGACACTCGGTGTGTATTGTGTGATCGGCAATAGGAGAATCCATAATCATCTTATTCTTCCAATGTTCTTACACGAAACGATGCTTGGAAATTCTGGTGCATAAAGTCATACTTATATGGCCTTATCGGGATTATCGGCAGCTTGGAAAAAGGCAGAAGCAAAACACATGATCTGCTTCAAAATCTCTCTTAGCAACGCTTATATACTTTATTTGGTCGGAGAGGAATGCTAGACACTTTAGCGGAACATCCACGAGCACTGAACAACTCATGAGGTCATATATATATATATATATATATAATATATATAAATGATAAATATATATATAATTATTATTATTATTATAATCAAGTATAATATTGTTGTCGACATCAATATCTAACAAAAAATTATTATAATAATTATATCATGTTCAATAAACATTATATACAGTAGATAAACTTCTACTATGCAGTAGATCAATTTCTGTTATATAATAGAACATTCCACGCATCTGGTGGGGTTCGATAACCTCTAAAATCATAGGGTCAACTTTCTCAACTGAGTTAGGACTCATTAGTCAAACCAACCATTTTACTTTTGTGCAGAGTGCATCATTACATTATTTAATATATTTAAAAGTTTAAATTTAATCTTAATATATTAATAATTCAAATCACGAATACATTTAAATCAGGCAAAGAAACATCAAACTATTATAAAAGTAGGCATACAATCACATTCAAGACAAAGCAATTATTTTCACATATATAAAAGCACATGTATAAATATATATTTTTAACTTCATCAAAATTTAAAAGAAAAATTTACACCGTCCTCCCCTGAAATTCAAATAAATATTTATTGATTAAAATACCCTTAGAAGATTGACGATATACTTTCCCGTGCATTAATACGTGGAGATATATAATAGTAGATTGATCAGAAAAAAAAAATTATTGACATACAATAAGTTAATTAGATGTAAATATGAATTTTTATCAATTTCTTTTATTAATATCAGCAAGTTCGATAAATTTTAATTAATTAAGGAATTTATTTGTTAGAAAAAACAAAGTTAAGAATATAAATATAAATTAAATTATAAAAGATCTAAATATAATTATAATAAATTTTGGAAGATAATTGTGTAATTATTCAAAATCTTGGCAATCCCTTTGAATTGGGCTTTGTTTGGAACCGCATTTGTAATTCTGCCTTCTTTGGGAGGGTGGATTTTGAAAAGGTGGATTTGAAGTCGAAAGCTCATGAAAAGTGTGATATGATTGATGGATAGTAGGTATTTATTTGATTTTAAGTTGATTGAAAAATGTCAAAAATGGATGAAAATATAATAGGATAATTGCACTTCTTTCCTGTGAAGTATGATGTAATTATATTTAATTTTTTTATTATTTAAAAAATGGTGTAGATTTGATGTTGTGATTTAAGAGACGAAATCACTTTTTATTATTTAAATCATATCTTTTTATATATTTTTTTATATATAAGTATGTATATATATAAATATTGTATGTTTAAAGTTTTTTATTTTTTGAAGGCAAAAATCACTGTTAACTGTTAAATCATGACTTTTTATAGTATATTTATATATAAGTGTGTGTATATACATTATTATAGAAAAAATTCAAAAACAAAAAAATTACATAGATAAGATGTGAAAAACAGAAAAATAAATATTATATGTGTTTTATCTTATTTCGGAAGCTAGCCAAAATTGAATCCAAACATAGAGTTTGTGTCTCAAAACAGTTGTTCTGTGATCTACTTAAAGGGGCAACTTTCCTTTTGTTCTTTTGTCAGTTCAGTACATCCTACTCCTCTAGTGTACAATGTAGAAACTAGTGGCATTGATTGAGGCGACTCGGATCCAATACTTTTATTTCACACTCAGATCAAAATTTAATTATTTTTTGCATACAATGGGTAAGATCTAACGTTATTCTACTAGTAGAATCTGAGTAGGCATGTCAATGGACGAATAATACCCATATTTATACCTAATAATTTTATGTTAGATTCATGCTCAAACCCAATCATTTTATATTAGACTCAAACCCAAACCCATGCCTACTAAAATAAATAACTTGGGTATGGATATGGGTATGGGTATGGTTTAGACCATAAAATACTCGTGGGTATGGGTATCATGGATACAATTTAAAAATAGATAATAATAAAACTTATCGAATTTGTAAAATTTAATAATATAAAATAGATAATTAGGAAGAAAAAAAAAAAACAAATATATATATTATATATATATATATATATATATATATGTATGGAAAAATATAACAATCAAACTGAAAGTTGATGTCATAGCTCAATCAAGAGATTCAATAAAAAAATAGTAATAAAAAAAATTAATTTAACTTAAATTAAAAATTAGTGTAAATAATAAAAAAATATATAGGGTCATATTACTAATCTTCATAAGTATTACTTTAACACCCCTTCTAACTTTTGATAATTACATAAATATTCATAAGGACATTTCTGTCTTTGAAAAGTTATTTTAAAGATTGACCTGGTCAACAGGTGTATTTTGAATTTTAAAGGTTGTTAAGAGTGGTTTTTGTAATTTTTCAAAAGGTAAGAGTAACGTATATAAAAGGACAATGGATAAGATAATGTAAATGTAATTATCCCTTTTAATAATAAACATGCAAGGTGATGATGAGGGGAATTATCCAATCAATCTTGAAAGTACATCATCATCCACAAATTAAAGTGAAAGTATATGGAACCAACGTCGGATTCTACAACTCTATGCCTCTTGCACCACATTGCAACAAACGTTCAATTAACAATCTTATTACCAAACTATTAGCCAACATTTTATTACCAGTTATCAACAAACATTCATTCATTTCGGACATGCCGTACAATCTCTCTACAGAAATAAATGTCCCCATCACTGCAACTATAAACCCCAAGACAAGAATCGCCAGAATGAACATCAACTCCACCCCAAAACGCCGAGATGCTTTATTGATCTTGAGGTAGCACAGGCACGGAAACAAGATTGACGCACTGATGCTCAAAAACGCCCCGATGAACGCCATCACGTATCCGAAAAATGGGACGACTAGCGCCACCATGACGGTGCTTATCACTAAACTAGTCTGATCATTAAGCTGATCATTCTGCTATCCCGTAAGATTAGAGTCTCTTCAAGAGCTGTCGCGATTGGGGTAACAATTATAGCGTACTTGGTGACTGGATTAATCAGTGTCGTGTAATATTGCAATTTTCGAGCTTGTTCTTGTCGGAGGTTCAAAGTCACTTGAGACACTACATCTCCGTACATCCTAGGATTGCCATCGATCCGTAGCTGATCGTGCTCAAATAAAGCATACAACAAAACCTACAACAAGAACCCAAAAAAAATAAAAATTGATTGAAAAGTACGTTAGTGATGTGAGCAATCAATATAACTCTAAGTGTCCTCAATGTAAAAAAAATCGAACGGGTTATGGATTTCATATTTAATTTCGAGCCAAACCTGACTTGACCCAAATTGGCTATAACTAGGATTGAGAGTCGTTGATGGCAAAACACGGGACAGCATATAATCATATCAAATCACGATGGTACGGTAACCCTCTTCCTAAAAATTACTATGTTTCCTAAAAGTCAAACCAGGTATAATTTAGTATACTAATTTGACTGTCGAATGATTTTAGTATTGAACGAGATCTACGACTCTAACATGTTACGTTGTTTGTATATTACGACTCATGAAGAATTTGGAGACCCTGAGAACGACTTAAAAATAATTGTTAGGTGAAATGATTAAATTAAAAAAATAATTAAATACCTTAGGGAATTGGTTTTTGTCCTTCATGGAAGTACATAGAGTAGGGAAAATTGCATGACCACAATAACAGAAAGTGTACAAGCTTATAGCGGTCGCTAATCCGTCGCACCTCAAAAGAACTCCCTTTTCACTGAACCCGACGCCCTCAACAGCGCCAATCCAAGAAACCGTCGCAACAAGGACGACGGAAGCCAAAATCCCACCTGCGGAAACATAAGCTAAAAGAGACAGATTCCTCAACCATGTTGTAGGAAGCATGACAAGCGCGGTGAGCAGAATAAAGGCCTGTTTGCCTCCAACTCTTTTTCCGAAAACGTGGACGCAAAAATTTGGAAAGAGCTTATGCAAGTTATCGCCTTCCAGTATAAGAAACTCGACTGCAAGCAAGAACAACTCAAGATACATGAAAATGGATATGACGGCTCTTCCCTTTCGGCCAAACGCCTGCGCGCCCCGGATAGGTTTTGATGATGAGAGGGTTTGTGTCCATGCACCTTTCAGGAGTAAACCTGTGTACAAACAAACAAGGCATATCATGAAAAGGGCTGTTAAGGATGTCCAGCCTCCTCTGATAGTGCATATGGGATTGATAGTATGCCTATGCCTGCAATTGCAAACACAGAAATTGTTTAATAGAGTGGCAAAATGATGTAAGAATTAAGGAATATTGAAGAGTTTGAAAAATGTGAATGAAATTTAGGAGGAGAGCATTGAGGCCATTGAAAGTAGTGATGAATGTGGTGCCTTTGTTTTGTGGTTTGGGTGGGGTGTTGTGACTCCAATTTCTCAATGTTGTTGGAATCCATATTTTGGTATGATCACTTTCAAGAATCATGGAATATATAAAGAGGGAAAAGTTCTAGTTCAAATAGTGTTTGATCTGTTTCACTTACATGGCTACAAGGGGAAATCTAACTCGAATCAGGTTTGATCGAATGTAAACCAGTTATATGGTAAGGGCAATATATATGCTTATAGTGTGATTAGTGTGTATTTACACGACAAGTGTATCATATTTGTTTTATGATTGATTTAGCTTTGAGTAAAAAATTTTCGGCCACAATAAAGCTCTTAATTAGTCAAATCCGACGTCGAATGCCATAATTTGGCTATTTTTACCACAATTAGGGAGCAAAAATTAATTAGGTAGGGGAAATTTGAGGACAAGATGACCAATTGAGTATTTATCTTGTTCTATGGACCTGAGTACAAAACCACCTCGATGGTTGTGACTAGATGATCACTATATTATCACTTTTTATACCAGACCTCCAGGCCAAAATATGAACCCAATATTTTGAAAGTAAAAAACAATCTATCTAGCCAATCCCGTTTTATAAATGGGGTTTAAAGAAAATATTGAATTGCATAATAAATAAAAATTATGAATCGATCATATGATAGCATAGCGACTGTTGTTATGTGATTGAGTGAATGTAACAAATGTTTTTATTTCAATATAAGGAGAGAGAGGTGGCATATTGATGATGTTGTTGTAGTGTTGGTGGTTTGCTTTCATGTTTCTTCTACTTTTCATATTTCCCCAATGTGGCTGGTTCACAAGTGAAGTCCGTGATGATGAGTAGATTACCAGTACTGGTTGGGAAGAAACAACATGAAAATATAGGGGAAAAAAAAGTATTATATATATATATATATATATATATATATATATATATATATATATATATATTGATTTTGAAATTATTAAATTAATTTAATTTAAAATTAAATACGGTTTACATCCGCTGAAATATACTACACTTTTTCACTATCCTCTCTCACTTGTAAAGATTTCCAATTACGTACCCTTCCTCAAATCGCTAGGCGTCATCGAGCATAATTGATACATGCTAGTACGGTTATTGTATAATTTTATATATCATATTTTGTGTTAATATGATAATCTAAACATTATAATTGAAAATTTAAGTTTTGTATATATTTATATATATAGTTAAAATTTTAAGATCCGGTGATTAATTTCATGGTATAATCCATATTTCCCCCATGTGATACCCAAAATGTTTAAATAAACCCCTGTGATTAAAAAATATCATATAACTTCCTTTAAAATTTCATGTTCTCAAAATTGAGATTAAATATGTATATTTTGGCCCTAAATTATCAAACCACTCATTGTATTTAAATTATACATATTTTAAAAATATAAAATAAGAAAATATAATTTTGTTATATGTATATATATAAAGAAACCTAAAAAATATAAAACAAAAAAATGGAGATAACTCACCGACGGGCGAGAGATTGGCGGTGGGTGGAGTGTCAAAATGATTATTGTTGGATAGGCTTTCCAACGGTGGAAAGCACACGTCGAGAGGTCGTCGGATATCGGAGAAAAAAATGATAGAAATGGGGGGCGCTAGTTATGGGCCAATATGCACCTTTTTAAATTTTACATGGTGTTATATGATATTTTTTTATCACAGTGGCTTATTTGAATATTTTGGGTATCACAAGGGGGTAATATGGATTTTACCCATTAATTTCACATCATATTTTAAATAAATTGTATTAAAAATAATTTCTACGATTGCCAATGAGGCCTAGCTCAGTTGCAGAAATTGAGGCCCTATGATTTTAAAAATCATGAGTTCGAACTCTGCCAGGTGCGTGAGATATTGTTTGTTGAATTGTAGGAGTTGGTCTACTACATAATAGGAGTTGTTGTGTACTGTAATAGTAGGATGTTATTGAGCAAGATATGATTATTGTAATAGTCTTTGATATATATTAATATCGACAGGAATAATTTAACTTATAATCGATTTGTTTCAATTAATAATAGTTCATCGCTATTACCTAAAATAAAAAAATAAAAACAATCAAAGTTAATTCGTGTTTGGAAGTTGAGAAATAATGGTGATAAATTTAGAACAGCAAAATATTATTTTTCCCAAGCAAGCTCTTAGTCAAGAGAGTGGAGACACCTTTCTCAGTTAGCATCGCACTGAAATGGTACTAAAAGCAAACTTGTGGAAAATTATTGCCAATTTAGTGCTCCACAAAATCACTATCGGTTGCCGATGGCGTCTAGTTTAGTATGTAGGCACAATCTATAAGTATCACAATAATTTTATCTTTTCAAAAGCTAATATCAAATATATTTGGGATAATTATGCTCCTATTTCTTGAAATTTAATGTAATTATACTGAAATTTTTTATAATTTAAAAAATTATATTTAGCATTCTTAAAACTTGCTTACGTTTAATAATTAAGTTTATTTGTTAGTCAAAATGCACTGCATTTATTGATATTAACAAAAAGTCGAAAAACAACTAATCTATATTTACCTCCAATTGACTTATTACTAACTTATTGCAGGTCATATAAATCTTTTTATGACCAAATTACTCTAATACGCCTTCGCCCATTAATGTATGTGAAGATGTATAATTTCACCGTTATAAGAGTAGTTTTAGATGGATAAAAAATTACTTGACCTGCAATAAGTCAGTAATAAGTCAATCGAGAATAAATATAATTTTTTTTTTTTTTTTTGATAATATCAACAAATCTAGTAAATTTTGATACGAACAGACTTATTTGTTAAATAAAAGCAAACATCAATGATGTTAAATATAATTTTTTAAATAATAAAGAATTTAGATATAATTGCATCATACTTCATAGGAAAAAAGTGAAATTATTCCAAAATATTTTCATCCATTTTTGACATTTTCAATCAACTTAAAATCAAATAAATACCTAGTATCCATCAATCATATCACACTTTTCACGAGCTTTCGACTTCAAATCCACCTTTTCAAAATCCACCCTCCCAAAGAAAAGGCAGAATTAAAAATGCCCCAATTCAAAGGGATTGCCTAGATTTGAATAATTACACAATTCTCTTCCAAAATTTATTATAATTATATTTAAATTTTTTATAATTTATAAAGTTATATTTAATACCCTTAACGTTTGTTTTTTTCTAACAAATAAATCTCTCAATTAATTAAAATTTATCGAATTTGCTGATATTAATAAAAGAAATTGATAAAAATTCATATTTACACCTAATTAACTTATTGTATGTTAATAATTTTTTTTTCTGATCAAACTACCATTATATATCTCCACGTATTAATGCACGTGAGAAAGTATATCGTCAATCTTCTAAGGGTATTTTAATCAATAAATATTTATTTGAATCTCGAGGGAGGACAGTGTAATTTTTCTTCTAAATTTTGATGAAGTTAAAAATATATATTTATACATGTGCTTTTATATAGGTGAAAATAATTGCTTTGTCTTGAATGTGATTGTTTACCTACTTTTATAATAGTTTGATGTTTCTTTGCCTGATTTAAATGTATTCGTGATTTGAATTATTAATATATTAAGATTAAATTTTAAACTTTTAATTATATTAAATAATGTAATGATGCACTCTGCACAAAAGTAAATGGTTGGGTTTGACTAATGAGTCCTAACTCAGTTGACGAAGTTGAGACCCTATGATTTTAGAGGTTATGATTTCGAACCCCACCAGATGCGTGGAATGTTGTCTATTATATAACAGAAATTGGTCTACTGCATAGTAGGAGTTGTTGTCTACTGTAATAGTATGTATTATTGAACATGATATAATTATTATAATAATTTTTTGTTAGATATTAATGTCGACAACAATAATTATACTTGTAACCAATTTATTTTAATTAATAATAATAATTTATCACATATATATATATATATATATATATATATATTTGGATTTGAAAAATCTTCAAGTGAATTAACAGAATATTCAATTCAAAATCTGAGGAATCTAATCATTTTCAGGTCAGGAATCTTTAGCTTTGTGGAATTCTTTAAGAAAGATGATAAGAAAAACTCCTTTTTTCATATGATCTTATCTATAAGAAAAAGATGAATGTAATGGAAAAACGCATTTCAATAGTAACGTATGGAAGGCCATACTTTAGCAAAGTCATTATATTGAGTAAATTGGATGAGTTTGTTTGAGATTTCTTATAATTATATTATATCTTTTTTTATTTAAAAAATTATAAATACTCTAATTATTATTATTATTTTTATTATTTAAAAAATTATAGATACTAGTAGCATTGGCGGTCGTCTAACGTATAATTTTATAGAGTATTTTAAATAATAAAAAAGTATTTGTAATCATATAATTAATCTTATGAGAGCTCGTTGCAACTTTTTTTTTTTTTTTTTGTGGTAAATGTAAATTGCATTAAATAGAAAATTTTGTTACAAACAATGCTAGCACAACACGGTCGTCAATCCCAAGCGACTTGCCAAATTCTATATAAAACGTGAGATTGCAAGCTATGACTAAGTTCAACACTAATAATCCGAGATCTAACATATTTCATCACCATCCTCATGAGTTGTTCAGTGCTCGTGGATGTTCCGTTAAAGTGTCTAGCATTCCTCTCCGACCAAATAAAGTATAAGCGTTGAGTGATTTTGAAGCACTATTGATCATGTGTTTGCTTCTCCACCTCTTGCTCGCCCAAGAGATTCCTGCCAATAATCCCGATAAGGCATATATAGTATGACTTTATGCACTAGAATTTCCAAGCATCGTTTTGTGTAAGAACATTGGAAGAATAAGATGATTATGGGATTCTCCTATATTGCCGGTCACACAATACACACCGAGTCTTATCCATTTGACACCATGGTTTGTTAATTTGATAACTTCAAGAGAATTGCCAACTACAAAATAAAATTATGTCTTGGTGCGGCGAATGGTACATGTATGAGAGATGTCCATTCCACACGATTTGTTTCCGGCGCAAACAACAAATACGGATCTTTGGAAGTAAAAACAACAGTAGTTCCACTCCAAAGCACACGGTCCTGATTGTTGTGATGAATTAGAGGAAGTCATGAGACAATACCATCAATTTTACCATTTTGTCGATGGCCATCTCATGGGAACTTGTCGTAACCTATCCTATTATATTTTAAGAGTTTTTTTAGGAAATCATTTTTAAATAATTTTTTAGAAATGAGAGTTTATTTAGAAATATCAAATTTTTTATGTATTAAGTGAATTTTTAGAATAAGTTGCATTTTTAAAAGTTCATTTTTACTGAATTTACTGTGTTTTCAGGATCTGAAAATTGATTACCTTTTACTGAATTTGTTTTATTAATCTCAAAGGACTTCTCCAAAACACTTATCAGAAAGTGCAATTTAAAAAAAAGGAAAAGACTTTTATTCTTCTTTTTGGAATAAATCTGTTTTTAAAATATAAAATTACACGCTTATCCATAAAAGATATAGCATGTGCAGATTACATAACAAGATTTCGAAATAATATATATATATATATATATTATATATATTTTTTTTTTTTTTTTAATTAGAAAGTTGATTGAGAGATAAACGAAACAAAATACGATAATCTAAGAAAATGAAGATGACGATTTAAACACTTTTATTTTAAGATTCTTGTCACTTCTCATAAATTAATAATATAAAGATCTTTATCATGTATGACATTATCAAATTATTAATTTTCTACACAATTTGACTCTTGTATTATATTGATTCACCATTGAAAATTAGTAAAGCAAAGTTGTACTATGTTTATGATGGCACATTAGTTATCTTATGTAAACATTTATATTGACACCTAAACTCTTGATGTTAGTATAAACTGTAAATATTATATTATAAATTTTAATTTATTTACAGTTTTATTACGAATTAAATTTCCATTTTGTCATCATGCTTGATCTATATAAAAATTCAATAATTATTACATGTGAAGAATTAATACTATCAACATTGGCACTCCTGTGTCTATAACCACTAGATACACAACTCCTTTAAATATACCACTTAATCAATAATACTTAAAAATTTTAATTTTAACAAACCTTTTATCACGCTACGATACCATTATAATGAAAATAATATTTATACTTAAATAATCAGTCAATAGCAATAACTGATGTTACTTGAGAATTTTGTATATCACGACATATATACTATATTCCTCTGCCACATTATATATTATGTCGCATGACTTAGCATTCTTATACATCCGTATATGTCCATTTAGTTTTTATAAATTTATATATTTATTATAAATTGATAATACAATATTGATCACTTCTCAGTGGCATTGAATCTATTAATTTTAGACTAAAATGACATCATGGCCATCGTCAAATATTATTTAATAGACTATAATACCTCTACTCATTTTTTATAAATTTATTATCTTTAATAATAATATTATGGAATAATTATATACATAAATTTGCTTATATATTATAGTACTTTTATTAAGGTATTAAAAAATAAAAAACTCATTCATCTTCATATATATCTATAATCAACGATCCGATCATACGTAGCAAGAGATCATACCACAATTCAGGACATAAAAGAGTATATCAGCATATACAAGCAATAAAAAAGATAAATAGCAAGTTAAACAGATCAAGATAAAGTAGATAGTAGAAAAAACAACAATAATAACTATTAATATAAAATATAAAATAATAAAAAGAAGAAGGAAGACGAAAATCTAGGCACCTGGAAGGGGATCTAACGCTCTGGAGGATTATTAGAAAGGTGATGGAAGGTCGGCCGTGGAATATGGTAATAGATATGAGAACTAGGTTTTTTATTGATTTAAGTGGATTGAAAATTCAAAAATGGTGAAGAATTTTGGAAAATATCACTTTTTTCCTATAGAGTATGATGCAATTATATTAATTCTTTATTATTAAAAATATATTCATAACATCATTGAGTTTCTTACAATTTAACAAATAAGTCTGGTTTCGTGATAAACATTCACTAGATTTGTGATATTATCAAAAAAAAAAAAAAAATTATGATTACTCGATTGATATTATGAGGACTTAATTGGCAGTCAAGTATTTTATATCATCTACAAAACTGACTCTTATAACGGTGAATTATACATCTTCACATACATTAATGGCGAAGGCGTATTAGGAGTAATATTGGTATAAAAATTTATATGACCTGCAATAAGTTAGTATAAGTCAATTGGGTAATATATATGTTGTTATTCGATTGTTATGTTAATGATCATAATGCAGTGCATATTGGACTACAAATAAACTTAAATTAAACGTAAACAAGTTCAAGAATGCCATAAATATAATTTATTATTAAATTTAAAAAAATTTCAGTATATAATTAATAGAATGAGCATAATTATCCCAAATATATGATATTTACTTTAAAAAATATTGTGATCTAAATAGTGCCTAATACTAAACTAGTAACGGCCATTGCAACCGAGTGAGATTGTGACACTAATTGGAAATCCACAAGTTATTGCTTTTGAGTAACCATTTCAGTGAGATGCATAAACTGAAAAGGGTCACATCCTAAGACCTTGCGGAATAAGATTGTGTCTAATTTATCATATTATTTTCCAACGTCCAACACGAAATTTGATTGTTTATTTCTATTTTAGTAAACGATGACTAATAATAATTGAAACAAATGATTATAAAGTATATTACTGTATAATTATATAAAGACATAAATAATATATCTTGCTCAATACAACTATTAAGTACACAACAACCTATATAAAGTAAGAGACAAACTCCTACAATTCACAACAATATCAGCCGCTGCAAGTCGACTTCATGATAAAAATAGGGCCATTGAAACAACTAGCAGGCACTCATAGTGAGCAGTCGTAGATAATTATTTTTAAATAACAATTTATTTAATGAGAGTAATTATGGTATAAATGCCATATGTAACCGTTGTATACCAATTAGATAGAGCACGTGATAAAAGTATCATATAACACCTGTAATTTAAAAAGGTGATATTACCATAACAGTCGCCCCCGTTCTATATTTTTTCTCGATATCCGACACACACCGGACGTGGCTTTCCACCGTTGGAAAGCCTATCCCAACGATTACTCATTGCACAGAACCACCGCCAAATCTCTCGCGTACGAGTGGAGATAATCTCCATTTTTTTGTTTTATATTATAGTACTTATAAACTATAGACAGAAAGTTTTTCATATATTTAGATTAAAATGTTAAATCATATGTTGATAATTAGGGCCAAATATCTAAATCTCAATTTGAGAACATGAAATTTTAAGGAAGTTTGAATTTTTTAATCACGGGGGTTTTTTTAAACTTGGGATACATGGGGAAATATGATTATACCAATGATAATAAATCACGATCTAAAAATTACTAAGTAAATAATTTACAAATAAATTTCAATATATGTATAGATCTAATCATATTAAAATATAAGAATAGAGGAGGCGCTGTATGACTATTGCAGATTGGGACTGTATTCATGAGAGCGAAGATTGACAAGTATTTAAAGACACAGCGTAGAGGAATGGTATGAGCAGAGAGTGATAAAGGCATCAAATGATTTACACGAGATTAATTATGAGGACAATAAGGGAAAAGTGATAGAACCAGAGTGACCAACGTCGGAGCTGATGGCGTGGGATGATACTGATATTGAGAAGCTGATCATTAGAGAGACATAGATACAATTTAATCATAACCGCAGCGACGCTCAGTCAGGACCTGACCACTGCAAGCGAAGATTGCGAGATTAGGAGAATATCGCAGCCTTAGTATGAATCATGCTACTGAAGCATGCCCGAGAACACACGCTCAGCGAGGATACATGTACGCTTCAGAGGCGTTGAGGATAAGTAAGCTGGTCCGCAGGCCAGTCGAAGCAGATCAGTCGGCAAGGTCGACCATGTTAAGACAGCGACGGATCTCATTGCTCAGGCAGTGGTAGCGGCGTTACAAATCCGCAAACCATATTACGCAATGAACCAGTGCGAAGCCGAATTCCGAGTCGGGCCGTCCCATGGCCAGACTTACGATCGGAGTGCGACTCGCGCGTCGGCTGATATATTGCGTCGATCTCCAAGGTCTATCAGACAGCACAGGAACGCTCTACCCCTAGGCAAGTAGCCATCCAGCCATCCCCACAGATAGCTGCACAGTCGATCAACTCGTGGGTCCTAGATGGCGGTGGGCGGAAACCCGCCGCATACAGATGAGAGAATGTCAGAGAGCGCAGTATATGTAGGAATCTCAACGGTAGCTATAAACTCGGACAGTCACATTTGACGAGAGATGTGCACGGCGCGAGCTACACAGAATCAAGGCATAGTCCGTTAATATCTCTGATTAGGTCTGTTTGGAAAGAATCCGACACGGCTCAAAGTTTAGCATTGAGGCACTGGAGATCAGACTATCTATGACGAAAGAGTACCCCGTGTGTTGCAGCGAAGAATCGACTCTAGCAAAGCTCATCTCATCACAGATAACGGAGTTGTCTCACGGATGGATAATAAATAAGATGGATGGCAGTGCTACAGGAGGGTGACGCGAAAGTGCGGTCGTATATCAGCAACCACACACGATATGCCCCCCGGTAGACGAGAACATGATTAACCCAGGGATGAGGCAGCCGGTTGCCTGGACGGGAGATCAGTCAGTATAGGTCTACCGCACTAGATCTATGACAACGCCAGCTGCTATATTTTTTTATACTGGTCCCCGACAGGCACCACACACGCAACTGATCTACGATCGTCCATATGCGCACATGTGCGCTCAGATAAGGCGGTGTAACGCCACTGTGTGTCCGAGAGAAGTCTAGTCGCGTAGTTTACGAAGCCGTACTAGCCGTCCTCCGTCAGAACTCACGCGAGGAGCAGCTACCGCAAGATGCCATCCTACTGAGAGATCCTACCCAACGTCACGATCCCCAGCGAGCATGATAACTTAACAGTGGAGCGCAGCGACTCATTCAAGGGGAAAAGTTGTACTGCGACGCTCTGTGGTGTGAGATATTAGCGAATTACGCGTCAAAAACCTTCGCCTTATTTCAATCGGGTTAGGTTAAGGGCGAACCCGCGTCAAAGCTTATATGATCTAGTAGTGACGTAGATAGAGTAAGAGCTCTACAACCAAGTGTCGATCGAGCGTGTATCACATAGATAAGATCTGCAGCTCCGCAGCGGCTTACACCGCGTGAGTCCCTCCCTTGAGCCCAGCACCGGAGTCCCCACCCACTTCCATAGCGGCGGCATGCCCAAACACTGAGGCGCATGATTATATACAGCCACTCCGGACGGATAGGCGGGCACCGCCGATGACCAGCTAGAGTAGGAGGGCTGGGACCTGCCTCTCCGCTATGCATCGGAATTATTTACAGAAGAAAATATATTTTAATGTAATTAAATACTTATATCTATTAAAATATATAGTATAAATTATAATTTTCACATATATTGAGGACTATTTAATAAAGTAACGACTATACTAATTATTTTGTAAAAAAATTTATTAAATTACCTATATATATAAGATATGAGTGATAGATATGATACATTGATAGGAGAGATAAGCAGGCGGCATAATTATACGATAAGAAAACATCGTATTTTTCTCAACGCCATAATTGCAGTCAGCGCGAGTGTACTAACACACTCTTTGCCCTCAGGGGTTTTTTTTTAAATTTTTTTTTCAATATCACAAGGGTGTATAGATTTGACTGGTGGAAAGAGTTATGACTTGGTTAAAGTCTAATGACTCTGCCTCAGTGTAAGTGGTTAAATTGATTGTATGGAATTAAAGTCCGGCCTTAACGCTCATCTCGCTTCTATGCACGGCTTCGGAGAGTGGCTTACGCACGCATTCATCTCGAACGAGTGTATCGACAGTGTCGACTTATATCGCTTCCGAGAAAGTGCATATGATTGTACTTCTGATCTAGTCATTCGTCTCGTCTACGCCGCATACGTTATTGAATACTAACGCGCGATGAACGCTAATCAGTGTTAATAAGAAAGCCGTTGTGCTTGAGTCTCAGTATAAAGACTTCGTCTTCTTGTTCCAAGACCGCTTTGACTGATATACCTTATATTTCAAAGAAAGGATTATGCTATTGTGAGAACACTATTTATTGAATAATCACGTATATGAGGCGATCATTGAATCTGCTTTTTCCACTATTTTTTATGCTATACAACTAGTAATTTATGACTAATAAAAAAAAAAAAAAGGACGTTGATCGCCGTGCCAATTGATGTTTATCTTCAATTTGCCAAGAGGATGTATATATCTTATGTGAAAATTCTGATTGTTCATAATTAATGAAAATCTACCTATAATACAGTAAGAAAATATAAAAGATAGATATCCAAATAAGCGTCATGTATTTGTATATTTAGATAGCCTCTTTAAATTTTATTTTGATATTTTAAGTATAAGATTGTTTGTTTTTATCCAAAACATATTCACAAATTTGTTTAGATAAATTGGTTGGTGATATATTTAAATCTTATTTTGAATAATAGTTTTATGTTTATTCATTATTTTAATTTTTAAAGTCTTTCATTATTTATCAAAAGTTTTGTTGCTTTTTTTTTATCTTGTCCAGTGGATATATCTTACCTAGAGTGAAACCGGTTTTCTATGACTTCTCAAGTTTTATTTAATATTTCTTACGGTGAGTCTGGCTGTGGATTGTAAGTTAAGTACGCCCAGTGATCCAGTGTGGTGGGAGCCACAACACCTAAGCTAGAGCTCTTGAATGTGTGTAGAAAGATTATAGTGATAAACGGAGGATGGATAGCTGTTCTGCTATTGACATTTCAGTTGACCTTCTACCACCGCTAGCGCACAAGAATAGATATATTGTCATTCCCTAGGATTAGATCTTAAGTGAAAGTAATGAACAAGTCAAAATAAATAATTATTAGAGGCTTAATACGTTATTAGTTATTGACATAATATTATGATCTATTATTTGTTAAAATATATAACTTTATTAGTATTTAATTTATCTTGAGCGCCATAATTAGAAATAGATTAAATGATATATCATATTCTTAAGTCGAGCAAGTAAATTTGCGTCGGTTAGATAACTATATATGAATTGACTGTTCTATTCGACTGACGGAATGGGAGTGTTTATGCTTGTAATGTGAGCAGATAAAGATTGTTTCTCATTTGTACAGACTATTCACGGATACCACTCTATCCTCCACATCAGGCCAGCAACTTTCGCTACACCAACTTTTGAAGCGTAGAACGTCTGGAAGATATAAATGCCCTCAGCCACTATTGACGGCTTATGATATCAATAAATAAGTGTGAAGTATAGCAAATTCAAATAATAGGTACGAGCAAGTGAATGGAGTGATAAAATCCGACAAGCAGAGTGTGGTGAGCATTCGCACGGTGCTGTTGTGATATGAATAGCAAAATATAAAAAAGACATTGATTATTTACACTCTATTCGATGATAGTAAGGTCTCTGCGTGCTTCTCTCTTATAAATGACAGTCCCACCAGATTGAAATGAGTAATGGCCTCCCTTGTGACACTCGGGGAGTTAAGCTAGTTGCCGATGGATGTAGACGTTCGATCTGTCAGGACAAGATTACGACATGATCTCTGGCATGAAATATTTTTGAAAGCTCCTGTTGGTGTGGGGGAACCTTCTTCGCATTAAGGCTGCCTAGGGTCGCCGTGTTAGAGGGTTGGGTTACCATGACAAGGTTGTAGAATAAGGTACTAAGTATCTTGATGTACCCATCATTAGGGAAATCCAGAATGATTGTTAAGGCTACTTCCAGGACCAGTCCGCCTATGCTTACCTTCAAGAAAAAGTGCGGGGCCCATTAGACAAGCAGACAGCTCCGTCATGATGGCCCGATTTGTGGAGCTTGTTGATAATCATTCAGAAACAGTCCTCGCCCACATCAACCTAGGACTGAACAGACCCTGATCCAATTGTTAGGATTTACTAAGCTTTTGGCAGGTGTGTGAGCCTTTATTCCATTAAGCATTTCTCGCCCTGCACGTTTGTACAGAGATGAGTGACACGAATGACAATACTAGTCTCATCGATACGACTTGCTACTTGTCAGTCAGTATGCAACTTCGTATATAGTCATCCGAACCAGTGTACTAATATTGCACGATTATAGATGGAACATACCCGGAGGAAATACCTGCAAACATGTTCTCCCGTTACTGACCACTCTAACTCCCGCGTCCAGGCATCCGATGCACTTCTGCTGCAAGGCAGCCAGCTGGTACACCAAGATACTCTCGTCATATCTTATCATTTCCCTTCTCCATTGTTGCGTTGTTGAGACAGACACCCTTCTTCTCCATCACACAACAACAATATAGACATCGCAGGCACTCGTTCGTCTTTCTTTCTTTAGTCTCCCCTGGCTCAGACAGGAAGACGGCACCTAATGGAGACATATGCTAATTAATAATGTTTTTATAATATTGCACTAGGAATAAGAGAATATAATTGAAAAAAATATTGTCTGTTTTAGACGAGTGTGCGAACCGATTACGAAGTTTTGATGATATCGCCATGTGACATACAGGATGCGTGAGCTCGAGCTGAAGAATTTTTTATTTGTTATAAATTTTGTTTAGAGGTCGAGACTGTAACGGCCGACTCGTTGTGTGTTTTTGTTCTTGTTAAATTGATATAATGAATATTAGTTTAGTGTATTATCAATCGTAATGAGCTGATTGATCATATTTGATGTCTATTTAGATAATTTATATATTCGATTACAGCATGAATACATAAATATAAAAGTTTAATGTTATAACTTTGAATTCACATATTGATATGTATATTTGGATATGCGAATTGCAGTCATATTAGCTGTAACGATATTGATAATATATTATCTCACAATAATTATGAATGTTACCAATGAAATAAGGATTACATGTTCAAATAATACGATCTGAGTAATGGTATGGAAATATACGCTCTTACTCTGAGCATACGGTGCAGATCATCCTGTGTATGTGAGGGAATCTCCTTATTAGTTGGGGAAGCTTATCTAATTATGTGGTCTACGCGTTTTGGAGGTCATCATCCATATCGAATTATACGAATTCAGGACCATCTGTTGTATATGATCATGTCGAGACACTACAAGGACAATGAGTGTAGACGCTGCAAATAGTTGAAAAATGTGAGTATGGAGGTCGTGGGAATCACACGTAGTGAGAAAACTTTGGGTCCATGATGTCGTCCAATAACAATTCATTCCCGACGGCAGACAAGATTTCCGCACGAATCAATACTAGAATATGTCAGTTCGTTTCGGATATGTACTGAGCTCAGAATGTATCGCAGTATAGTCATACTAACTCAATGATCGGCAGACAACGTATATACTGTAGTAATTGCTAGCCGCATACGTTTTTGAGAGTCGAATAACATAGGACCTGCCGAGCTTCGATTCCGAGCTCGTGTCTCATGTTCTGAGACAATATACGTCGTTGCGCTGCGATAATAGCTACTTCTGACGACATGTAGGCTGGTGTCCCGATAGTCTCCATTCTATTGGCTACGCTGATAATGGGATGATGCAATATCGCGATTGAAGTGACTGTCAATTCTCGTGACCTTATGCTCGAATAGATTTTTTCGGATTTATGGCCAACAGATATGAACATCTTGCATGAGCGAAAATTCATCCATAGTTGGTTGTTTTGTAACATTTTATGACGTTTATCTGCCCGCACACGAAAATAATGGATAGTACGTTCTAAAGTAATTCCAACTAGTGCATTTACCGGCAGGCGGTGAGCCCCCTTCAGTTTTTCATTGATGCATTCTGACATGTTGGTCATCAAAATACCGCATTGCCATCCACCATCATGAGAAGCTGTACAATTTTCTGATAGGTATAAATTTTCTGGGTATATAATTGGGTCTTCTGCATTATTCTCATGGGTATAAAATTTTCTGATCAGGGTGTATGTGACTGGGTAGGCTAGAGTTTATGTTATCTCTGAATTTTGGCTTGGTCACGGCATCATATCACTTTGTCCCGGAACTTGGTGCTTCCACGTGTACATATGGGCCAACACTCTGATTGATATAACCGATTGCTCCCAGCAGCACCATATGGTGCGATGTGGAACTGTGAGCCACACTTTCACCCGGACAGTTGCGGAACAAACTGTTCGGGTCATAAGACATATTAGATGAGACATATTCCGATGATCAGATATCTTATATTCATGACATTAATTACATATATTCATATATTAAATGACATTAACTTGCATTATTTTATTATTTACAGTTTATCTGGCAGCCGTATGACATGGAATCAGATGTCATTATGGCTTACGCAGGGGATTTTAACCCCCAACTGCGGAGATCAATATGTTCCTTGATATTTTATGCAATAGTGGAAATGCATCATCCCGAACTGGTCTTTCGCCAATTCGGGATGATGCAAAATATTCCAAATCAGCCAAATACTCGGGACATGAGCCTGCATAAGATCACCCGTTCCAATAGTACGGGTACAAATTGGGTTTTGCAGCACATACACTACCTCACTAGATGTCAAAGACGATGTGACACGGTCATATAAAGACAACCATTTCCAACAGAAGAGATACAGATCGAGGATATTGGGAATGGTACAACAACATAACACGTCATTTCGTTTTGTCGTCTACTGATAGACGTGTGGAAAGCGGATACCAACCTGGAGATACACCAGTGTTGCAGATTATGGTATGTTATATAGTATCATATGTTTATTTTACATACTTCATTTTGAATTTTTTTTATTAAAATTCATTATATTTCTATATTTTTTCAGACTCAACAAGTACATACTCTTGAAGCACTTTTTCAATCTACACCGATAAATATTGAAGGGTATCGCCAATTAGTATCCCTACTTGCACACGAAATACAAATTATCAAGGAAGCCATAACACATCATCCACAACAAATTGCAACACCATCCGATACTGCTCCCACCACATCCCACAGACAAAGGAGAAGTTCTAGCCGAATGTCTATTGGTTCAGTTGAATGTGGTGATGTTAGGGTGGATATAGCTGGTCCTTCAACAACATATACGCCTCAAGATTACTACGTGTCTCAATCGCCTCAAGATTATTATGTGTCTCAACCGTCACAAAATGATTGGTTTCAATCGACTTCATACATGCCAAGCCATGCAGAAGTTTATTCTTCACATATAGATCTTGACCTTGGCCTTGTTATTAATCAACCATATGCACAAGGATATAATTTCACCAGTTCTATTCCATCATTTAGTGCATATCGTGATAATGTTGAGTCCAGTTCTGCAGCATCATCAAGTGGGTTGCATATTAATTCCGGTGGTGATGATAATGATGAACAAAATGAGCCGATACAAAATACGAGTGAAGAAATAAGAAGACCTCGACGTCAACGACACAGATGTAATTATGGGACGAGGGGCATTTTTAATATTTATTTTTTTATTGTAATATTTGTAATAATGTAATTATAATGTTTCATTTTGTCATTAATAATTATTGTATATTTTTTAAAAAAAGTTTCGTGTAATATATATATATATATATTTTAAAAAAAAATGCCCGAGTCGCAGTTCACACAATCGCGACTCGGAAAATTAAAAAAAAACCGAGTCACGGTTTGAAACCGTGACTCGGCAAATGTTTTTTAAAAAATTCAAATTTTTCTTTTTTTGATTATTAAAAAAATAATTAACTCCGCAACATCACCGCTGTGGTGCTGTCATCTCGCCGCCAAACGCCAGGCCATCGCCATCCTCTGCCTTAGCCGCTCAACTGCCACATATCTCAATCCGTCATCGCGCATCGCAGTTGGGCATTTTTAAAATTTTTATTTTCTATTTATTTTCTTTTTAAAAATAAAGAACAAAATAGAAAATATATTAAAAAAATCCTATGATAAATTCTTCATTTGCTAGTTCCTTGTTTTTGTCATTTTAGAATTGGAATTCCCTACTTTTTAGTTTTTTCTTCAGCTTGTGATTATGGCAACAAACAAACAAGTTGGTGTTTCTTAGTGCTAGCCCCCCTCCATCTCCCCCCTCCTCCCCACTTTCGCCACCTCACCCCTCCATCTTCGACCACAGCAGGCCTCCCTCCATCCGTCTTCTCTCTTTCTCTCTCTATCTCTCTCTATATATAGATATTTCTGTAACTTTTAAATAAATATTATATTATATAATTATATATGAAATAATATATAATGATATACTTAATTTTTATATAAATTATATATTATATAATTATATAAATTTATATATATGGAGTTTTTTTTTTAAGAATATATATATATATATATATATATATATATATGGAGTTTGACAAGACATTTCATCTTATTTATGGCTAAAAAAGTAATATCATCTTCCAATCTTGGTGGTCATTATATTCTAGTAAACAAATTTAACTCTAATCAATAGGATTATCAATATCTAAGTGAACACCATATTATGTTATCCTATTATTGCAATCCTTGAAGTAATCCAAAATTAATCCTGAACCCCCTTTATCCTATTCTTCTTAGTAAACAAGGCCTAATAATATAGGTTTATCCTATGTTTACTTTGCTTGACAAGGGCCCGATTTTGTTTTAGGCCCCTTGCTATTTTACTGTTCAAGTTAGATAATTCAACCCACCTCCCTAGGTGGGTTGATTTGTCCAGCATTTAAGAAGGATGAAATTTGGTTGTACAAAGTCAATAATGCCCTCAATTCTTAAAAAAAAGTACGATTATGCCCCTCAACTACTCCACTTGCAAAATATTTTAATTTCTCCCCCTTTTTCAGACAACAACACACGAAGATGCAAGAAGAGTGAGTTTCTATACCTGCAAAAACTCGAAGGAGGTTTGGATTTTGTACAAAATCTTGTTAAAATGCTAAAATATTTTGTCAAATATGTTTTAGTATATTGGTTTTCCTTTTCCATTTTACAGTTTGGTTGATGATGAAGGTGACCTAAGTTCTGATCGAGTTCAATTTAGGGGTTTTTTCTCATATTCCATTTTGCAAGTTGTTTTTGTTTTCATCTATTTTTTAGTTTTGTCACGGAATCAATTTTTGGTTTTTATCGAGTGATTGGATTCCTGAAATTTTTTTTAGGGTTTTTGAAAAAATATTAAATCTGGAATAGAAATGTGTGATCTCTATTCTTCCGACTTTAAATTTTATTTTATGCAACTGATTGTTTGTTGTGAGTTTGTTTCAAAGTATATGTATATTGCGTTTTCTTTTTATTACCTTGAATTATACGCTATTGGAAAATAATGTTTATTGGGTTATTTATGCTAATATTCAGTAAATAATATCGAGATATTCTTTAATAATTTGTTTTATTTAGGATGCGTTTCGAAGACAAAAGGTAGAAAAATATGATTGAAAGTCGAGATATAGTGAATAAGATCGATGAAAAGTGTAAGAACACGTGATAATATGCTTATAAAGTGCTTAAAGAATATTTAGAGAGTGAGAGAGATGATTTAGAAAGTAAGAGAGGTGTGAGAGACGGAGGACGTCTAGAAAGTGGGAAAGGTGTCAGGAAGGTATGAGAGATATTAGAGGGTGTCCTTGTATGGAGGAGTGAACCTGTATCTATAAGGGGTGTCCCCCTTCGATGGAATTCTGTACGTTCCTTCTATTCTCGAGAAGAATGGATAAAGGTTGTTCAGATTAGCCATAATCTGTTCTTATCTTGGATTAGGTATGCTTTTGAACGCTTATCTTCGAGTAGGGGGACTCTCCAATAGTGAGGATTCCTAACTACTAGGAGTCCTAGTTTCGAAGGAGTTCAGGGCTTTTGGGGGACCTCCCTCGCCTGCAAGGAGCCCCAGCCGTAAGGGAGTCCTCCTTGCTACGATTGATGTGGTTCTAGGGTGGTTGCTGACCTCAAGTCTGATGAGGTGCCACGTCAAAGAGTGGACTACCACGTGTGTGGGTCTTTTGTGTCCAATATTTTGTTGGGCTTTAATGAAGATAAATATTTGTGATATTTATCTCTTTAAAAAATGCAAATATTAAAGAGATAATGTCAAATTGACCAATCATGTCATTCTAAATACATGATGTATTTATCTCTTTAAATTAAATTATAAAGAGGTAATACAAAAGGTATTCAAGTGTATCACAACTCTATCTCTTTAACACCTATATAAAGGGGGTCCCTATAGCTCATTCAAAACACACACAGAGCTCGAGAACAAAGAGCAAAGTAAGGGAAGAACGCAAATAATTCTTTCTCTCTATGCAATTCCTCAAGTGCAAGAATATTTAAAGGAGTTCAAGGCGGAGATCGACTCTTTCATCGAAGGTGCACCACAAATTATAGTATTTAATTCGGGATTATATGCACTAATCCCTCGAAATTGACGTTATAAATATTCAAATATCCTCTCAAGAAGATCCAAGTGGCGAATCCACTTCCAAATCATCAAATTCCAAGTCAAAACTATATCGTTTAATTCGTGATTACAGGCATGAGTGCTTGAATTAACGTTATAAAAATTCAAATTCAAGTCAAGACAAGATTTACAAGAATATTTTACTTTTGAATTTGTCAAATGCATTGTTGAAGAAGAAGAATCAGAGGATAACTAGAGATTGTACCCACTTTTACTTATCAAATATATTTTTTTTTTTGTGATAATTTTCTTGTGTTTTAATTTTCAAACGCGACAAAATCAGCGCTCACAATGACATACCATTAATGCTCCAAGTTTGTAGTATTTATAGGTCCAAATATATTGTATCGAATGAGCCACATGTTAACATCTCAAGCTTCCCTCAATGATGATCGTGTGGTGTTGCAACAAGCGGGGTCATTTTCATTGGGTTTGGGTCCCGAATCGGGTCGAGTCTTCACGACCCGTCCGGACCAAATATACTCGTATCTAGCTGGTCCCATGGTTAATTTTGCCCTTTATTAGGGGCATTTTGTCTTTTTATTAGGAGGCGGGCTAGTACCTTTGTCAGGTAGGGGTAGGGCAAGCAATTTTCTTTTCCATGCCTTCTCTTAAAATGGGTTGTGTTTGGATGAATGTACGTGCATGTTGATATTATTAAAAAAAATCAATGCTTTGTAAGTGAAGAAGAAATGAATGTTGATTAAATTGTAATTGTAATTCCATGTCAACACATTTTTTTTTAATTATTTGTTGAAGATATATATATATATATATATATATATATATATATATTGTTATATTGTGTTTCAGGAAGTTAGGATGGTAATTTTGGTCTTTTCCAAATACTTATATTAATATAAAAAAGGGCTCCATACTTATAAACGACGGTTAGTGATACCGTCATACCAATATTTTGTAAAGTGAAAATATTTTTCACTAATAAAATAACTAACTCATTCCACTTTCTAAATATTCATTAACTAATAAATTAATTTTTTTTTCTTTTCTTTTTAATATCATGTATTGATTTGTCTATTTTGCTTTTATTTAAATATATTTTAAAATATAAAAAAATATTTATTATGTGCACACAGAAACGGCATACCACGACTAATAATTTAAGAAGTGAAGACAGAGAATATATATATTATTATTGTTATTATTATTATTATTGTTGTTGTTATTATTGGATTGGATATATATAAAGAAAACAGAAATACAATAATAATTCCACTATCATCGTTTTCCCCCAAACGTAAACATCAAACAGAGGGAAGGAAAACACACAGATTCACAAACAGAGAGAGAGAGAGAGGGCCAGAATTTTATCAAAGAGCCCTCTCAAATTCAAAATTGTGAATCCATAGGAGTGTTATTGTTGTCGATCCATTAACATTGTCCTATGGTTCACAAAGTTTTGGTATTTGATGCGCCGATCGAATGCCCGCACAGTAAACCCTAGTTTGGAGGCAAACAAAGATATGGATCGGATTAAGCTTCCATTTCGATCGACCCGGCCCGGTTTTCGATCCCCCAATAGCAAACACTCAAACCCCAGATCAAGGTTTTGTTTAAGCACTTCATTCTCCGTCGCCCTTGTGTTATTCTTCTACATTCTGTTCTTTGGGGATAAGAATCAGGAGAGCAAGAGGTACGGTGTGGTGATTGATGGGGGGAGCACGGGTACTAGAATCCATGTGTTTAAGTACGAGGTTAGGAATGGGAATTTGGTTCTGGATTTTTCCGACAAAGGATTGGTGTCCATGAGGGTGAATCCGGGATTGTCAGCTTATGCCGAGGAGCCGGAGAAGGCTGGTGCTGCCGTGGCAGAGCTGATGGAGTTTGCAAAGAGGAATATTCCGAGGGAGAAATGGGCGTACGCCGAAGTTCGCTTGATGGCGACTGCGGGTATGAGGTTGTTGAAGCACGGGGATCAAGAGAGGATCTTGAATGCGTGCCGCAGGATTTTGAAGGCGTCTGGATTTAGGTTTCATGATGATTGGGCCACTGTTATTTCAGGTGCGGAAAAATATGATGTGGTTATGTTGTCTGTTAATTGTCTCCTACTTTACTAACCATGTTCTATGATTATGTTGTTCTAATCTGATTCTCGGTCAATGTGCTTCTTGATGATTCAATTGAATCAGACAGAATTATTGGCCAATAGCAACTTATTGCAGCTTTTCAGGAACATTAGTGAATCTTTCTTGTAGCTAGAATGTTTAGAACTGTCTGTCATCATGTTCCTCATGTGCTACTTCTGGATGAGTTTCAATTTCAGAATAAAAGGGTTTCATATTATTCATAATGTATAGAGTGCGATTAGTGTTTGTAAGCTGTGAAGTTCCCTTGTTGATGGTATTTTATACGGGAATGGAGCTTTAAGTTGTATATGTTACAGGCTTTGCATATTGACGGCTTTTTGGGCATTGTATGTAATTGTAATTAAGGTTTTAAGTTTGCTCATTTTAAGTAGTTGGAAGAATTAACTGTTCAGTTGCCTATTATTGGTGGACCATTTTTGGGGGATGAGGAAATTTTGTTCCTTCCAGGCTAAAATGTTTTTGATGATCAAGATATATAGCAGTTTGAGTGATTAAGCTTGTTTTAATTTCTATACTTTTAGCTCACATACTTTTGATGATTCTAATAGTAAGTCTTCAACTTTTTTAGGGTCTGATGAAGGCTTGTATGCCTGGGTTGTGGCTAATTATGCTCTCGGAACTCTTGGAGCAGAACCAGCACAAACAACAGGAATTATTGAACTTGGGGGTGCTTCAGCTCAGGTTCAAATCTGATTCTTCCCGTGATTGTTTGTGTAGTTTATTGGAGAAGATTTCACACTAAAGAGTCATGAAAAGTTTCTTTGCTTCATTGGTTATTTATACTTTTCTGAAAATGAAGTAGTAAACATCTTAAGTGAGTTATGATGCAGCAATGTGTTAAACTTTTCATTTTTTGTTTTTCTGCACCGCACAAATTTGTTTTGTGTATTCTCATTGTGAATCTGATTTGTACAACGCAGGTTACATTTGTTTCAAATGAACCCATGCCCCCTGAGTTCTCTCGGAAAGTTAAATTTGGGAATTTTACTTACAATCTATACAGTCACAGCTTGCTTCACTTTGGCCAGGTAAGCTTTCTTTTCAAGCAACTTTACTAAAAGTAGTGTTAGTGGTGGTAGCGTGTGTGTTTTGGGCTATGGAGTTTTAAATATATTCTAGGACTCATATTTGTGGATTCCTCCAAATATAGATTGCCACTTGTTTAAAAATCTGTATACATCTTCACTATTCATGATATGGTTCGATTTCTCTAATCGGAACACACTTAACTATAAGTTATGCATTTCGACGGGTAACTGAGGGACACCATTCACATCACCAAATTAATCTGGAGTATGTGCAGCCTCTTCTCCTCAGCAAACTTGATAGCTGTTGTTCTTTGGCATATGTTTACATTTTAACCAATATTTTCTGATAATGGAAATTCTAAAAAGATGCTTTCTGCTGGTTTGCATAAATTTTCATCCACAGATATTTCGGCTACCTGGGACTTTATATGTAACGCACTTTAACAAACATGTGAATTTTCTGGTGTGACTGTAGTGTGTAACATAAATACTTGATGGCAACTTATAATATATTTTAAATATTAATAATCAGGTCCATTGCTTTTCCAGCGCGTATCTTATGTTCTGGTTTTCATGTCTATATTTTTGCAGAATGTTGCATTTGACGTGTTGAAAGAATCTCTTGTTTCAGGAGGCCAATTGGGTACGTCAAGCTAAGTTTTGTTTTCATTTGCTGGTTGAGTTTGCATAGCTTATATTTTTTTGGTGAATTACTGCGACCAAAGTTGCATCATTTCATTTAAATTCATTATGCAACTTCATTATGATAAAGATACATTCCCTTTTCGATATGGTATATAGTTTGAAGAAATTTTATATGGTCTAGATTGTGTCTAGCTCAACATTTGAGATAATTCTAAACCCGTGGACTTCACTTAGTTTGCTTGTTGTAGGCAAAATAAGCAGGGTGACACTACTCAGTTTTTTCAATTGTCTACACATACTGGAGCAGAGCAACCAAATTTCAGTTATGATTTGAATTATCATTCCATTTGCTTTTTCTTGCAGTCTCCATCATGATTCTGTGTCCTCTTCTACACAGTATATTTGGCCGTGGATGATAATTAAAGGAGGAGACTCTTTTATAGAAATTTTTTTCCAGTGCATACCTTTCCCTATTAATCATAAATAGTGATTAGGAATTGTCCCTGTTCATTTATGACGGTTAGAATTGATAGTTTGCTGCATATACTTTCTGTTAGAGGCTCTGCACACTAGAATGCCTAAATTTGTATATTGGATAATGCAGCTACTGAATCCGTCCGGAGAGAGAAGCCGATGGATCCTTGTACGCCTAGAGGATATGCCCCTGATAAGGACGCATTGAAACTCTCTCCTACTTCATTGATTGAAAAGAACACATATCTATCGACTTTGCTTCCCAGCGGTAATTTCTCGGAATGCAGATCTGCAGCTTTAAAACTGTTGCAGAAAGACCAAGGTATTTTGTTGATTTCTTCAGATGTTTCATTGTGTGTTGTGTTGGAAATGAACTGGGTCATTCTTGACCATTATACTTGACTGATAGCACTTACCTTTTTATATGAAATGCAGATAAATGCTCTTACGGGACCTGCTACATAGGGTCAACATTTATACCAAAGATCAAAGGGAAGTTTCTCGCAACCGAGAACTTTTTTCACACTTCTAAGGTGAAATCCGACTTTGCATCTTCAAGTCAAAATTAATTTTGCCAGTCCATTTTTTTTTCAGGTTCTTATCTCTTATTGAAATTTCCTTTTTCTCTTCTATGGCATAGTTCTTTGGTCTGGACCAAAGAGCTTTTCTTTCTGACCTGGTGGTTTCTGGGCAACAATTTTGTGCTGAGGATTGGTCAAAGTTGGCACAGAAATACAATTCTCTTGAAGAAGAGGACCTTCTTCGCTATTGCTTCTCTTCAGCATATATAGTTGCCATGCTTCATGATAGTCTTGGAATTGCTTTGGATGATCAGAGGTATTACTTATGCCCAAACAAGAAACATTTTCACCCCCCTTTGTTTTATGTGGTTTTTTCGACTTTAAGACTTGGATTCATATAAGGTGAGCTAAGACTTGGTGTTTAACACCCTGATTATCAGGGTACATAATCTTCTAAACTTCCTTCATCTAAAATATATGGTGCCTTCCCCTATTAATGAAATAGAAAAGCGATATGAAAAGGGGGATTCGGAAGATATTGAAGGATAGGTTATTCATAGAGATGGCAATGGTGCGGTCCAACGTGCAGTCTGCCGCAAACTAGGTGCATGGGCGGCCATTTTGACTCCATAAACAAATGGATTACAACTTGCTCACGGTCTTCTGTTTCTGAACCCAATTGGGTTACGTGTCTTAGCCTACCAGACCAAAGATCAAACCTGAATAAACTATAAATTAACGCATATACGTGTGTTCTATCTAATTGTGTTTATTTGTATATTTGTATATTACATTCACCCTCACACATCAGAGGCAAGTATAACACAGAACTAAAATAAAGAATGAAAAGTTTAGTAAGTAGTTTCTACCATCAATGTACACCAAAATATAATTTCTAAGAAAAGAAAACACACATATTAATATGTAAACAATAGATGGTTTAATAATAGCATCATTTAGTCATGGTTACAAGGGATCACCCTAAAAATATATTTTGTTCATTAAAAAGTGGGTATTGGGTTGGCTAGGGAGCAAGGCAGTTCTGGGTTCCTACTTGTTAACTAGGCAGGTGTCATGTAAGTTCTATGATCTCCACTGTGATCCAATGTCTTTTTTTAACTCATTTCATCATTTGACTGATCATTGGGCAGGATTGGATATGCTAATCAAGTGCACAATATCCCACTTGACTGGGCACTAGGAGCATTCATCCTGCAGAGTGCAGCTGAATTGGACGCAAATTCTGACTGGATGGCGACTGTATTAGGGGGTAAATTGCCACTTCTATTTGGAATCTTCATCTTGTTAATACTTGTATCATGGCTTGTGTCAAAATGGAGAAAGCCTCAGCTAAAGACTATTTATGATCTAGAGAAAGGGAAGTATATAGTTACACGCGTTGGTAGATACTCGTAGGTTATAGGAGAGCTCAACGCTGATTTTCACCACACTGCACTTGCTCAAACTTTGGCCCGTCAACAATCCTCTGTTCAAGATGAAGAGAGAGGATTCGGACCATCTTGCCGCCTACCGGACAAGTTCCATTCGAATTTATCGAAGCAAAGTGAGATAATGGTTGATATAGTTCTTATGTCCATAGTATAGAGAGTTGTAAGGATCTTGTTTAAAATTTGATCCATAGAATTATAGAAGGGAGCTCTCTGTGATAGTGAGTTTGGTTCCCTGAATAGTGTTGGATCATTTAGGTGTCAAATTCTTGTGTTGTTTCTAGTAACATACTTTGAAGCTGAATACATTTATTATTATTATTTTTTCTTCATCAATGTATAATTTTTATGTCTTTTCCTGGCATTGCTTTTCTGATGATTCTTGAATTCCTTCCGTGTCAAACTGTAGCCGTCGGATATGAATCTTTTGGACCCCCATCTTTTTTCTCTGATTGAAGAATCTGAATTTATGACACTGAACTACAGGATAAAATTGAGGGATAATTACATTTACACTCCTAATTTATGGTTTATTTATATAAATCATCCGTCTTTTATATAATTACAGAAATTACCCTTGATTGATAAAAGATAAGGGTAGTTTGTGTAACGATGCTAACATTGTTGTATGTGTAATTTTTCAAAAATAAGAGATGGTTTGTGTAAATAGACCATAGATCAAGGGATGCAAATGTAATTATCCCTAAAATTTATTTTCGTCCCTAATATTTTAGCTCAATTTTAAAATTAATTTTATTTTCTTAATTGACTTTGAACTAGTCGTTCTGATGAATCTTCTACATTAATTTCCAGTGTGATTTAAATATAATTAATATAACTTGAATAATTTATTAGCTTTGAATTAAATGGGAGCACATATATCTACCAACCATGACAAAAAATGTTACTTTATGTCATGCAGATTTATTATCTGCAAGGAACTAAATTCAATTAAATTAAAATGGATTTTATTGAAAATTAAAGGATAGTAATTTAGAAAAACTGGGAATTAATCCCGAATGAATTTAATTTGAAATCAATTAAAATATAGGAATAAATTTAAAATTGAATTGATAAATTAGGAAAGAAAATAAATTCAATCTGGAAACTGTAGGAGTAGGACATACCAAACTGCCCCTAGTCTGTGGGTAGACATACAAATTGCACCGCTATTTACTCTTAATTATTATTGTCTGCTTAGTAGACTTCGGGAACCTTTGATTTTGTCTGATATTTTTGTCTGTAAAAACAAATCCAATCATGTACCCATGAATTCCAATTATTTTTATTCCTTTTATTGATTAATATTGCTGATAATAATAATAATAATAATTAATAATAAATATTATTAATTATTATTATTATTATGATTATTATTAGACCACTTTTTTTATGTGTGATATAATCATACGTAAATCTCTTATAATTTAAAAAATTATATCTAATATCTTTTGATGTTTGTTTTTCATTTTAACAAATATTTGTCAAAATTAATTGAATTTAGAGATTAATGCAAACAAACTACATAAAAAATTACTTGAGGTTGACTTATTTTAGGTAAACAAATTTTTTTTGAGCAAACTACCCTTATAATGGTAAAGTATAACTCATGACGCGCATTAGTGTGTGAAGACGTAGAAGAGTAGCAAAATACCCCTATAATGGTGAAATATACCTCCTTATATGTACTAGCATGTAAAGATGTACAAGGGTCGGTCGGAAAAAAATTTGTTTGACATGAAATAAGTTACTAATAAGTCAATTGGAGAAACTATGGGTTTTCAATAATTTTATTTTTTAATATTAACAAATTTAATAAAGTTTGAGTAACGTAGTGATTTATTTGTTAGAGAAAAATAAAATATAAGGACATAAAATATAATTTTTTAAATTACAAAGAATTTCTTGTAATTACACAAAATTTTAAAGGATAATTTTTTTTTCGTACACTAGACATAAAAAATCGAACAATGTAAATTGTGTCGTATCAATATAATATAAATTTAAAATTGAAATCAATGTGGCATTCTTGATGTTTCCATCCAAATTTTTATAAAACAAGGATATACATAGACTGGTCAAATATTAAAACAAATCAAGAAACAATGTGGGAATTTTAGACTGTTTAATGAAGTAAGTTTTTGTCTCAATTATTATAATTTGGATTAAATGTAATTTATCTCTGTGATGAAGTGAAATGGACAAATAAAAAAGAATGATCAAATGTGTTTCGAAAAATGAAGTAGATTACTCCCCTATCAACGGTGTAAATAAGAGGTAATTTGTTTTATTATTTAAAATTTAAGAGATAATTTGTTATTTTATTTTTATAAGGAATTTTTTTGCTCATTACATTATAATTTAGGATAAATTACAACAACCTCCCCTGAGATTTGGTATAATTACGAATATTCCCTCGTTGTTTGAAAAATTACAAATACCCCCTTGATTTTAATGGTCACCTAACAATTAGCCCAATTCATTCATTTTTTATTATAAAATGATCAAAATACCCTTGAAAATTAAAAATTATAATTTTATTTGTTTTTAAAAAAAATATTTTTCTATGGTTTAAGTGGATAATTTTTTGTTATAATTTATAAAATTTTTTCATTCATCCCGTTTCATATTTTTATAAGATTTTAATTTTTTAAAAAATAATAAAAAAAATACAATAAAGGCAAAGTTGAAATTTTTATACCTCCATCCAAGGATTACATAATTTCATCAAACATCAGGGGGGTATTTGTAATTTTTCAAACAATAAGGAGGTATTCGTAATTACGCCAAACCTCAGAAGAGGTGGTTGTAATTTACCCTATAATTTATTGTTCATTGTTAGTTATATTAATGGGTAAATTACATCTACCTCCCCTGAGGTTTGGCATAATTACAAATACCCCCTCGTTGTTTGAAAAATTACAAATACCCCCCTAATGTTTGATAAAATTATGTAATCCTTGGATGGAGGCATAGAAATGCCAACTTTGCCCTTACAGTATTTTTTTATTTTTTTTAAAAAAAATTAAAATCTTATAAAAATATTGAATGGGATGGATGAAAAAAATTTAAAAATTATAAAAAAAAATTATCGCCTTAGTTGACAAAAAAAATAGTTTTTAAAAAAAAAAAATAAAATTATAAATTTTAATTCATAAGGGTATTTTGGTCAGTTCACTATAAAAAATGCATAGATTGGGGTAATTATTAGACGGTCCTTAAAATTAGGGGGTATTTGTAATTTCTCAAATAACGAGGGGGTATTTGTAATTATGCCAAACCTCAGGGGAGGTAGATGTAATTTACCCTATATTAATACATTAATATATATACGACCACAATGTAACTACGTATTTTGTGTATACATATGATCAGAGCGTACGTATTCTTGACAAGAACGAAAAGTTTAATTTAATTTAAAATAGGGAAAGAAAAGAGGAGTCTTGATTCCTGATGAATAGTGTGAGTAAAAACTGGGAGCTAAGTCAAATATTAGCCAAAAGTCCCCAAATAGCCAAAGCCAACGCCGCGTGAACGCTCTTACAATCCCATTCCCATTCCCCTAATATTTATTGACCTTTAGATTTTTCTTGGCTGCCCAACAAATTCGCGATTTGTTTTCCATTTCTCATTTTTGATTACTTCCTTCGTCATTCAGGTACTTGTCTTTCTTTTTCTGTTTTCTGTTTTTAATTTTTGGGGTCTTTATATTTTTGTTATATTCTTCTCTTTTCTTTTTGTTCAAATTCGGATTGAGTTCTTTCTGTTTAGTTATTGACTTCTGGATTGCTAGGACAAAGAAATTCTCTGATCCCGCTGCGTATGCCAGCGTGATCAGTGGATTTCTTTCTTTCTTTTTTTAAGGTTTAGGATACCCTCGATTCTCAATTAGTTTTGTTAGGGATTAGAGTTTAAGTCTTTGTCTGAAAGGTGTGGTTTCTTTTGGAACGTTAGGTTAGGGGAAGCAGTTTCCTATGCCTTCCTTAAAATGGGTTTTTTGTTTTAGTTTCGAGAATTTTCTTCCAGGTGGTTTCGGTGAATGTACATGTTAAAAGATCAACACCTTGTAAGTGAAGAAGAAATGATTGTAATTTCTGGGTCAACTTTTCTTTTTTTTTTTCCTTTGTTGAAGAAATATAACGGTTTTAATCTTGTGATATTGAGGGATTTATATTGATATGTTGTGTTTCAGGAAATACTTGGTGGTTTGTTGTTGCTCGAGGTGGTGGTGGTCTAAACAAGGTTTTTAAATGGGTGAAAATTTGGTGGTCAACGTGAACCAGCTGCCCAAGTCTGAGGCGGGTGAGCCCAGCCAGCAGGTCCCTCTGGCTGTAGGATATGGGCCAAACGGAAAGAAGCCTGAAATGGTAGGGTCGTCGTCATCCATGGCATCAGAAGATGATAAAGTGGTGGTGATAGTGGACAATGAGGTGGCAGATGAGGAGGCGCCGTTGATAGGGATGGGGGAGTGCCGCATTTGCCAGGAGGAGGATTCTCTCACCAATTTAGAGAGTCCTTGTGGTTGCAGTGGGAGTCTTAAGGTAAATGCTTATATTGATGCATCATTCTAGTGTGGTTAATGTTATCTGTGTTATCTTATACTGCTGAAGAATAAAGAAAGGGATTTTATTAGGTTTTAAGGGCAAAGATGGTTTGATTTTAAACATTAAAACAAAAGAATTATGTCTGTCTGAAAGGGTGTGATCTTATAGACGTGTCTGGAATTGTAGCATTCATGCTGATAGGAACTTGGAAGCAAATTTGGAAAAAAATTCTGTGCAGAATGCATAATAAAAGTTCCTTGAATATCCTTTGATTTAGTGGGCTTTATCTAAGGATGGATCAACATGGTCTCCTTTTATACTGTGTTGATGTGTTTGAAAGCTTTTCTCTCCCCTATCTTTTGCTCATAATCTTGTGCAACTGCATGCAATGTTTAGGTTATCCTTTTTGCCAGTCTCAAATATGGAAGAAGTTTTCCTCCCACCCGAGATTTTCTCGTCAGGGCATTCATTTGTTTAAATGGCCTGGTTTATTATTTTACTGAGATCTTTTCTGTCGCAGTATGCTCACAGGAAATGTGTTCAGTACTGGTGCAATGAGAAGGGAGACATCACTTGTGAGATTTGTCATCAGGTATGTACATTACTTCTTGTACCTTTGTCTATGTGCTAATCTTGTATTAGTGCCAGCAAGGTTAAATAAGATAATTCAAAGTTGATCATTGGAGAAGTTGATTTACACCTGCATTTTACTTAAATGTCTATTTTGGCCACTTATGACAAGTGATGATGCTTTCTGAATTAGAAATGTTCTCCCATAGGAAAATTTCTAGGTTTTCCAAGTATATTGTATAGGAAAAATTGATCATTGGAATTTTTCTTTACAATCAATTTGCTAGTCATGGAACTGGTTGATGCCAGCACAATTTTCAGCAGACATAGTTATTAGAAGTGATCTTTTTGTTGATAAATGATCAGTCATGGCTATCTGAATATACTGGTACAGTTCGCAGATGAAAGTTAACATTTGGAAGGGTTTTTATTATAAATGTATAGATCATGAAAACCCGAAAATAGACATCCGGCTGTCTTGGATATGTTGATAATTAAAATCTTATGTTCTCATATGAAATAATGGAAGTTCCGTCCCACACATTGCATCTTGTATACTTTTTTTTCCCTGTGCTCTTGGTGCATATCCTTACTAATTGCCTTAACTACTAGGTGTACTAAAATCACCCTCTACTTTTTTTGATAATTTGAATATCCAAGTTATGGCGCATGAATGTGAATCAGGGCGGAAGGTTATGGTTAGACCTGCACCAGGGAAATAATTATCATAGGGAAATAGTGCTCTGTGGTAACTCGGTTTTATAATCAGGTAGAGAGTAGTCTGCATCTGTGACAATTCACAAGATACTTTCACACTTGAAGCATATGATACAATAGTGTTTTCCAATATTAGAAGTCATTATATTTTTTTTTATACTGCTGTGTTATAGTCTATCAGTACGATGACACATTCTTTATTTTGTCGTGCAGCCATATCAACCTGGTTATACAGCTCCTCCACGACCTCCATCTGATGAGACTACCATTGATATTGGGTAGATTTTTGTTTTAATGTGTCAAACTCATGCATGTGTAATTTTATATTCTAGCAACTTTTTCTTCTTGCTTGATAATGATATACAGAACAGCTGCAGTAGCCATTTTAAAGGAAGAAACCTTGTTCTTCATTTTTATGTTAACGTCGAAGATCTTGAGACCATCACTATGGATCTTGTTGTCATTTAGTTTCTTCAATTTTGTTTCCAGGGGAGTGTGGCAAATTTCGGGCACACCACTGGATATGCATGATCCCCGTCTCCTGGCAATTGCTGAGGCTGAACGTCAGTTGTTTGAAGCTGATTATGATGAGTATAATGGTACTAACAGCAGTGGTGCTGCGTTTTGCCGTTCAGCTGCTCTAATTGTAAGCCTTTACTACTGCAAATTCATTATTGCCATTTGCTGGTGATTGCTGTGTATATGATTGAGAGTTTCAAGAAGACAATGATGTCGAATGAAAATGTTCTTCTAGGTCTCTTCTGATACAATGGCAAAGACATCCTTTTATCCTTCCCCTGGGAAATCGAATTGATGTAAAAATGCTGGCCACAACATGGTGGATTTTTGCCATGAGACTGTTGCTTCAAGGCTTTTCTCTTTTGAGCCTCCACCATCTCTCTTTTGAGCCTCCACCATTAGAATTTGAACCAGTTGAAATAGATTTGTAGTGCTCATGGAGGCAAATAAATTGGAGACCTGTATGTAACCTGAAAGTTGGATTTAGATCTTTCACTACTGCAATTTTCACCATACACTCTAATAATGGATCATCCTTTGAGGTTTGAGTTATGCTGAGTGATCATTGGAGAAGTTGACTTATGTTTGAATCTTGTAGTAACTGTTCCTGTGAAAATTTTCTGACTATTGCTCTAGAACCCCATTCAATAAGATATGTAACTTTTGGTGTTTTAATTGACAGTTAATGGCTCTTCTGCTACTGAGGCATGCTCTGTCCATCACTGATGATGGAGATGGAGAAGGAGAGGAAGATGCATCGACTTTCTTCTCTGTAAGTTCATATGAACTAATTATGTTATTTACATTATACTGTTAAACTCTCTCCATCATGGTTAGTATGGTTGTGAATTATGCTGAGTACTCGATAATAATGCAGCTCTTCTTGCTTCGAGCTGTTGGCTTCCTCTTGCCTTGCTACATCATGATCTGGGCCATCAGTATCTTGCAACGCAGAAGGCAAAGACAGGTATATCACTCGGTAACAACTTCACCTCTTTACCTTTTGATTATGCATTATTTTCATCCAAGAAAAGAACTCCCCAAGACTTTCCCACAGACATAAACCAGCTTCTGTTCATCTGTGTTTCTAACCGTCCTCAGCTGGAACAGGAGGCTGCGGCTCTTGCAGCAACCCAGTTTGCAATTGTGGTCCAGTCGGCACAAAGCCGAGGCCTCCTTGTCGCCTCGACACCAGCAACGGCTTCACAGACGATTCCTTCACAGCCAACTCCTCAGCAGGAACATGTCTGATGACAGTTCCTGCGAGTCTTCTGTTTGGTATGTTCCCTGCAGAAGAAACCATGAAGATCAAAATTATTGCAGCGAATTTTCCTTTTTTACTTTCAGTTTCTATTCATCATGAGACTTATTTTGTTTACATGTGTATATGAAATTTCGGGTCCTCTGACGCGCTCATTAGCTTGATGCACTGGTTGAGAGCGTTATCAACTGGTTAGACATCGTTGCGTGCTGAGGACAAACATCCGGAAAAATCGATCAAAAGTGTAATTTTTTATGTCCTCTGTTCTTGTATAACTGAGTATTACTGATTGATTCACTATTTTTAATTAATTTAGTGAGACAGTAGTTAATGAAGAGTCTGTTATATATTAGCAAAGGCTCTCGAGTTCAAGAATGAGATTAATGTTTCTTCCTATTTCATTTGTTTCTTTATTCATCTGCTTTTTCCTATTATAAAAACTTGCTTTTTCAACTTCTGTGATGTTAAAGTTAGTCTCAATTCTGGGCAAGTGTTAAATTTCACCAACACTAACATTTTACATTTGGAATTTATGAATTGAACATGTTCTGACAAATTGATTTTTGGACTAATTATTTCAATTATCCTAAAATGGAGGAATGGGGGAATAAGAGAAGTGGAAGTAAGGATGTACAAGAGATAATTTTGTGTTTGGTTTAGGATGAACAAAATGAAGTGAGGTAAAATTCGATGTATATGAAACTCCTCTGTAATCTAATTTTGTTTCCCTCCAAAATTAGGTGGAAAAGTGGAAGTACAAAGCTAAAAAGACAAAAAAGTACATTTTTTATTTTTATTTATTCTATTATCCATATATATATATATATATATATGTATAACTTCTCTCCAAATTCTTTTTTTCGTTTCACTGATAGTACCGTGCATAATTGCCAAAGGAAAAATAACATAATCCTTAAAAAATTACTGCATCAAAGTCAACAATTAGGTAAATAATCTTGTTAGTAATTTTTATTTATTTAAACTAAATAGTTTAGAATAAATGAACAATACTCATTTTGATGAATATTTTTATAATTAAGAAATATTCTTCTTATTTTTATTTGATAAATATTTTATTGATAAGATTTTTAAATTTGGATATACTAAAATTATATTAGTATAATATTAATTTATTTATTTTCTAAGTGAAGAGAAGGGTAATTCAGTAAAATTATAAAAGTTAGTCTTTTTTTCTCAATCTGTTTTCATCATACCAAACAAAGGAAAGTATTTGAGATTTAATTTCCTTTCAATTACATCAAACAACTTGAAGAAAAATTATTATTTGCTCCCTCTTTCATTTCCCTTTTCCTTTCACTTGAACCAAACTAACCCTTTATCTTTTTTTTTATCACATTTTAGAAACTCAATTTTTAAATGCATTCTCCCAAAGTCTAGTCTAAATATATGTCTGTAAACAATTAAATGTAATGGAATTTACAAATAACAATGGATGAAACATTCCACTAATAAGGGTAAAATTAGGAAAAGGCCAAATTCCTATATTAGTTTTGCATAAAATATCATTACATCATTATCATAGTTTTTTTTTGTATGGAAAATACTAAAAATTTAAAAAAATCACAAGATCATGTATAAAAAAGGGTAAATTATAACGACCTCCCATAAGGTTTGACATAATTACGAATACCTTTTCATTATTTGAAAAATTACAAATACCCCCTGATATTTAATGAAAATATGTAATCCTTGGATGTGGAATGAAATTGTCAACTATGCCCTTCCAATATTTTTTTAAAAAAAAATTAAAATCTCATAAAAAAAAATCAAATGGAGTGGATGGAAATTTTTTAAAAATTATAAAAAATTATCCATTCGGTCCATACAAAAATCAATTTTTAAAAATAATACAATAATAATTTTTATCCAGAAGGGTATTTTGGTCAATTCATCGCAAAAAATGGATGAAAACCTAACGGATTGGGTTAATTGTTAGATGGTCGTTAAAATCAGAGAGGTATTCGCAATTTTTCAAACACAAAGAGGGTATTCGTAATTATACCAAATCTTATGAAAGGTCATTGTAATTTACCCTATAAAAGAATATCATTACGATCCGCTACAAAATGAAATATAAAATTAGATACAATAAAGGAAAAAAAAAAAAAAAACAAATTTTAACTATCATTGTAATGACATCACATCATGTGCTAGTACTACAATTTGATTTCTATCAAAAAATTCATACCACAGCCTTTATATTAAAGTGCACTTTAATTAGTGTAGAATTCCTTATTGGGTTAAAAAAAGTATGTTCCATAATTCCACTAAGACACCTTGCTAAGTATTGCACCACTTGAGAACTTAAAAAACTTTAAACAAGGGAAAATTATATTTTAGTCCTGTAATTTTAGGTTGGTAGTATTTTATATCCTATAACTTATTTTTATTTATATATCTGGTCTTTTCTTAATGAATTTAATCCTAAACATATCACATTTAGTCATTTTTTGATAAATTTAGTTTTTATTAATAATTTTGGTCCCCTTTACACTATAATATATCTCATTTTTTGTCCTGTAACTATAAGTCGTTAGAACCAAAATTATCAATACATGATTAAATTTACTAAAAAAAGACCAAAATGTGAGATGTTTAGAATTAAATTCGTCTAGAAAAAACTAAATGCATTGATGAAATAACTTATAGAATCAAATGTACTAATAACCTAAAGTTACATAAACAAAAATGATAAAATTTTGCCTTTAAATACTGTAAAATTTTTTATCGTATTGGTAATGTGTTGATGTCGATTATTTTAATACAAAGCGGGTTCTAGTACATGATGTGAAGACACTATAATGACATTTAAACTTATATTTTTACATCTGGCTTTATATTTCATTTTGTAGAGAATTAAATAATATTTTTCTTATACATAGTCTTGTCAATTTTTAAAATTTCATGTCGCGATAAGATTATAATACGTGATGTAACGATATTTTATGGAATACTATTACAACAATTTGACATTATCCAATTTATTCCGTTTTAATGGAATATTCCATTTATTGTAATTTATATTCCATTAGAATAACTATCAGACATTTTAATGAGATATATTTGGAAACGAGGAGTACGAATTAATTGATTTGACCGTTCATTACATCATTTCACAGAAAATTGCTCACTAGACTTTAATTATATTTGGTTGTATTGTTGTTTGAGGGTAATTTTCCGTTTCATCCCATATTCAAAAGCTTGTTTCTTTGGTGGCCATTTTTTCACCTCGTGCTTCGTAGGATCCTTGGATAAGATTGATCACCAGTTGGGAATCAGTGTAGATGACAATCTTTTGTTGCACCCGCGGCTAAAGCTAATTCTCTTCCTGCCAAGAACTCCTCATATCCAGCCTTGTTGTCGACGAGGGGAACTCCTACTTTATGCTGTACTCTTAACATGTCTCCTTGGGAGCTTACCAAGACTATCCCCACTCCATTCTCTACAGATGTGGACAATCCGTTACTCACCCATCCGCCACTGGAAACACCACTTCCCGTCCGACTTGCATGTGTTAAGCATGCCGTCCACATACAAGCTCCAAATCGGCGTATAAATGCTCGCTTCTTCATATGCCAACTCGACGATGAAATCAACTCCAACTTGTGCCTTAATGGTTGGTTTCAGGTGGAATTCAATGCCAAGCAAAATCATCCATTGAGATAATATCCAATAAACATATATTGTAAAGGAATGAAAAAAGAACTCATTAAAGTGAAAAAACTACGTTCATAAATACGAAATACTGTCGAATTACATGCCAAAAGATTCGACCATGTGAGACCGAAAAAAGTCATTCAAAGTACTAAATGTCGAATTACATACCAAAAAAATAAATATCTAACTAAAAGTTGTACAAAAATCATCCGAAGCATTAAGCAATACATGCCAATCATCTAATTATAAAAGTTAGAAGCTAGAAAAAACAATTATGCTCCCCCATCTCCCCCAAGGTCCTGGGGGGCTACACCACAAGCAAGATCCATCTCCCCTCTTCCTTCGACACCTTAGAGTCAACAAGATTGATATCCTTCTCGGTAACTCTACCCTTGTCTCAGAGAGATTGACAACACTTGCGAATCGAGTCGTTGTAAATAGTAGTGGCCCAGTCAGCTACGATGGTCTCGAACTTGTTGGAGATTAAAATTCAAAAATAGCCTCTTCTTTGGTCTTAACGACAAAAAGCAACACCAGATGCGGAGTCCAAAAATTTTCTCCCCGTGTTCATCAACATTTCTCAAGCAACGGCACTCTCAACAACCCCATTTCTCCTTCAAACTGGAGAACGCGAGGTCGCATTGCTTCATGGCAGCCTCCAAGTGGCTTATCTCCCCTATCTTCGCCGCTTGTCGGTTTCGAGCAGCCGTGGTCACAACAAGCACCTGCGAGGAAACAATCAAGTAAACAAAAGGAGTCTGATACATAAGTAAAAACAAAGGGACATATCATGTACTTGGGTCATGTGCCAAGCCAAAAGTCATCCATCTGACCGGCAATTTGATTCACTACATTCTCTCCCAAAAAATTCTCTCACTAGACTTGAATTATTTTTGATTGTGTTGTTGTATTGAGGGTAAATTTCTCATTCATACCTTATTCAAAATCACCACCACATCAATTTCTTCTAATACAAGTGTGAATTTCTTGCCACACTGTTCAATCCACACCACCTATTTGCCGCCCCTAATAATTAAAAAGGCTAAATTCTATTTTATCCCCCGGTAGTTTCTTTAAATAGCTAAATCCCTTCCTTTATTTTGGAAATAGGCTAAAAATCCTCCTATATTTTAAAAAAAAATTCCATTAGAAACTAAAGAAAGGTGGAATATACGCGCCTAAAGTGTGTTTGGGCTTGATTTTTTGCGTATTTTAATATTTTTTTTGTCTGTAATTGACTAATGCGCCTATATTGTATCTAAAATTACTATGATAAAAAATTAATTTTTTTTTACATTTTCTTCTCTTTTAAAAATTCTAATTCTTTTTTTAAATATAATTATATTAAATATCAAAATACAAATAAAAAATAAAAAAATTACATTACAAAAAGACTGATATACTAAATTTTAGTTTTCAAATTTAGATATGTACATAAATTTAAATACAATAATTATTATAATAATTTGAAAAATTTATATTTTAATTATTATAATTATTTTTAATTAACTAAAATATATTTAATTAATATAAATAAATTAATTAAAAAATATGTCACCGCCACCCTCTATCTTTATCTAGCGATCGCGGGGGACGCCGTTGCGGCGTCGCCATTCCCCCATTTAAGGGGAAGGGGGACGGGGGGATTGGAGGCCATTAGGAAAGGGGTAGGTAGCTGGGGTAGTTAGTTTTTTTTAAAATTATTTTATTATTTATAATAATAATATTTTATTATTATTATTTATAATTTTATTAATAATATATAATATAAGTTAAATAATTTATCAAATTCATACTTTTTAATTTTTTAGTATTTAATGGTTGAGATTAATTAATTAGATCTGACGATTATTATTTAATAAAAAAGATCCAACATTCATTAAAATAATAAATAATATACATTAAGTGAGGGTATAATAGTTATTTTGTAAAAAAAATTGACATCGTTAATCAGATTTAACGAAAAGGGGCGATTAAGCTATATTTAAGAAAATACAGATGGATTTTTCTCCTATACTTAAAACAAATGGGGGATTTTTAGCGGACTTTTTAAAATAAAGGGGGTTTTATGCATTTAAACCTAATTAAAAATCATATTATAGGGTGCATTGGATTAATGAATTTGAATTTGAGGGAAGAATTTGAAGAAAGAATTTTAAATAGCTCATTTTTTAAATTCATCAATATTCAACAAAATATAATTCAAAATTAAAATAAAAGGATTTGAAATTCTTTAAATTTTAAAGTATCCAAATAAAATCAAAGAATTTGTTATTGAGAATTTGAAATCCATAATTTCACATCTTTCAATTCAAATGCAACCTTAAATCCTTATTTATTTATTTATTTATTTATTTTTTCTTCTTCTTATGTACAACTTGTGTACGTGGTGATGAGACATAGCTTAATTGGTAAAGTTGGGACCCCATAACTCTAAGGTCGTGGATTTAAATCCCACTAATATATATGATGTTTGTACTTTAATAGTAGGTGTAGTTTAACTTTAATAGTAGGTGTTGGTTAGACATAAATATATAATATTAACGAATAGTATATGATTGTTATTGTTGTTGCTAGTTGTTAGATATTAATATTTGATATTAATCATTGTAATCGACTTATTAAAAAAAAGAATAATAGTTTATCATTTTTATTTATAAAAAAACTTTGTATATATATATATATAGAGAGAGAGAGAGAGTGAAAGAGAGAGAAGGATTAACATTTATCTTTTTGGGGAACTTTTTCTTTTTGTTGATCAAAATGATGGGAATGATCTCAAAGTAAAGCAAAGCATATTAGGGTTGGGGCTTATGGGTAACATTTCATTTGCAGTGTCCCACTTCCCCCTTGTTTAGGACATTAAATACAGGGAGGAATGCAATTTATCCTATGTGATATAAAAAATAAATAAAAAAAATTTATGTACAAAAATAAAATAGTAAATTATTCTTCGCATTTAAAAAAAAAAAAACAAATTACCCCCTATTTAAACTATTGAAGGGGAGGGGGTAATTTGTTTTATTTTTTGAAACACAAAAGAATAATTTGCTAATTCTTTTTTCACAGGGGATATTTGCTCATTCAATATAATACAAGGTGTAAATTGCATTTAAACCCCATTAAAGATGTAACAAGTTATCAATCTTGTTCTTCTTTTCATGTTTGAGTATACCAATAATTGAGTTTAACATATTGATTTATCCACAATAATTATCTATTTATCTCGCTTTACGTGAGTTATTAATTACAGAATGTCAATAATCTGTCTAAGTTAAATATATGAATATTCATATTTCATGGAGTTACCAATTATAAGACGAGGACCTAATAATAAAACACTAATGTTATGCTTGTTGTATGACTAAATAAGTATTGATCATCCAAAACTATGAGTGATTGCTTGGATGGAATGGCTCAAATGACTCTTTATTTTCTTTTATCGATTGGAAATGGTCCAAATGAGTTGGAAAATGGGAATGTTGAAAGATGAGTTGGTGTAGTTTGCTTCTTTGTTATTCAATGCAGCCCATGTGTTTGATAAAAGGTCTAAAAGATCATTGCTTTGAGGGGAAATTCTAACTTAGATCGGATTTGGTCGGATTTGAATTAATGATATAATAAGTGTAATATATTTGTCGTGTGATTGGTATATAGTTGAAAAAAAGTAACTAATCATTTAATAAGTGTGTTATACTTGCTCGATAATTAATTTGATTCGATCAAATTTGATTGGATAAGAATTTCGCCTTGTTTTGAGAATGCATCAAGAATTTGTGCATATTCTTTGGAACATAATTGTTGAAGATCATCAAACTTCACTTTTCCTAAGACAATTCGATCCATCACTTTAAAAGGGGAACGGGATAAACCCTTTGAGGTTTTAATAGTGGCACTTTATTACATGGATCTAATAATTAGTACATCAAACCAAAAGCAATGAAATGGTCCCAATTACGACAACATCAACATTTGTAATAGCTTCATGTCTTGCCTTCTTCCTCTTTATTTTTTCTTTATATATATTATTTCTTAGGAGAATTTTTTTCGGTTGGATTGAATCGATATAATCATAAACAGATGGTTACGTGCCAATTATGGCATTTTCTTCATCTAGCCATGCAGTAGAGCATCATACTGTTCGAACTCGACTCATGTTCAGAAAATTTACATTCTTGTAGGAACAAACAAACAATGAGACTTATGTTCAAGAATCAAAACCACTATCCACTATCTCAAGCATCATCTCATATGGTTGCTGTGCATGAAAGATCTATGCAATGCAGGTTGTACATCCAGCGACACATGTTGTACCTTCAAGAAGTACTAGATGGCAAAAATTCACTCACTCTTTCAAAACTCAAATTGGATGATCAAAAAGCAAAGAAACTGTCCATTTTGATGAGCTTTCGATGTCGGGACGTTTTGGACCATTACAACATCATCGAATTCGAATCCCATAGCATAGATTTTGATGCTTTAGAATGTTCCAAGTTGCATGTGATTTTATTTGATTAATACCACACCAAAAAAAAAAAAAAAAAAAAAGTGGATAAAGAAAAAGATGGTCTTCCTGGTAAAAAGAAAAAATTAAAGAAGAATTGTAAAGAAAGACAGTTGAATCAAAAGAACTCAAAGAAACTGGCAAAAGAGTCATAAAGAAGACAGATTTAGCACAAGAAACCAGGACTCTTGCATAGAAAACAGAGCTTGGAATTCTAAAGTGAGATCTCCAAAATGGCATAAAGCTAATGTTTGGTTTTTTAAGGGTAGATGTTTTATTCCACTTTTATGACTGCTTTGAGATCTTGAGTTTTGGCTGCTCTAATTCATTACACTTTCTTTCTTAATCACTAAGGAAGTCTTGATTTTCATCGTTGTTGTCGTTATGTGTGTTCAACAGTTGGTTGGTTGGTCGTACAGAGTACTTGAAATGAGTGATGCGGGACAAGATGGGCCCTGGTTTAGGACAGAACCCGAATGTCGAATATGGATTTGTTTTCTTGCCATGTAAGAGGGACGGGGATGACGTGGCTGGGAGTCCAAGGGTGACTGGGCTGGTCTTTGTTCAAGAAGACAAAAGCAGAGCAAATGATAGGGAAACAAATGAAAAAGATGCTTAGCTTCTCGAGGGTGTTGTTCCAATCACCTTTATTCATCCTATTCAGATTCTTACTTTTTCCCCCCTTATTACAGCCTTAATGTGCTTAGATTTGCAGATTTATGATTGGGGTGAATCTAAAACTCTTGTATGGATTCTGGGCCATCCCTTGCTTTATGCTTTAAATTCCCCTCCAAATTTTATAAGAATTATATATCCACAATGGAACATAGAGACAGAAGGATTACAACCTCAGACTCCTCCTATATTCTCCTTCTACTTCACTTCAAGAAAAACATACATACTCTCATCATCACCCCTATTAGTTTAGTCTCACGAAGAAACCATGTTTCTGTCCGTTCGCAGACCGTTTCTGTTATTCATATGTATAGGATTACTAGCATTTCGACCACATGATGTTTATGGCTTCACAAGTGCAGGCCTAGTCCTCAGACGAGGTGCACAAGATCAACCGTTGATGACAAGGAATCAATCGCATGCTCAAGAAAGTTGACACAAACAGCTTTAGAACAGACAAGAAACAAGCCCGTCTGAACAAAACGTCTGATCCAAACCAAGCAAGCAAGAGAAAAGTTCGACGTGGATCGGATCCCATCCACCAACAGAACATAACATGAACAGGGCACCTCTCGGACATCACACACACGAAGCAAGAAAATAGACACTGAAAGAGAGGGAAAACTTTGTATCTGAAAGACCTTTGTGGTGGATCATCATGTCTGCTAGCTAAGGTTTCTATGTGGTTCGTTGAGTGGCTTTCCACATCTGTTTTGGAGTTTTGACGGAGAGCTATGTGTTTAGCATTAGAATAGCTACAAGCCGGCTGTGGAAAATGACAAACCATGAGCAGAGCCAAACGTCTCGACTGCATATCAAGCTAACGGTAAGTTGCTTCGAATGGAGCAAGGCTTGTCTTTTGAAAACCAAAGACAACAGGTTTTCCACCTTGACGGGACGACATGGCCGGTTTGGATTCATTATTTCTTGGTTTCTTGAAGATGTAATGGAATTCTGTTTTCTTTCATCCTATTCTAATCCTAGACTCTTCATTATTACACAGTTGATGCCTTGAGTTTTAATGAGATATTCTCAACTTCTGTTCCACCAGACAATTGTATATCAGTTTAGAACTATAAAACATCAGCACACACACACATTGATTCAAGAAACTAGCAAGCACTGAAGTTGCAGTTCTTTAGTTCCATCTGGCAGTAAATTGCAACAGCAGAATGGTCACTTCAAAGCCCACCAAGACAAAATTCTTGGAAAGTTGATCAAAGTTAAGAACAATGGATTCGACTTAAAACAATGTGTTTGATATTCCTCTTACAGTAGCAAAACCTTATTTCAGAAATGGCAGACAGATGCCTTATCCTACGCACTCAACGATTATCCACAAGTTGTTTATTTCGGCTTTTTACCTACGCAATCTCTTGCAATCTTCTCATATATTCACATACAATTAAAAGACGAACCCATTGCTGGAAGAAACTGTCCAGCTATCGTGGACTCCGTTTCACTAGTTTAGGGTCGACAAAATGAGCTTTCCTACGCAAAGTGGATAAACTTTGCTTTGAGTTCAAAATCATACTTGATCAAGATTGTGTTGCAATAGAACAGGAAATTAAAGCCACAGACAAGAGGACGGCAATAAACTTAGTATCAAATGACACAACAGTCGACACCTTTTACGCTGTTGAACCATAATTAGTTCCAGATCCCATAATGTACGTGTACAAAGGCAACGTTGGATCTGTCTGCAAAGGAAGAACGGTAAGGTGGCAGACAGAACCACCTGAATCTACCGCTTATTTTACGTTGGCATTCTTACAAGTTTTGGGAGTAGCTGAGGAACACCTTCATTTTATGACAAATGAACAATTCCCGTGATCTTACCTAGTTATAAATTCGAGCCTTACTGAAGTGATTCAATGTTACATAACAACAGCTATATCACATCAAGTTTCGGTTTCTTTGCTAGATGAGGCATTAGGACTCTCTTCCCGGCAATCAGACAGACATGCTAGAACTAAAGAACTAACTCAAGCTTAGTCCTAGTAACCTCAAAAACATCCTGGTTTACAGAATTGTTAAGACTAGGATAGCAAAAGTGCAACCTATTCAACATCGTGATGCTCGTTACTTCAACTAGTCCCCATGTTAGTGGTGGGAGGTCAAGGAAGTTGGCGACCTGATGACTTGAGAACTGGGATCGAATCGGTATATCATTGATCAAGACTTGGAAAGCTTAACATAAGTAGGTCAGAACTACGCTCAAGAACCAACACAAAACATTTTCACAAAAGCAAGCAACGGTTGCTTGAACGTCATGAATTCGAATTCTACCGAGAAATTTTAACTAATTGCCCTAGTCAGTTCTCCAATTAAATGTCACGAATTTGAATTTCCCTGAACACGTAGAGCTCGTCACTTTATGCAGGTGCATCAACAGTAACTGAATGTTAAAAATATATATAATTACCCTTAATTCAACCTTATCCAAACAGAAGACATGGAATAAAGGCAAATAAATAGTTTTAGTTGGATTCGTACCCACAAACACTCAAATCGAATCAGATTCTGTTCATTAAATTGTCACTCTCTCTATTGATTTACTTGTAGCCCTTATGCAGAAGAGCATAAACCATTGTAGCATGCTTCTTCCAGTCTCTTATGAATGAAAATACAACTCCCCCCCCTCCCCCACCCCACCCCAACCCACTCCCCACACCCCACAAAAAAAAGAAAAAAAAGAATTATTTGATTTGAAAATTTTAAAAATATTTGAATATTGACAAGAGAGTGTCTTCAATTTACTAAGTATTTCTCTTTTTTTTCTTTAATAATTTGGTTATGTTATTACTATTAATTATTGTTCCTTTGTTTTCTTTTCCCTGAGAAGAAGACTACTCACACTTATATCATTAATATGAAAAAATGGATAAGTACAGAGATACCATAAAAAACACAGGAGCCAACAACCAAACCAAGGGCTACCTCAAACAAAGTGGCAGAAAACGTAATAAAGAATTATTCGGCATCAGTAATAATTCGTAATTCGGATTTTATTCGGGTATAATACGAAAGAAAATGAAAAAATATCGTCAAGTGAATCAAACTTGAAGTATTATTCGATAATAAATCGAGTAAAATTCATTGGTATAATTTTTTTTATTGAAATTATCTATTTTTTATTTTCTAAAAGGTTGAGTATATAAAAAATTGATTTATGTGTTATTCGAAATTCTAACTAATAGAAATGGACAATTTAGTGTCAATTAATTATAGCATCTATAGACCAAATTAAAAATCTAATATTTAATTAATTAATAATAAATTATATCTTATTATATGGCTTCAATTGCATGAAGAAACGTTGAAATGCTAATAAGAAAAAGTAAATCCAAAACTTTAATTATAATAAAGGAATAAAATGAAACACAATAAAATTAAAAATGAACTAATCAAATGAAACTAATCAAAAGTAAGACAAAATTCACTTTGATTTTGGCCCGAATCCCCACTTGAAGATGATAAAGCTAACGAACTATTGCCATTCGGTTCTCCTTCATTATAGTAAAACCAATCCAACTCCTCAAATGCATTTATGTTCTCAAGGGATATGACGTGTGTCATTGAGTTACTTATTCTTTGAAGTTTTCTTCATGTTCAAATTCATACGCACAAAAACCAAACTATGAAGGTTTTTTGGTTCCAATCTATTTCTTTTCTTTGTATGAGCAGCTTCAAATGCACTCCAATTCCGTTCACAAGCTGATGCACTACATTGTTGGCTAAGTATTCTGATATCCAATTTTTGCAAAATTGGAATTTCTGCTCCAAATAGCTCCCACCATATCCATGTTGAAAAATTATGATTTAAGACTCTTAGAGAAAAATAATTAAAATCTTAAGGACTAGAATGTTTTTTTTCCCTAAAAAAAATAGCAATAAAATACCAAGTATAGAAATTATTAAAAATACTTACTTGGATGTGCATCACTCAAACCATTTACTGCAAATTCTGTGAATATATTAGGTTTTCGACCAACATATTGCAAGAGTTCTGAAGTTAAATTTTTTCGAGCATCAGCTGGGCACCATCTTTTGAATTGTTCTCTCAAGTGCTGGCTTTGTTTCTTTGTCCACCACAACATGCTTAGAGTAAACAAACTTGAATTCAAACAGCCACAACAACATACAAGTCACTGTATAAATTCTTATCCATATGTCATTAATTATTTTCCAGTAAGGCATAAACTTCTCAACATTATTGTTGTAGTATGCCTTGATGGTCTCCTTTGCCTTATTCAACGCAACATATAGATAGCTAATAGTAGACCCATCTCCATCAACCATCCTTAGTACTTTGACAAGTGGTTCAACAACCTCAACTATTTCCTTTGCTCTTACCCAAAATTCGTTCCCCTGAATAATTTCTTTCCCATCAATAGTATTAATGTGAGATAAATTCCTCCATTCACTAGAAGCAACCATATATCTTAACTTTTCTTCCTCCTTTAAAATTCCTTGCAAACAAATGAATTGTGTAGCAAATCGAGTCATACCTGGACGCTTTAGTTCTCTCCCATCAGTGTGAGACCTCATCACATCCAAAACTTGTTGTACTTATATATGAACTTGACTATCTTGCGAGCATTTTCTAAAGTTGATTTTACAAGGGGAAGCTCATCAATATCCTCAAGAATCAAATCCAAACAATGTGCTGCACATGATGTCTTTACAATATGAGGATACTTCTGTTCAATTATATATCCAACAACATATAGTTAGAGGCATTATCTGTAATAAATTGCACAACATTAGATGGTCCTATTTCTTGAATTCTAGATGAAATAATCTGATATATATTCAGCTGTCTTCCTAGATCCCAAAGTGCATTCTGACTTAAAAAATATCAACCCTTTGGACAAGCAACAATTAAATTAATATGAGGTCTTTTCACCCATCAGTCCAAGTATCAGACATCAATGTGCATCCACTTAATTCAATTTACATACTCATTGGCTTATTCTTTCAAATTTGGTAGGATTTCGTCCAGCTGTCTCACTACTTGGAGGAACATATCCAGGCCCATGCTCAGCAATTTTTGCACAAGCTGCTACAAATTCTTCACTTCTTAAGACATTGAAAGGAATATTGGTTATAATCATTGCTTTAACCAAAGCATCATCAGCAATTTCCTTTTCCTTCTTTCGAGTCATGGCAAATAATGTTTTTTGCTTCAAGGACCCTGGTTCTACTAGAGGGGAGCTTGGGTTAGATGCAGAGAATTAGGAGTTATACCTTTTTCAATTGAATAAAAATTTCTATTTTTTCTCTTGCCTCAGGTCGCAATTGCTTCTACTACTTTTTTTGCTATTTGGCATAACTCATCAGTTACTACTGGACAAGGCCTTACATCATTGCATGTGATCTTGGCAAGATGATATTTGATCCTAGTAATTCGTCTTTTCAATGTTGCTTGGCAAATATTGCAACGAATTTTATCTCCTTCATTAGTAGCATGTTCCCACATTTGATGTTTTTGCCTTGACATTATGGTAGTATCCTGAAAAATTAAAAATTCAAAAAGAATTAGTTTCATGGCAATAATTATATCTTCTAAAAGGTAGAAAGAAACAATTGATTTTTCACCTAATTAGTAAAATACCGAAGTAGAATCTAACTACATGACAATACAAGTAAATAGAATAATAGAATTTGATTCAATAAAAATTGTACAAAAATTTTCTAACATACAAAAAAGAAGAAGAAAATTACGCTTCCTATAAACATGAGACTGTGTTATTATTATTATTTATATATTTTCAATTTTGTACTACAAACTTTGAATTGGATTCCAAATACACATTATATAATTAAAATTTATTAGCAAGATCATGCCAGATATTAAATTATTAGTTACTAAATATTAAATTATAAGTGTGTATCAAATAATTAAATTTATCATGCTCACAAGAAAGAAATCAACATAGCATGTAATTAATTAAAAATATAGATTTATCATGAATATAATTGAATTAAAATATCATAACTGACTGAACTCTTTTAACTCTTGTAGATACCAACTTTGTAGAGAAAGAGTGAATATAAATTGCGAAATAACTTTTTCAAAGAGAAAAAAAGTGCAATGGTGGAAATTAAGATGTATATATGTATATATATACATATACATATAAGCATTACTTTTTGAACTCATGATGTTTACGTTGAGATTTGTAGGTTGATTTTGAATTTTGAAAAAAAAATAAATCAATATTAGTTAGAATTTTGAGGTGATTTGATTGGAAGTTTTAAATTTAAAGAGGTTAAGATTGGATAAATTTGGAGATTTGATTTTTCAAAATTTCCTTTTCCTTGATAATTTTGTTTTTTGTGACTTGAGTTGTCACTTTCATCATTGTAGTTGTACAATTGTATTAGGGATAGAGGATAGAGAAATTGCTTTTTGAATCGAGGATGAAGGCATGAAAGCTTGCATTTGAAGATGAGACGATATTTTGGCGCAATATTGACATATCTCGCGATAAATAAGTAATAATCGCAATAAAAAGAACTTATTGTTTTTTATAGCTATTTTTATCTTTTCTCATTATATCACAAGAAAATCACGACAAATTCAAGATGATATTTGTTACAATGCCCTTAAAGACCTAACCTCGTGAACTATAAGAGTATGGGGGTCCATACAGGACCCCTCAAAACAACAAGAATTACAGTTAGACCACAAAGACCTGTTAACTTAGAGGAAGAGGGCGAACTGCGCCCGTCCAAGCTCAAGGAAAGTGCGCCTCAACCATGCCTCCGCATCCAAGGAGTCCCGAGTAGTAATACGAACGGGGATTTGCGCCAACGCTCAATAGAGCCGCGCGTAAGAGCATTCCACCAGCACGTGCATAACACCCCCTCCTCAAGCCCACACAGAACACAAGTACTGTCCACCATCACTCCACCCCGCTTCAGGTTGGATACAGAGGGACCAACACCTTTGCAGCATTTCCATGCAAAACGCTGTACTTTTGGCACCACTCGAGTACGCCAGATGAAATTCCAAGTCGAATCCTCAGAGGACAAGTGTGAACTTTCGCAAGACGAGCAAGATGCTGCCTACGAGGAACAAACCACTCGATAAACACTCTTCGCCATGAATCGTCCGTGAGGATCAAAGTGACAGCCTAAGAAGTCATCGCCACCTTCCCTGATTGAGATTCGAATAATCTAATCCGCATCCACCGCGAATAACTCCCGGATCTCTTTTTCCCGCTAAGTCCTATCCAAATGCAATAAGGAATTGGCACGTTGATCATGTCCTAGGGATCCATGGATCTACTATAAAACGCATGTCACTCCCATTTTCGATATACCACTACAGTCCCATCTCCAGAAAGGACCGAGCGCAAAGCAGTGACCTCCACATGTATATGACCGCACCCCTCCTCCGGCCTCAAAGAACGACATTTGTGCAAAGTACCATGCCCTCAACATTTATGACAGTAAGCTATGTGGATTAGTCACTATCCTCCATGCTTATTATGCCTGATTGAACTCCTGAAGATTGCAGAAACCAAGATCTCCTTCCTTTTTACTTAAACACAGTTTCCTCCAAGCTAGCCAATGAATTATCCTGGAGTTGTCCCAGTGCCAAAAGAAGTTAGCCATCAAATTCTCTACATCAGACACCTTTCGACCTTAAAGTACTCGCATATGAAACTCTAAATCAGATAGTAACCCTTTCGATATCTTAAAGTAACTCATCTCATATGAATGAATAGCTTGTAGGATCGATTTAATCAAAACTGCCTGCCCCGCTTGAGACAAACGCATAGCTGACCAACTCTGCATTTTCTTCTAGATCCTATCCTTTAAGCCTTCGAACACCTCTCTTTTTGACCGCCTAACCACTGCTGGAAGGCGGAGGTACTTTGCGTGCTGGTTAGCCATCGAAACTTAAGGATCTCTTTTAATTCTTCCCAGAGGGGCACCATCGTGTTCTTGCTGAATACTACTGCTAATTTCTGCAAATCTATAGCAAGGCAAAAAATCTCCTCAAAACAGCAAAGCAACGACTATGTAAACCGCAAACTCCTCTTCCATTACTCGGCAAATGATCAAGGTATCATTCTCAAAGAGGAGGTGAGAGACTTGGGGACCGGACCAATAAACCACCACCCTTGTAAGACGACCCTAGAGCTCTTCCTCACAAATCATGTTGCTTAAACCTCTGCACAAAATAAAAATAAATAGGGAGAGGGGGGTTCCTTTGGCGGATCCCCATCCCGGATGCAAAAACAAAACTGAACACCATTAAGCAAGAAGGAATAAGAGACAGTAGAAACACAGGTCATAATCCAACATGCCACTTTTTCATGGAAACCTAGTCTACTCAGCACTCTCTCAAGAAAGACCACTTCACGCAGTCATAAGCTTTACTGATATCCAACTTGAATGACACATCACCCGTTTTACCCCAATACTTGTTAGCTAAGAAGTGATTGATCTCATGGGCAACGGGGACATTATCAGTAATCAAACGACCCGAAACGAAGACCGATTGTGCAAGGGAAATAATGTCACTAAGAAGAGGCTTGAGACTATTCACAATGGCTTTAGATGTAATTTTTAGACTACATTGCATAAGCTAATAATCTTTGGATTGACACACTTAGGTAGGAGTGTAATATTAGTAGCGTTAAGGCGAGGGTCAAGAGAACCCTCGTTAAGAAAATGTAAGACACAACTAGTAGTATCACAACCTACAATGCTCCAAAACTTTTGAAAGAAACCAGGGGACATATCGTGAAGGCCGGAGATTTGAGAGGGTGCATCTGGTTAAGGGCTCGTTGTACCTCATCTGCGGTATAATGGTGCAGGAGTGCAGCATTCGCGTCGACGCTCACCATAGGCATTAAGCACGTCAAGCACTCATCTTTCACACTCGGAGTCAGGATAATAGAAGTGAAGATCCCCCTAAAGTAGTCTTGGATTAAGCCTTGAATTATTGAATTTGTAGTATGACAGACACCCTGCTCATCCTTAAGACACTTGATCGACTTACGCCTAAAAGATTTTGTAGCTTGGGCATGGAAGAAAGGCGTGTTCATATCCCCTGCTTTGAGCCAGAGGCCTTTACCTCTCTACTGCCATTAAAGTTCTTCCCTAATCAACAAATTCTTTATTGCCTTCGATCAACGACGAAAGTACTCCTCCATTATGCGGCCAACTTTAATACGACACAACGTTTTGCCACAATAGCCCCTATATCGTCCGATCGTAGCTATGCTGCCTCAAAACGGAACTTGCGCTTAATCCTTCGAGCCTCCCGCCCCTGCCCTCTTTTTTCCAAAATTAATGCACCGGCGTGGCCACGACCTCATGCTTCACTAAAGCGCTAGGAAACAAAGAAGCTCATTGCTGATCCTCGCACGCCCTATCTAGTTTGTAAAGCCTAAATCAGATAGCCCAGAATTCTGCAAACATCGCCTGAATGCCTCAATTTGCCACTACGTAAGGTTATTCGTATCTTGCTTCTCATGTTGATCTAGTATATCGATGAAGTCACCTATGCAGACCCAAGGACGGACTGATGCTGCATATAGACGCCTGAGTAGATCCCACGACTCCTTATGCTTGGCCGACAAAGGATGCCCATAAAAACCTGTAAAATACCGTCTCTCCAGACTACCTTCCTCTCCTATTGTCGCATCTATATGATGGGGCGAGTATGACTGAACCCAGACCTCCACGTCTTTCCTCCATAGCAACAACAGTCCCCCACTATGACCCGGAGAGGCCACGTCCAGACCAAAGTAGTTCTAACATTACTTATTCACCTCACATCTCCTACAACTGGACTTGGTCTCGGAGATAAAAACCAAGCAGAGTACGGACTATCTAAGGGGACCCCAACCCCTGACGAATCCATCCTAAAATTTTCGGGCTGGCAGCGAAGCTGCAATGACACGACAAGATCCTTATCTATTAGATGCAACATACGCTTACTCGCATGCAACACCTCAGCTACCCACTCTAGAAGATTTGGAACCCTGCTTCTCTTCCTCGACCCAACATCTACTACCTGCCCCCTGGCCTACGACTCCGACATCCGCGCCCTTAACCCCTATTGGGCCCTATTGCCGTAAACTGCAATCGGATATTAATCAACCCTCCCTTCTCCAGTTGCACCACCTGCTCCGATCCACCTCTCATCACCAACGGCTGCGCAGGACGCTGAAACATGGAAAGAAGCACCTCATCCAGTACAACGATTCCGGTATCTCACAGTCAGGCCCCTTCGCCTTGCTTGAACCCCTATGAACCGGACTATCCAGACTCAATCCTCATATCTGGAACCTGTCTCCTAGTTGCCCTCTCATGAGCAAATTCATACTAGGACTTAGTGCCGTACTACCATCACACCTGGCTACTGCGTTCGGACCCACATTCTCGGGACTATTAGTTGCCTGCGGCACGCCCCTTGCACACGCTTGCCCTGCTCCAATGACTCTACAATGAAACTAGACGACCCACTAGAAGACAATCCACCAAACTCCTCGAATATAGTAGTTTCTTTCTTCCCCGTTCTCTGATGATTGTTCTTATGAGACATACTGAAGTGAGAGTCCGTCAACAGAGCTGGTGAACCTTGCGTCCTTGGCCGAACCGCCGGCGCCCTCAGCTAGGGTCCATACAAAGTGTTCGGCCCCCAAATCCACGAAGCCCTATGAGAATTGTAGCTCACAGTACTTCCTTACGTGTCCCAACTTACAATATATATAACGAAAATTTGGCAGATGCTCGTATGTGAAGTGTACCAATAGCTCCTCCTCGGCTGACGATCTAACCTTCAGTGCCCTCTTCAACATTCATCGCTACCCGATTCGCAATGTAGAACCACAAGAGCACATCGATCATCCATTTCTATATCACGGAACCTTCCTAGCTTATTTCCAATCACTGTGGCCACCCCCAGATTCATTATGCTCAACAGGATATCGTGAACGTGGATGAAGAATTCATACCAGTCCAAATTGACCCCCATGGGATTCTCCTCCTTGCAAATGCCGCTAAGCATCAAAACATTTTTCTCAAAACTCCATGAGCATCCCTCGATGGCTCGATCCCGATCGATGATATGATTAACTCTAAGAAAAAACTTGCCCCTGTCTAACTGACGTATCTCCATTCCTTTCACCAGATTAAGCATCCCCTGAACAAAAATGCACAAAGCCTCAAACCTCACACTCCGATTTGCCAGTAGTCACCTCACCAAACACAACCAATAGTGCATCAACTCGGCCTGCCACAAACTCGCCGGCATAACTCTCACTTTGAGTCTGTAAACCTTCTTCTCTTTATAATAGTATAGATAAGAAGAATATATATTAATCTAATTCTTGAGATGAACACTCGGTGCCCATTACATCGAGTATTTTATCTTATAGGGTTAAATGTAAATTATCCCTATGTAATATGTGAAATGAGCAAATACTCCCTTATGAAATTTTCTTTTAGCAAATTACCCACTATACTTTGGAAAATGAAGTAAATTACAACCTATCAATGGTTTAGATAGGGGGTAATTTACTTCATTTTTCAAAACATAAAGAATAATTTACTATTTTATTTTTTATATGAGACTTTTGTACTTTTCATATTACAGAGAATAAATTACATTTTTTCCTATCTTATATGTTACATACACCTATAAGATTAAATTCATGCTAGGTATTGTATATATGGACTATTGGCACATAACCTCAATTTTTGAAAATAGTATATATATATATATATATATATATATATGTTTAATGTACGCACACATCTGACATTGATGAATTTATGTGGTTTATAAGCCTCAATCTTTTTCTAACAGAACGTATTTTTAAAAAAAAATTATAAAATTCATACAAAATTAAAATAAATAATACTATGCACAATAAAATACAGATGAAATTATAACTCTTATCCATGTCAATCATGCAACTATTCAATATGCATGTACAAGATCCTCCATGGAGGAGTATATAATTTGGGTATGCAAATTGGCATGAGTTGCGCGTGCTTGCATGTGATAAAATGATAATGATTAATGCCAAACAGCCCTTCACAATTGACGTTCTTCTAATCCACCAAATGCAACGGCTTTTTTCAGAAAATATAAATGCAAATCTTTGGACGTCATTTCCAACTTTAGTAAATCTCATCCACAATTACAAAATTTCTATTCCAATTAAATTAATCACATAGCGAATATTATATATTTATCATATAATTAAGGATAAATTACAACGATCTCTCATAAGATTTGACATAATTACAAATACTCCATCGTTATTTGAAAAATTATCAATACCCCCCTAATTTTAACGACCGTCTAACAATTAGCCAATTGCATTATTCTCCATTAGGTTCTCATCCATTTTTTGGTGAATTGACCAAAATGTCATTGTGGACTAAAAATTATAATTTTATTTTTTTTTATTTTTTTATTGACTTCGTGCATAATTTTTAAAATTTTTTCATCCACTCATTCTGATACTTTTACATTAAAAAAAAAACAGTAAGGGCATAATAGACAATTTCATACCCCATCCATGGATTACATAATTTCATCAAACATCAAGGGGTATTTATAATTTTTCAAACAATAAGGAATATTCATAAATTATGTCAAACTTTCGGAAAGGTCGTAATAATTTACCCTGTAATTAATTACTTTATTTTTAAAAATTGTACATCAATAACAAAAAAGTTATATTAGACTCAACATATAATTAATTTAAATTTGGCCAAAATTGGAATTCATCTTAAACAACCCTCTACTCACTCGAATTTGTAGCTCATGCTCATGCTCATGCTCATGCGCCCTCTATTAATTATTCGGTGAATAAAATGTGTTGTTCCGCCAATAAGGTATAACTCAATTGGTGAAGTTGAGATTCTATGATTTAAAAAATTATGAAATTTGAACCCGCTTTGTGAGTGGGATGCTGTCTACTGTATAGTAGATGCTGTTGTCTATTGCAATAATAGGTATTTTTGAGCAGAATATGATTATTGTAATAGTTTTTGTTAGATATCGATCTCAACATGAATAATTGTAATTGTAATATATTTATTTCAATTAATAATAGCTCATCGCTCTTACTTAAAAAATAAAAAAAAAATATTGTTCCAAGTTTAATGATTATTGATTATTGGCTGAATTATTAATTGGTATTTAAGATAATTCTATAGTTGCTATTTTGAATTAAATGAACTAAGGGAGTAAATATATGACTATCAATTAAGACGAAAAACTTAAACGGCTTATAAATTGTAACGACACCGTAAGACAACTGTAAAATCATATAAAATCATAGCAAATATATACCTTTCATAATGAAGCATTTATTGAGCTGCAAATCGCATCATAATATAACTAGGGTTTAGTTTTATATATATCTATTAATATTTTTTTTACTATTAATTATTATCATGTTAAAGCTTAAATTATTTATCAATTACTCAATTTTTATATTATAAACTTTATTTATTTTTAATTTAAAAAATATAATTCTCCGTGCCTTGAAACATGCACTAATTAATTATTAATTATTAATTAATTTAAATGAAGATGATGAGAATATCTTAATTATTAGGTCCATGGAATATAGTCAGGAATTAATTAATCAAATCTCAATCTTTTGTGTGATTAAGAAGATACAATAATTGTGTTAGCAGCAAATCCTGACTTTGAGGGCCCACCATTCTCACGTTTTTACATCTGATTATGCATTCAACACACCTTTTATTTCTTCAACACATTCATTATACAGTTGCGATATTTATATTTTTTCATCTAATTTTTTTTTTATTTTTTTGTTAATTTATCATCTCAATTTTATAAAATTTTATATTTTATAATTGTTTTTCCACCAAGTTTTTTGTCAAAAAATATCGCATGTAGTATACATGTGATATTTAAGAGTTATGTGATGTGATATTTTTCACATATGCACAACATGTGACGATTTTTTGACAGAACAATCAGCAATAAAACACTCATATATATGGCAAAGTGGAAACTTCGTACAGTTGAGATGGTAAGTTGACATAAAAAAATTTAACTATTAAAATGTAAAAACGAGTAGAATTCGAATGATAAAATGTAATTTGCCCAAATATTAATGTCATATATTAAAAATAAATAAAATTATTATAATGATCTCATCATCGTGTATTTAACATCGTCGAAATAACTAGTATTGAAGAAATTATTATGTTTATTTAAACTTAAAATTTAATCACTCGTATTTATGAGTGGGCACACATCCTAATATCCTATCAAACGACCACCTTAATGTAAACCTCGTGTATTTAGTGGGGTCAAGTCTTGTTCCTCTTTTTTGCATCCACCACGTGTCCCATACTTTAATTATCAATGATCATTTACTTTTTTTAAACAATAATTATATATGAATAAGTTAAAAAACATTATTTAAATTAAATTAAATATAAATAATTTAAATTCACTCGACAACTGATTTTGTAAAAATCTCATTGAATACATGTTGTCGTAAGTATAATATATCTTATTACTGGCTCTCATAATCAAATTGATCATACTTATGTGATAAATTACTTTTTTTAAAGTATACAATAATTATACGATATAATGAATCGAAATGTAATCAAGTCGACCCCGAAAAAAAATATTTTGAATAAGATTTAGTTCAGTACTTCAATTATGTAATAAGTATTACAAGTAAACGTTAAATTATAAAAAAGTTTGAGTCTATTATTAGACAAGAAGTTTTGTCCTGTTGTGATCCCCCCCCCCCCCCCCCACCCCCAAGCAGAAACTTCAAATTTGCAAATCCCAAATTAAAATTTGCCCTTCTTGAACTCACAGAGAGAGAGAGAGAGAGAAAGCAGGAGGATTAATGGAGGTAGAGTTAGGCCCCACCCCTACCAGATGATGCTGAAACTAATACCCAACCCTACCCACATATGAAGAAGCCCTTCTCCTTCATCGACGTCTGCGCGCCCAGGAACCGCCACCCCCCGCCACTAGCATACAAAGAATGCATGAAGAACCATGCAGCCGCCCTAGGCGCCCACGCCGTCGACGGCTGTGGAGAGTACATGCCCCCATCCACCACCACGCTGAAATGTGCAGCCTGCGGCTGCCATCGCAACTTCCACCGCCGCGACTCGCCCGAGTACTCCCCCAACCCACCAATTCCCGCTTTTCACAATCCTTCTCCTCTGCCCAAATGGTCTTCTCTTTCACCCTCCCCGCCGCCTGCACTGCCAGCACCATTTCAAGACAGACCCCACCTGCTGATTACGCTCAGCACTGCGGCCGCGGCGAAGGAGCACCACCAGGATCCAGAGATGCCGACGGTGGAGCACCCAGTTGGCAGAAAACGGTCCAGAACGAAATTCAGCCAAGAACAGAAGGATAAAATGCATTCTTTCTCGGAGAAGCTGGGGTGGAAGCTGCACAAGTCCGATGAAGCGGCGGTGGAAGAATTCTGCCGCCAAGTTGGGGTTGCAAAAGGGGTGCTCAGAGTTTGGATGCACAACAACAAGACCACGTTTGGCAGAAAAGAAATTATGAGGAGCAGCAGCAGAAATGAAGAAAGTACAAAGACCGATAATCGTTGAGTTGATTGATTTAATTTCATGTATTTCTTCGACGTTAATATGATTTAAGCAATATTGATTAAGGGGTATGTTAGTATTTTAGTTTTTTGAAAAAAGGATTGATGGTTGAAGGAATGTTGGTTTGAGATTTGGAGAACAAGGCTAGAATAAGAGTAGTTAGCTAAATCAACAAAAGAAGAGCAAGAGAGCTAGAACTTGGAAAATGATAGTTTGTAGTTAGTTGCAATGCTTTATTTCTCACTACTACAAATCCTCATACTATATGCCTATTTATACTAGCTCATGAAAGCTTCTTGAAATTGGATTTGTGGTTACAATTGGAAGCTTGCTCAAGAAGCTTTTGAACTCTCTAGAATTTTGCTAAAAAATTATCTAGGATTTTTTCTACAATTCTCTAGAAAATATCTAAGATATTTATTTGTAATAAACACATTAATCTTCTAATGCTCCCCCTTAATGCGTTTATGGCAGACTCCGATCTTCATGCGTAGTTCTTCGAATTTGTTTCGTGTTAGTGCTTTAGTAAATATATCCGCTAGTTGCTCTTCAGTGCTGCAGTACTTGAGTTCAATCTCTCCTCTGGTAGTTGCTTCTCGCAGAGAGTGATACTTGATGTCGATATGCTTAGTTCTACTATGCTGCACCGGATTTTTAGTTATGGCAATTGCTGACTTGTTATCGCAGTAGATTGTCGTGGGCTCCTCTTGCTTATCTCCTATATCTTCTAAGATTCTTCTAAGCCAAATGACTTGATTTGATGTTGCAGCAGCTGCAATGTATTCTGCTTCCGATGAGGATTGTGCCACAGTAGCTTGTTTCTTGGAAGTCCATGAGAATATTCCTGACCCAAGTGAAAAAGTGTAGCCTGATGTGCTTTTCATGTCGTCCACTGATCCTGCCCAATCACTATTTGTATATCCAACCAACTTTGCATCATTTGTGGACTTGTACCATATTCCAAAATCTTTCGTACCTCGTAAGTATCTTAGAATCCTTTTTGCTGCTGCATAGTGTACTTGGCTCGGACTCTGCATAAACCTTGATAGCAGACTTGTGGCGAACATAATATCTGGTCTTGTGGCAGTTATATATAGTAGCCTTCCAATTAGACTTCTGTACATGGAGCCATCGACTTTTTGTGATCCATCTTCTTTCTGGTACTTTTCGCCAGTAACCAAAGGAGTAGTAACTGTCTTGCAGCTTTCCATTTTGAACTTCTTGAGTAGAGTCTACGTGTACTTCCTTTGACATATAAATATTCCCTCTTTTTTTTGATTTATCTCAATTCCGAGGAAGAAATGCATTAGGCCAAGTCACTCATCTCGAATGTCTTTATCATGTCTTCTTTGAAGTCTTGAATCATCTTCTCATTGTTTCTTGTATATATGAGATCATCTACATATAAAGAAACAATTAGTGTATCGTTACCTTGGCTCTTTATGTAGAGAGTAGGCTCGCTCAGGCTCCTCCGAAATCCTCGATCCATGAAGTATTTATCTATTCTACTGTACCAAACTCTTGGCGCTTGTTTGAGCCCATAAAGTGCTTTTTTCAACCTCAAGACCTTTTCTTCAGAACCTTTTGCTATAAATCCTTGAGGCTGTTCCACAGATTTCTTCATCGATATAACCATTTAGAAATGCAGACTTTACGTCCATTTGATATATTTTCCACTTTTTATTTGCTGCTATTGCAATAAGAGCTCTTATTGTATCTAAACGAGCTACTGGAGCAAAAGTTTCAGTGTAGTCAATACCTGGTAGTTGAGAATATCCTTTTGATACGAGTCGAGCCTTGTGCTTCTGTATTGATCCATCTGCATTCAGCTTCGTCTTGTAGATCCATTTTACTCAATTACTTCTTTGTCATTTGGCCTGTCTGCGAGCTCCCATGTGTTGTTCTTTTCAATCATCTTGATTTCTTCTTCCATTGCTTGGACCCTACTTTTTGTTTTACAGCGGTTTCAAAATTCTCTGGTTCCAACATGATGAAGTTGCATGTTTCATATATATCACTGAGGAGCTTTGTCCTTCTTGCGGGGTTTCTTCCTCAATCTCTTCTGATGGTGGTGGCCTTCTGGGTGATACTGGCTTGTTGACTCCTCCTTTCCATTTCTGCTTGGTCTGTTCCTTCTTGTTGTTGTTGTTGCGGAGGTGTCTCTTTAGGAATCATTACACTTTGTCTTTCTACTTTTTCTTCATCCCAGTTCCACATGGCGTTTTCGTCGAGCTCAACATCTCTACTGATAATTAGTTTCTTGTTTTTAGGTTGTAGATTCTGTAGCCTTTTGACTGTGTGCTGTAGCCAAGGAAGATCCCTTTCTCTGTCTTCTCCTCCAGCTTATGCCTTTTCTCTGTTGGAATATGTACATAGCAGATACTGCCGAATACTCTCAGATGCTTAGCTGAAGGTTTCTTGCCGCTCCACGCTTCTATTGGAGTCATGTTTTGAACCGCCTTGGTGGGACACCTGTTGAGTAGATAGACTGCAGTGTAGACTGCTTCTGCCCAAAAAGCTTTTGGCAAGTGTTTCTCCTGCAGCATCGATCTTGCCATCTCCATGACTGTTCTGTTCTTTCTTTCTGATACTCCATTTTGTTGAGGATTATAGCTGACATTAGTTTGATGTTCGATACCCTCTTCTTCACAGAACTTGTCGAATTCTGAGTTGTTATATTCTTTTCCTCGATCGCTTCTGAGAACTTTTATGCTTCGACCACTTTGTTTCTCCACCAGATTTTTGAACTTCTTGAAAACCTTAAAGACTTCGGATTTTTCTCGCATGAAGTATACCCAAGTCATTCTGGAGTAGTCATCGATGAATAGGATGAAATATCTGTTTGTTCATGTGATGGTGTCCTCATTGGACCGCAGACGTCAGTATGAATGAGTTCCAAGACTGCTTTAGCTCTCCAGGAAGTTCCTGAAGGGAATGGCTTCTTGTGTTGTTTTCCTTGTAGACAGGCTTAGCAAGCTCCCTCGACAGCTCGGATTTGTGGTAAGTCTGTCATCATTTTATTTTGATGTATTTTTTAAGCCTTGGAAGTTGAAGTGACCGAGCCTCCTATGCCATAGCCATGACTGGTCCTTTTGTGCTTTCATAGCTGTGCGGCCTATATATTGGAGATGTATTGGAAAGCATCTATGCTCCTTCATTCTTACTTCCGCAATTTTAAGAGTTTTATCTTTGTTGTCATAGATGGTGCATGAATCTCCTCCAAAGTGTAGAGTATATCCTTTCTCCATCATTTGGCCAACACTGAACAAATTTGTTCTTAGGTTAGGGATGTACATAACATCATTAATGATGCGTGTACTTGTGTTGATAGCGACTGATCCTTTTCCTTCGACTTTCACGATGTGGTTATCCCCAAGTTTGACGTTGGTCTTGAATGACTCGTCCAGTGTCTGAAAAGCTCCTTTGTTGTATGTCATATGATTGCTAGCTGCACTATCAATATACCATGTAGCTTCCCCTATTTCGGCTACTGAGTTGCATGTGTAGAATAGTTGATCACTGCTATTATTCTCTTCTATGCAGTTAGCTTGATGATTTCCTTTGAGCCTACAATCTTTTTCCACATGTCCAAATCTCTTGCAATTTCGGCATTGTGGTTTTTCCCCGAAAATAACAATCCTTCTCAAGATGGTTTGTTCTTTTACAAATACAACATGGTATGTATTTTCCTTTGTTCTGCTTCTTCTTGTCTCCCATTGTACTTTTAAAATTTTCTTCCTTTCTATTAGAATTCTGAGATCTCATATTTAATTTAGACAGAAAAGCATTTTCAAGAGAATTTTCTTCTCGCCTACTTCGCCTTTTCTCATATGCATCAAGTGACCCAACTAACTCAGTGATAGTTAGTGTGGTGATATCTTTTGTTTCTTCAATATTTGTTACTATTGGGTCATACTTCTCAGTGACACTTATAAGCAATTTTTCTACGTCCCTTTTTTCTGGTATATCCTCCCCATAGGCTTTTAGTTGATTCACCAATTCACGTACTTTTGTATAATATTCATCAATCGTCTCAGAATCCTTTATTTTCATATTTTCAAAATCTCTTCTAAGAGTTTGGAGTTTAATGATACGCACCTTTGCACTGCCTTGATATTCCTTCTGCAAAATGCTCCATGCTTCTTTTGCCGATGTAGCAACACTAATTCTTGGAAAAATATGATCTGCCACTACTGTTTGGATGTAGTATAAAGCCTCTGAATCCTTTGCCTTCTTATTCTCCAATTTACCTTTCTCGGCCGACGACGAAGTGGAACTATCCTCCGGTAGAGTAACCCCTTCTTCTACTATCTCCCATAGTTTTTGAGATTGAAAGTAAGTTTTCATTTTAATGGCCCAGTAATCATAATTTTGGCCGGAGAAAATGGGGACTGAAATTTGTTTGGCTAATGAGGACATGGTGGTGGGACAATAGAATTAGTGTTGATACGAAAGTATTTAAGATAAGAGTACACGCCCAGTATCCGGTCGGACGTGGCTCTGATACCACTGTTAGTATTTTAGTTTTTTGAAAAAGGATTGATGGTTGAAGGAATGTTGGTTTGAGATTTGGAGAACAAGGCTAGAATAAGAGTAGTTAGCTAAATCAAAAAAGAAGAGCAAGAGAGCTAGAACTTGGAAAATGATAGTTTGTAGTTAGTTGCAATGCTTTATTTCTCACTACTACAAATCCTCATACTATATGCCTATTTATACTAGCTCATGAAAGCTTCTTGAAATTGGATTTGTGGTTACAATTGGAAGCTTGCTCAAGAAGCTTTTGAACTCTCTAGAATTTTGCTCAAAAATTATCTAGGATTTTTTCTACAATTCTCTAGAAAATATCTAAGATATTTATTTGTAATAAACACATTAATCTTCTAATAATGTTAATTAATTCATTAATCAATGCCGTGCGATTAACTAGTTACTTGATTAATGATTTTTATTTTTATTTTTTGTTTGGGGGGGATATGTAGAATTAAGGGAAATTCTTACATGGACTTGACTCGTGGGAACTTGATTCAATCGTGATACACTTGCAATATGATTGGTGCACATTTTGAAAAAAGTGACCAATCACAAAACAAGTGTACTACACTTACTTTGTGATTGGATTAGTTCGATCAAATCAGATTTGGACAAGAATTTTTCGTATAATTAATTCAGAATAAGGGCATCAGCCCGAAGAGTGTCACACAAAAATGGAGGAGGATCAGTTCCCTCTTGTGAGATAAGAGCTACTCTAGCAACATGGTGAGCTGCTAGATTTGCAGACCTCCTAACAAAACAGAATTTAAAATTTGCAAAGTCATCAAGACTAGAGCGAATATCATGAAGAATTGGGCTTGTGTCGGAGTAGTCATTCTCTTTAGAATTAAGCTTATGAACAATTTGGATGCAGTCACCCTCAATTATGCAGTTATGCTGGAAAATTCTTGTTCGGACTTGGTTCGATCGAACCTGAATTAATTAAATGGTAAGTGAAATACACTTGTCATATGATTGAACAGCTGACGGAAAGTGACCAATCACATAGCAAGTGTAATACATTTGCTCTATGATTTATTTGGTTCGGCTAAACCTGGTTTGGGCAAGAACTTTCCCAATTAATGTCATCGAAAACGTCTCCATATTTCAACTGCAAGTCGAGCCGCCATCGCTTCTCCCAACTCAGGATCAACAACATTAGGAATGAACGCCATCCGCCAAGCGATGCACCTTCCCGAATGATAACGCGCCCCTAAACTTTCTCCTTTTTTGTTCCTGAAAATTGAGGCATCAAAATTGATCTTAACAACTTCAACCTCTAGTACAGACCACCTGTCAGTAGAAGGAGAGAGTGAGGGCTTAGTAGAAACAACATTATAAAGTCACGAAGCATGTTAATCACTGAGACTACACACTCTCCCGGCTGAAAGTCAATGTTTTCCATAACTCTTTTATTCCTGCATCCCCATAATCGCCAACATATCATCACAAAAAGGTTGAAATCATCATGTTGAAATTGTGAACGGACAAGTTTAACCCAATCAGCAACTCTGTTATTCCCCCCTGAGATAACACCCCTAGGAAGATGGGATAGTGCCCAAGCTTGCCATGCAAAGTGACACTCTGAGAAATACATGTTTAATGTTCTCTTGCAGGCCTACAGTTCACACGCCAAGCAAGGTAGTTCAATATTACATTGTCTGCATTGCAAATTACAGTTGGTTGGTAGCGCGTCGTTACATAGACACCACAAGAATACCCTGGCTTTGTTTGGTACCCTAGAATTCCAAATGAAATTCCACCCTGCTGCTGGCGCACTGCTCTCCATAACCTCCCTTCTAGATTGATGGGCAACAACTTGAAGAGCAACCTGATAAGCAGACTTGACAGAAAAGCGTCCGTTCTTATTGAAGTGTCATACCCTACTGTCCTCCAGAGCATAGTTTCCAAGTGGTATAGATTTAATCATGTCAGCATGCTCTGCACAAAAAACAGCTTCAAGTATTTTTTTGATTCCATCCCCCCCCCCTCGGGGCAGTCGCATGCATTGATTCAGCTACGGTAATATTCGGCATGAAGATATATTGTGGTGTGAAGGGGCGATATGCAACCTTGGAATTCCAAACTCTCAGTTTCCTCCCATCACCAATCCTCCACCGAACACCTCTCTCAATAACAGGTCTAGCGTCAAGGATACTCCGTCACGTGAAAGAAATATTGGACCTCTTTTTTGCATTCAGGAACTCGTCATTAGGAAAGTATCTAGCTTTTAGAATTTGACTAACTAATAAATTCCAATTATGGATTCTCCAACCTTGCTTAGCAAGCATAGCAAGATTGCACTAAAAAATGAAAAAATGAAGCACTAACATGATTCTCTATAGAAAAGAAAATTTTGATAGGAGTAATATAGAAAAATTACTCGCTAGAATGACTAATTTAAAGTGAGTTGAAAAGATAGGGACTATTTTAAAGTTGAAGTTAAATGTTGAGGACTAAAATGAATTTTACCCATTTATAAATATTATAGTGGAGTATAAAAAATCAAATTTTAATGAAGTATATAAATTCATGATGTTTATGTGGTTTATTAATAGAAATAGAATTTGTCTTATTGGGGTAAATAAAATTTTCTTATAAAATGGATTATATTTAGGGTAAATTACAACCACCTCCCCTGAGGTTTGGCATAATTACGAATACCCTCTCGTTGGTTGAAAAATTACAAATACCCCCCTGAAGTTTGGTGAAATTATGTAATCCTTGGATATAGGGATAAAAATGTCAAATTTGCCCTTATTGTATTTTTTTATTATTTTTTAAAAAATTAAAATCTTATAAAAATATGAAAAGGGATGAATGAAATTTTTTTTAAAATTATAAAAAGAAAATTATCCACTTAGTCCATAAAAAAATATTTTTTAAAAAAAATAAATAAAATTATAATTTTTAATTTGCAAGGGTATTTTGGTCAGTTCATCATAAAAATGAATGAATTGGGCTAATTGTTAGGTGGCCGTTAAAATCAAGGGGATATTTGTAATTTTTCAAACAACGAGGGAGTATTCGTAATTATGCCAAACTTCACTTTTTAAAGCTTGTTACCTATATCTTTCCAGGATTTGTGTTGTTCAGTATGTTGAAAAGTCTAATGCACAAGGTTTTTGGGTTCTCCAGCTTTCTGATGGCTACTAAACTTAATTCCTATGACGTGATTTCAGTATTTATCTTATTTAACTAATTCCCATGCACCTTCAAAGACTTGTTGAGGGTTCAAAGTAATTTTTGTATCATTAGGGTTTTCTAACTTTTTGGCATGCCAAATTTATCCTTTATTTTTAAATTTGTGCAGTTTTGGTCATTTGGCCAGATTAAACCAAATTAATACCTATTTTGCCCTTCTATGAAGTCATTATAGTCTATACACATGCTCTTAGTTTGGCCCAACATGCTTTCGAGATAAAACTAAGCCTTCATAAATTCATGCCTTGCTTTGACTTTCTTGTTTTCGAGCATCCAAGTCCTCAATTTTATGGATTTCCTCCAACCACACTACAGTGGCAAATGGTTCGCAAAAAAACAGCACAGCGCTATTTTGTTTCCTTTCTTAGGGTGTAAAAGATACTCCAAAAAAAAAGACTTAATAAAATTTTGGGTGAACAAGTTCAACAGAAGTCTTTAATTACTTTATTGAAGAAAAATTTGACATATCACATAGATACTTGTTCCTCTATAGGAGGAGACAACTATTTAGCCTCTCATATAGAGGACAATACTTGTCGGGGAAACACCTATAAAATTAAAAATTTAAAACTATAAAGATTTGAAACTTGGAATATTATGCTTTAAAGAGTTGGAGAAAATTTTCGATGATCCCCATCTGCTTCACTACCTTCTTATTTATAATCCTCTGCAAACTTCAAACTTATTTTTTGATGATGTCATTGCGTTCGTCATCTCCGCATCCTTTCTAGTTGTTTGGTGACTTGTCCACCATGTGCTTTACTAGTTGGTTTTTCTTCTTTATGACTGTTGGCCTTTGTCATTTTCTACAGACAATCTTCCTCTTGAATTTTTATATTTTGGGGTTTTTACCTTGTCTTGTAAAAATTCTTTCTTTTAACCTTATCTTATTTTGGTTCGGATTTCTTTTGGGTGACTCAAATTTTAGTCCCGAACAAGGGCTTTTCTTATTTTTCATAGTAAGGACATACATGGTTATGTCATTGCCCAATATGCAACATATTTCATATCTTCATCCTTGTAACTTCAGTCGTTGACAGCTTATTTTTTCAGATCAGCATCCTCTTATTTTTAGATAAGCTTTCTACGAACTCAGTACTTTTTCCTGTCATGAAATTTAACATGAATGATCTATTTAACTCGTTTGAGAATATCTTAAATGGATATTTCACTTTGTCCATCTCGATGGGACAGACCCATAGTCCCCAAGCTCTTCTGGTTGAGATATCATCTTAGCTGATAGATGATACCAGGGGAGCCTTGCCTGTAGCAGCTTTAATCTTGTTGAAAGCTACCATGTTTGGCTTGTGCAGCTTGATAAAAATGAAATGTTGGATGCGATATTTTTCCTATGGTTTCTAGAGCTGCCGATATGAACTTTAACTCCAGAATACCGTCTTGTTTTAAGTGGGGGTTGTTTTGCCATGAATCATAGACCGCCCCACTAATCTACTCCACAAGATTTGAGATTTTCGAAAACTTGGTGATATAGCATGAACTGAAGCCAGAACTCCAAAATCATACTATTTTCAGACATCTTCTGGTTTAGACCCTTCCAACATTCAAACCCCGTTATATTTTCAGGATATTACGATTACGGTCTCTCTTGGATTCACACCTATGCGAGAAATTAATTTTTTTCATATTTTCTGATAAACCTGCCATGCAGAAGAAAAAGATATCAACTCGTTAGTATTAACCTTTAGAGGTGTCGGTTATTGGCCTAAGGTTAATCTCTCCCTCTTTAACCCTAGAGGTGTTGGATTTGACTTGAATCATCAGGAGTTTTGACTTCCTGTGATCTAATTGTTGTCATTTTACCGGAGTCAAGCGATGGCCTCTATAGGTGTACTTGAATCTGCCGCTATAGGTGTAGAGCTATGTACTCTAAGGACATATTTTTAGAATTATGCTCTCTCAACTCGCGAGTCATCACCGAGGGCAATGCCTTCCAAATTGATTCCATGAGGTCGTTCCATAGCGAGCTAGAAGCTATCATGGTATTCCTAACTGCAGTCTGGACAGTGTCAAGATCTGCTAGTTGGACTTGGTCTGCTAATTGGGTTTTCACCATTAGTTGTCCAAGCTTCTTATTAGGAAATATGCAAGAACATTCTCGTGAGATTTTATAACGATAATATGCTAAAAATTATACTAACATTCTGCTTTGTCATCAGATTATAAGTGTTTTCTCAATTTTAGATTCTAATTTTTTTTCAAGAAAGTCTTGACATTAATACTATCAACTTTTAATCTGAATTCTTTAGCAAATAACAATAAAGGGTATTTCTTAAAAGCTTTCCAAACTGCAAAGAATTATTTCTCGTTGATGTGCCAGACTTGAACTTGTTGTTCTGAGAACAACCCTCCTGTATATCTATAAGGTTCTTCTAATAGTCTTTTTTATGAGCACTACTGCCCATCTATAGTCATTGAGGTCCGTGTAAACTACCAATTCGTCCTCGTCCTTGTTCTCGTCCTGTAAGGCGAGCTTGGTAGAATCTGTTTTAGCTAACGGACCCTTTGACTGTGGATTTCTTCCCACTTTCACTTTGAATTTTTAATTTATTCAAAAGTTGTATGAAATTCCTTCTGTATTTCGCAAGATCCTTGATAAAGATTCGTGTAAAATTAACAACTCCCAAGAAGCTATACAATGCTTTTCTCCTTGAGCACATATGAAAAATGCGAATTTTCTCCAAAATATGTTCCTGTAGCTTAATCTATATTTCGTTAATAAGAATTCCTAACATTTCAATTTTATTGACTGCGATAGTAGCTTTTTCTCAGAAAGCACTAAACCTTCTCTTTGGCATGCAGCAGAAAATATCTCAAGATGTTTGATATGATCCTTCATATTCTTAGATGTAATTAGTATGTCGTCAATGTAGACAAACATATATCCAAAATAATCTTTAAAATGATCATCCATTTTTCTTTAAAATATCTGGGGTGCATTAGCTAATCCCATTGGAAGCACGTTCTAGATATATTGTCCTTGTGGTGTGAAGAATTCAGTAAATTTCTTTGATTCACTCTCCATCTTAATCTGATAAAATCTAGATTTGCAATTGAATTTACAAAATATTTTTGCACCTTTAATGCAATTAATTAAGTGCTATCTACGAGGAATGTAATAACCATCAAATTTTAATATTCTATTAATATCTTCATAGTTAAATACCAATATGGGTTTTTCTCTCTAAATCTCACCATGTTTTCTTACAAAAAAACCAAGATTATTGTAAGCAGAGACTCCAGGCTCGATGAGTTTAAGCTTGATATATTTTTTGATGATTTTCTGCATATCTTTCTTATCCTCCATGTTCATCTAGATAGGCTTGTACCAAACATACTCATACTTGCACTCCTTTTTTACTTTCAGAGTAATTTCAATCTTATTCCTATCCAACCATGCCAGAGGGTTTTCATTAAAATTCCTCTAGATGAGACACTTGACATTTTCGTGAGAAAACATGCTTTCCTCGCTTATGTCTAGTAACTTTATCTCCTGCAATGCTTCCTTGAGGTTCCTAATTTTTTTCTTCAAATTCCTCGTAGAAGCTATCACTATTAATGAGTCCCTATTGCCTAAAAGATAAAAGAGTTTCACCAAATTTTCTCTTATCCTGCATTTTTTAGTGAGTTAATTTGGCATCATAATCATCACGTTTGCTGCAAAAATTTATGGGCATTATCCTGTTAAATATCTTTTCTCTTTGCAAAACTTGTATCTCACTACCACAGTTAGAAGTAAATATCAATAGCTTTCTATGGTTATCCTGTACATGTTTGCAAAGATTTGAATGAAATTATTACCCACAAAATATCAGCACATGTATCATAAAAGTGGATAGGAGGCGTTTTCACCCTATATCAAGGTGTTCCAAATGCTCCTCCAATCATGATTTTTGCCTCTTATATTCCCTTATTGAGTATTAGGATCTTCTGTGTAAAATAACTTCCTGCAATAGCGGGTAAGGTTTTCATAGCTTCGCCTAAGAAAACTTAAGGTTTTGCTGTGCAAATTCCTAAACCTTAATCAATATAAACTGCAAAAATATTATCTTATATTGATCATATAACATACCAACCGATATGTATATAGAAAAGGGACTGGTCATTTAATCCTTATGGTAACACCATCAAGACTGAATTCCATGCCGTTACCTTTTCCTCCCCATGGTTTATGATTTTTGAGGAAACTTAACCCTAAAGTCATATTCCCATTTTCTCGTCCTTCAACACCTGCAACTAGAATTCCATGGTCTGTTATTTCTAATATGTCTTCATATCTACCAATAATAGGTTGGTGCAAATGATATAAGTCAATTACAAGGAAAAAAAAAATTCTTTCTTAGTGATGTCAAATATAACTTGTATGTATTTCTTTCCACTTTCAGGGCATCTAAGTTTTATGTTATCTACCCTAATTTCTTGAGGAATTAAAGCTTTTAACAACTCTTTCTCCTTTCTTTTGTAACCTGTAATCCTGCCTTCCGAAAAAGACATCCTACTACTAAATTTAGTTCTAGAACTAAGTGTTCGGTCTAAACTTAGCTCTAGAACTGGGTGATCTTTTATAAATATCAACACCACCTATTCTAGGTATGCTAATTGGATCTAGTGTCCTTACCTTAGCCAATTTTTTTAAAATCTTAGGAATCTCAATATACTCTTTCCTAAGAAACAAATCAGAATGATATGTGTTAGAAAGGCATAAGTTATTCTATAAGTTATAGAATATGGTTTTTTACCTTCTTTCGTAAGATCTTTTCTTTAAAGTCCTAATGAAGGGTTAAGATTCTACTGAAATTTTGGTTTGCTAGATTTTATGCAACTTTCGGATGAATATCATACATTAATTTTGCTGCATATAAATTTTCTATAATTGTTCCAAGACAAGCATCTTTTAAGTTATTGATACTTCTATCCATTATAAATAAACGTATTCCTGAGTCAATTCCTTCTTTGAAAGTTGCTTTTGTTACTACTTCAACACTTCCTATGTGGATCCATTTCATAGTAACAACTACGTCTTCTCTAACTTAATTCTTCAAGAATTTCTTCTTTAAAAATAAGTTGCATTTCTATACTCATAAATTCTATAGGAATAGCAAACTCAGTTGAACTTACTTTGTAGATTATGTGATGTTTCCTCTGGTTCGTCCTATCTGGTTGAAGACTCTCCCAATTTCTCAAATCTTAAATCCATCGTATGGGCTAAGATTGGAATCTTGAGGCATGATTTTTTTTTTATTATTTTGTTTGACATCGTCATTGTGGAAAAGAATCTTGATAGCATTTCAGATGTCTAAAGCTATCATCTTCATGGTAGTTACTCTGAATCGGTTGAAAATCCATTCGAAGTAGTCTCTATTTCTTCCTCATATGCGCTCTCATCTAAAGGAAGATTTTCGAATTGGTATATGGGTACCAAATTGCCATAGTAGACTGCGTCTAGAATGTCATCTGTGGCTTCAAATTTTCTTAATTTACCATATTTCTGTCGGCAGTCTGAAAATATGTCCCTTTGCTTCAGATAGCCAGTAGTTGCAATTCTTGAAACTTTCATTAGCTCTGGTATGGGCTCGTCTGAAAGTTCTCCTTCTAGAGGTTCTTCCTGTGGATCTTGTCTTTATTCCTTGAGATTAAGCTCTTGTTGGTTCGATCTTCTATCCAGATTTGTATGATCTAGCCTTTGATTTGGACCACCATGATTTCCGCCTAAAAGAGTTTCTTCTGGAACTCCTAGGGTAGGAGTCATTGTTCTGTTTCCTCCCCTTTTTTGGCTTGCTTGATTCTCCTAAACTTTGGAAAAATCATTATTATCACAACAGAAAGGAGTTCTTTGACCTTACCTCTTATTATTTTGGATGGACGCTTGATAACACCAATCCTTCAATTTGTATTTGAGAAAAGACATTCTCCTTGCTACTGTGTCCAGCTGTCCTTTAGGTACTTTGTTTATTGGATCAACATTTTCCTCCTGGACTACATATCTTCGCAAAGAACATAGGAGCCGCTATTTCTGTTGTTACTCAGCTCTGGAAGAAATACTTGCAAAATCAATAGATATATTCATCTATTATGCAAATACTCCTTAATTCAAGGCCAAAGAAAACTTGTGTGTATTCTAGCCTTCTCTAATCTACTTCCTTTGAAGTATCCTTTTTCGATGAAGTGTATCTTGATAAACCTTCCTAGTCGTTCTGCCATTGCGCGTTTTAAATCTCCGACAAGGATGTTGCTTTTGTATCGCTCGAGGTATTATCCCATCCGATTTTCACAGTACCCTCCAAGCTTAAATCCGATAGTCTTATGAAGTTTTCTTTGTCGGGTTCTAGGGTATATTTTGCTATCTTCATGGCTGCAACCCTTTCATCTATCAGTTTCTTGATGTTTCGAAAGTCGATAACATCCAGGTTGAGTATAGTATCGTATGGATACAAAGGCTAGAGCATGGTCCTTGCCCAAGGTGTATTCTCAGGCACTCTCCTTGAATTTCTTCCTAGATTCTCTCTAAGTCTGGTTTCAACAAATGTTGGTGTTGCGTTGGTGTGAAAATCCATAATTTTCCTCATTGGAACTTGTGTTTCCCTCCGATGGTGGTAGTGTTGGAGTGATTTCACTAGTTTGAATGTTGACTAAATCCACATTCCCAAGTTGGGAAAAAGATTCAGCGAATTCCTATAGATCTAATAGATCTGCCCTCGCTACCTCCATGGATCAGATCATCTCTTGTCATTGACTTTGGAATCTCCATCACCTTTCCTTTATGATGTAGAAGAGATACTAGTCCAAGGGCATCCCTGATTCACTCTTGTCTGGATCTGGATGTTTTAGGATTTTTCCTCTAGTTTCTCTTTAGATTTGTGACTTCAATGTTCAGATTTGCAAGATCCTTGTATAGATCTGAGAGGATTTTAAAGATCTTGTCCACCTTCTAGCTTAAAGTTTCTATTTTCATAGGCATATGGACTAACTTATGTCCACATATTTTAATTGTCTTTTAAATTTCTTATAGATCTTGTGAGATCTTAGAGGTATCCTGCTCGAGTTTTTTCAGTCAGTTCCTTTACTCATAATTTTTAGAACTGTGTCAGTGGGAATTTACCCATTCCGTTTCTTCTTGCTGGATTTCTACCAGACTTCGGTTGCTCATAGGTTTTTCACTGCATTCCCTGGTAGAACCTTCTGGATCTGGTGAATTCTCCACCATTCTTCTTGTTCCTCCTCGGTAAGAGGTTTGTGGTCTGGCTCTACATTCTTCAGAATTTCTCAAACAAAATTCTTTCTCTATTTTTTCAAAATTTGGAAATACTCCTAGTTGTCATTCGAACCTTCATTCGATGTCTAGAGATAATATTTTCCTTTGCTAGAATTTCCATAAAGAAACTCCATCTATGTTCTTTCAGAATTTGAAAGTATTCTCTATTGGAACTCGAACTTTCATTCGGTTCTATTCTCTCAAAGAGTCTCCTCCATTAGTGGATAAAAATATCTAAATGTAATATAAATAAATACTTTTTCAATAAATCCAAGCTCTGATCATTCTCGAGCATGGGTAAACATATGCATAAAAATGCAAAATTAGTGAAAATGGACAAAAATACGCTATTTAAAATCGTCCAAAATTTGCCCAGATCTGGTCGAAGGACTAAAATCGGGCATTTTTTAGAAATTACAGGACTAAATTTATAGTGCTAAAAATTAAAGGATTAAGATGGAAAATGACTAAAGTTAGGGGACGAAAATTGCCCTCAATTACCCACTTGTTGATGTGTTAGTTGGTTTCCTTAGATTTTGTTGTTCGTCTGATTGCTGCTCCATAGATTCTACTCTAAAGTCATGCACCCAAATTGAACTTGCACTTCTGCTATTGATATGTTTCCCTGATCTGCCACTAATCCCTAGCACTATTATTAATCTTTATTCAAATTGAAACAAGATATCCATCCCATGTCAAAAAATCAGGGTAATGTCCATGTTGTGTAATGTAAATGTAAGTAAAGTAGCAAAGTAACTGAAATCTTGAAACAAAACGAAAGCCAGGCCAGTTGCATAAACAGGCACCCTACTAAGAGTGCACAAGCCGAAATCGAACAACATGTGTTCTAGCAACTTATGACTGAAATCAAGATTTGGGCTCTAAGTTGAACTTTTCCTTAATCTTGGCAAGAAGCTTGTCATGTGGAGGAAGTGTGTCTTTCATCATAGGGCACTCTCTCAGCCTATCTATCCATGAGAAATACTTCTGGTTCTTCTCCACAGGATAATCCACCCCAAAAGCCTCAAAAAAAGCTCGATAGTTGCAGCCGATTGATCCCACAACGACATCAAGAAATCCCAGAGAATCACCACAACAGAAAGGTGTCCCTTGAGGAAAATCTCTCCAGATCCCTTCTTCAAACACCTTCAGCATCTCACAGAACTCCTCCGTCGCCTTCTCCCTCTCCATTCCACCAGATGCAAGTATCTTTATCATGCTAGCCATGTACTGATCGATCAGACAGAGAGATTAGCCGTGAGATAAAGATATACAGTATTATAAAAAATAACTATATATATAGCATGTTACCTTCTGATCATAATAACCAGCCCAGAACCGAACTTTAGCCCTCTCATAGGGATCATCCGGCAACAGTTTGGGACCGTTTTTCCAGCACTCATCGATGTATTCAAGGACGACTAGCGATTCAACAACGGGTTTGTCGTTGTGCAGTAAAACAGGCACCTTCTTGTGGGCAGCATTGTGTTTTAGGAGCAAGTCACTCTTGTTTCTCAAGTCCTCTTCTATGGACTCGTAGGGTATGCCTTTGAGTTTGAGGGCAAGTTCAACTCTTGTGCAGTAGGAGCTGAACCATGCCCTCAACAACTTGATATCATGCTTTTGCTCCATCTTCCTACGTCTTCTACTTCCATTTTTTCTCCTGTCTGGATTTATATGCACATATATATAACACTTACGTCCTTGAGGTTTACGTATATTACAGAAAGAATTCTCCAGTTTTGAAAAATTACATTTCAAACCCCCTAAAGTCATGTATTCTCTCTTGAAAATCAGATGGTGAAGGAAAATCAATTAACTAAAAGAATAATTGCATTTATACTACTTGGTCGCTGGTATTTACACAAACCACTCATATTATTTTTTTATTAAAGAAATCACTCTTGATAGCAAAAAAAGTACGTAGGGTGCGTAGTTCGTGGATGTTGACGTTTTTCAGGGTTTATGTGTAATTTTCTAAAAAGTAAAAGTGATTTGTGTAAATGACGATGCGTTTTTTATGGATGTATACGAAATTATTCAAAATACAGACATAATTTGTATAAATAAACTATATATTAGGAGTATAAACGTAATTATCTCTTAAATAAAACAATACTCTTGCAATTATTATTAAATTGTTATATTTCTTCTTCTAAAGATATCAAAATTTCTGAAATTCTCAATGACTAATTATATATACATGTAAATTGAAGACTTGAAGCTTGAGAATTTGATTGTTCCTTCCTCTGTTGTAATTTACTGGATTAGCTTTAGCAATTTTGGTGAGACATACATATCTACACTCTTTCGTGTTCATCTTTAATAAAGATGATGATTGTGAAAGTGTCGACATAAAAATTATACTTTAATGGGACAACATTTGCTTTTCACAAAAAGAGAAGGATTTTTAATTTGTTTCCACGAAATCTGACATTTTTGAAAGTTTAGGTTAGCAGCAACTGAGGACAAAATAGAAGGTTCTTGAGAGTAATTGGGCAAACTTCAAACAGAAGGATATGTCTGTTTTTGGTCCAAGTTGTAGGAAGAAATTATTGCAGGCATCGAGGAAATTAAGAAGATTATAACATTGACCTCATGTTTAGTGCCATATATATCCTTAATTTGTATTTCTTTATTGGAGAAAGCATTTATTTTTTATTCAAACTTGAGTCTTTCTCCATTTGACTACATTAATTTTCGTTTTCACTTATTATTATTATTATTATTATTATTATTATTATTTGGTTTTTCAAAATTTTGATAGATTATATTTTTTTCAGAATTTGTTAATCGCTTCTACTTTCGTCTTGTTATGATTTCTTAAATATAATAAGAGTCAAAATAAATTTATTCAGTTGAATATTAATATATATGCATATATATAATATATATATATATATATATATATATATATATATATAAGTATGTGTAATAAAGCTTCAATACATTTAACAGTTCAACAAATTTCATTTTGTATGTAATTGCAAAAGGTTATTCCCCAACATTCAAGTAGTGGAAGAAGGTCGATTCATGACCTTGATCCCATGATCATGATCATTTTGGCACATTATATGGGAATAACTTACAAACACTTATCTCCAAAAAGCAGTTGATGGATCCACCACCACCAAAGTACCTACTTGTAGGCAAGGTTGGACCTTCAAGAAGACCAAAACCCAGCATAGGAGAAATACCACATATGACCCCGAGCACAACATGAGACCATTTTGTTTGGAGTACGGTCCAGAGGTTGTCATACTAGAGAAAACCGGATCAATGATCCACAGAGTCATAACCTATGAAAGAGGAGAACTTAGAAAATCGAGGGGTAGATTTAGGGCTTGTCAAAGGAATAAGATAACAAGCATACATAAGGACCTGGTTGGAGGTCCGCTGACACTAGAGACACGCTGGTCCAACTGTTGTTGCTGCCAACGAGGTCTTACGCCAGTTGCAGGAGTACTAGGCCAACCTAAAATCCAAGGAAGAATCCACCATGAGTAAGGCCAATCAAGCGACATCTGCGCTATTGTGTATTGTAGAAGATCATTCTCTGTTAGGACGCACAAATGGGAGCTAGTACGTCTTTTTTATATATTCTTTAACATATGTTTTCTTTTTCTTTTTTTTTTTTTGTTGCACAGGAGACATAGCTCAGTCAGCCGAGCAAGCGGATGAAACTCTTTTCCAAATGCTACAAGAAGAAGGCCAGTGAAAACTAGGCAACCTGAGAATAGAGCCAATGGCAGTAAGTACATTCAAACTCGTTTAGATTTTAAGTTATTGCTCTTCTTTTACTAATTAATTTTTTCCTATGTCAGGAGTTCTTCCAAATCATTCGCATATGGGCAAGATCCTCAAGCTTCTTCAGCAGGCTCGATAACCTTATTTTACAAGGACTTATGGATCTCGACAGTTGGCAGCCAGAACAAGGGTCGTGTCTTCATTCCGAAGTTTGGAATTCATTCCAATATTGGAACAATCAATATTCCAAATTCCAATAGCATGATCATTCCAATATTGGAACGATCAATTTTGTAGTGGTTCTTCGGAATGAATTAAAATATATATATATATATAATATATATATATATATATATATATATATATATATATATATATTGGAATTTGGCACGGATAGCATGATCGTTCCAAAATTTGTGCCATATTGGCACGGGTATTGGCACACTTGAGGAACGATTTGAGATATATGACATCATGATCCTCATTATTTTTGTGATTTTGTCTAGGAACGATCAAACAAATCCTAGTTGTGGTCCAAACTAACTGTTACAACTACCGTTCCTACATCCGATGCTAATTATAACGGTTAAAAGTTGAAACTATGTTTGGAACCCTATATTGAAATAATTAGAAACAGTTGTATGTTGATTGTTCCTATATATGAGATAATTGATGTCCAAAAAATGACAGTAAATGTATTTAAAAAAGACGTACAATTTGGAACGGTTTCATAACTAGCAGGTTTAGTATGCCAAAAGTCGTGCCTAAGTACAAGTTTTTTTTAAGACGATATGTGTTACAATGACCATGACTAATATAGTGACAAGTTGGAACGGTTTGGTTGTTTTAGTAATATATATAGTAGTACTACGACAGTTCCAAATGAAGTACAATGGCTATAATTTAACGGGTATAAAATCGTGTGTAGTAGAGTTACAAAGCCCATTGCAGATGGTAAAATAACGGCTAATTTTTAACGATTAGTTTTACGTTCCAGTAATCATTCCAAAGCCCATTCCAAATGGCCCTATATATGTTTTTCTCTTTTCATTTAATCTCACTATCTTCTTCCCTTCTTCCTCTATTATCTCTATTTCCTCACTCTCTCTCGATTTTTCTGTATCTCCCACCCCACTAATTTTTATACTCTCGTTCTTCAATCAGTCTCGCATTTTTATTGATATTTGAAGTTATTTTTTATCAAGTAACAACTTTAACCCTTTATTTGTGAGTTAGTTATATTTGTTGTAGCTTTTGTCATTTAAATTTAATATTATAATAATATATATGTGTGTGTGTAGGACTCATCATGTTAAGACAGTTGAGAAAATGGATGTATGAGAGAACCCGCCAAATAAAGTAGGTGTTACTCTCGAGTTTGAGGATGGTGTTACTGTATTTATAGAATGGGTCAAGTCTCAACATATATATATGAACGGTGAGAGAATTAAGTGTCCTTGTCAGAAATATAAAAATTCAATTTTCAAACTCCGGACGAGGTAAATTTTGACTTGTATATGAAAGGTTTTATGCTGGAGTGTTATTATTGGACTTCACATAGCGAGGAGATGGTGCAGAGTACTATGAGGCATCACCTCACCCCCTTTGCAGGACGAGCAAACTCCTCCTACTCCTGCAGAGAAGGGTACTGGTACACACTAGGGTGATGCGGCCCAGATGATTAGGTGCAGAGGATGGTTTCCATTGCTGTCGGGCTGGCTTTCTGGTCTTTTTAGCTATAACCAGGATGGTACGCCTGATGATGGTACGATGTCATATCCTACTGATGTTGAGCCTAGTTCATATTACGGCGGGGTTCCTATGATTATGTGTCTGGACTGACAAATCGGTTTCACGATGTAGTGCATGTTGTCAAGTAGCCGTTGTGGAACGGCTATACCCAATCTCAATTGGGGGTTGTTATTAAGTTAGTGAATATCTAGGTCAATGGTCATATTTCTGAGCGAATATATGATCGAATATTTCAGTAGGCTAATATTGCCACGCGACCACACCCTGCCCCTCGATTACTATAATACAAAGAAATTGATAAAAAAACATTGATTTGCCTATGGAGAAGATTGATGGATGTAAGAATAGTTGCATATTGTACTGGAAGGACGACATTGATTTGGACTACTACAAGTTTTGTGGATAAGCTAGGTACACATCGATCAGGTAGCGAAATCCTAATCGCAAGAAAACCCCAAATGCCGTTTACCCCTTGTCTGCAGAGGTTGTATGCTTCAAAAGTGACTGCCGAGCAAATGATGTGGCATGCCAACCACCAGATTGAGAAGGGACCCATGTGTTATCCGTTTGATGCAGAGACAGAGGCATTTTGACCGAACATACCCCGATTTTGCAGCAGAGCCCCGTATTGTTAGATTGGGTTTATGCATGGATGGGTTCGCACCGCACGGGCAGTACGATCATACGTATTCTTTTTGGCCCGTTATACTTACACCGTACAATTTTCCACCAAGAATGTGCATGAGTTTTGAGTATATATTCTTGACAATGGTGATCCTCGGCCCTTCAAATCCGAAACGTCTCATCTGTGTTTACCTAGAGGCGCTGATCGAGGAGTTGCCCAATTTATGGCATTTGGGTATACTGAAGCACGACCATGCAAAGAACGAGACATTCAGGATGTGCACCGCGTTGATGCGGACAGTAAACGACCTACCCGCTTATGAAATAGCTTCTCGATGGAGTACCGCTAGTGTTATGGGGTGTCCAGTTTATATAGAAGACACATATGCATTCTATCTACAGAACGGCAGGAAGGCGTGCTAGTTTGACTGTCATAGATAGTTTCTCCCCCTATATCATCTATATCGTAGGAACAAGAAAGCATTCACTAAGAACCGAGTCGAGATGAAGGTTGCACGTCCCAAATTGAAGGGAAACTAGATCCACGATTGGGATGAAAAGTTTAGTCCTGTTGTTGAAGTGTCGTTGTCACTCCCAGACGGTTACAGTAGCGAGCATAAGCAGACAAAAAAAATATCTTTTAGGAGCTCGAGCATTGGTTGACGCATATGATAACGACACAATCTTGATGCCATGCACATTGAAAAGAATGTGTTTAACAATATATTCAAAATTGTGATGGATTTAAAAGAAAATAAAGGACAATTTGAATGCAAGGAAGGACCTGAAGATCATTTGTAATCGACCGGAGCTTGAGGTTGATGATAGGAAACCAAACGTGATGCCCAAAGACGTATATGAATGGATCACACATTGAAAGTTTCCTGATGGTTACGCACCTAATTTGGCCTGTTGTGTTGACATAAAGGAGCTAAGATTGCACGGCATAAAGACTCATAATTATCACATATTCATGCAGAAGTTGATCCCGATTGCCTTCAGTGAAATGCTTCCCAACTCTGTGTGGAGTGTGCTAACAGAGGTCAACCTTCTATTCCAGAGTCTATCTTCGACAATGCTGGATGTAAACAAGGTACAAGAATTGGAAGCTACTGTCGCGACCATCTTGTGCAACCTCGAGAAAATATTTTCGCAACTTTCTTCGATTCACTGGAGCACCTAATTGGAGAATGGAGGGAACTTCACATCTAGGAACGGTCATTTAATTTTTCACCATTCCTAAAGTAAATTCAGAGCAACCCATACCTATGAATGACATAACAGTTCCTAATAGTAACATATAATCAGTTGATGACTTTTCGGTTATGATATCTCCACATCCGTGAGCCCGATTAATTCCAAACTTAAAAACATATAAATCTATACATTTGTGAATATATGTAGCAGTCTGATGTAAAATCACATGATTTGATTGACAGTTACGTTGTTTTGAATCTCGTTTATTGTGAATCAACAACAATATCTCAATATCCATACAATAAAAGATTCCAAAACTTCATCTGCTGTAATATTTTATCAATTTAATCATATCCAATGGTCTGATTAGGCGTAACAGTATAATAGTATAAGATGCTAGTAACATCTACGTAAGACTAACAATTTTAGATATACAAATATACTTGATCTGCTGAACATGTATCTATTTTTTCTTAAAGAATTATATAAGTCCAATGGTCAACATAAATTTATGGTCTAGTTTTCTTTTATCAATAACATGATCGAAAATGATTAGTTCTGTATTTTTATTTTTTTTAAAATAATTAAAAATAATTTTATCACTCAATTAGGAATGATCGTGAATAAATAAGGATGTTCTATATATCAGACAACAAAATGACATCGTGTTTTGGTAAAACGACGTCTTCTGATATGATTTAGCACGATTGTAGGCACACTTGTATCACAACAAGATCGTGCCAATTTAAAGTGTGAGGAACACTAATGACTAGCACATGAAATGACAACGTTCTGTTAACTTAGGCACAATTCTTGATTAAGTGAACGTTCCTACTTTTAGAATAGACCGTTCCTAGACCGTGCCACAAATTATTATAAATTGGACACTTAGCTCCCCCCCTCTCTCCCTTGCTTACTCTCTCTATCCCTCCAGGCCACGCGCGACTCTTGGGATTCTCTACCTAATCAGTCACCCGTCGCTCACACGACGTTGTTCGTCGGTCGCCCTCTACCGTTGTCGCTTCCTGTCCCTATCCTATTCCCCATATTAGTTCTCTCTCTCTCTCTCTCTCTCTCTCTCTCTCTCTCTCTCTCTCTCTCCATCCGTCGGCCATTTTTCTCCATCTGCCAGCAATTTCTGAAAAATATTTTCAGAAACAATTTCTGAACATATTTTTGTTTCTGAAAATATTTTTAGAAATAATTTCTGAAATTATAATATTTTTTCAGAAAATTTTAATATTTTTTTGAAATTACACATTATTTGTGTAAAATTTAAAAATAATTTTATGAAATTATTATTTTTGAAATTACAATATATTTTCATAAATTATAATATATTGTTTGAAATTACACATATTTTCCTGAAATTTAAAAAAATTCTGAAATTAAAATATTTTCTGTAATTAAAATATTATTAATGAAATTACAACAAAAATTATAATATTTTTTTTTAAATTACACAGTATTTTCCTGAAATTTAAAAAAAATTACTGAAATTAAACTATAATTATTTGAAATTAAACTATATTTTTATGAAATTTTAAATTTTTCCAGAAATTATTAATTAGTTTTTTGAAATTAAAATATTTTTCATAAATTATTAATTAATTTTTCTGAAATTAATATATTTTTTAAAGTAAATTATATTTTTCTGAACTTAATAGATATTTTCTGAAATTAACAAATTTTATGAAATTATAATATAATTTCTGAATTATAATATATTTTTAAATTGAAATATGTAAAGTATGAAACTATAATATTTTTTGTAATTTTTGCAATTATTGTATATTGTATCATATTGTGTAATTATTTGTGAAACTTATTGTATAATTGTGTAATTTAAGCAATTCATATGTATTGTATCATATTGTGTAATATATTCAACAATCACAAAATTCGGTTACAATTGTCAATCATAAGATTATTACATAACGATGTCAATTATCACAACCTTTAAGCTAATAATCATAAAATTAGACTAATATTCTCAATAATATTATTGTTTACATAATAATAATACATTAATCAATAATCACATAATAATAATTTTATTTCTCAATAATAATATTATTTACATAATTATGCCAATAATCATAAAATTAGACCAATATTTCCAATAACAATATTATTTACATAATTATGTCAATAGTCATAAATTCAGATCAATATTTTCAATAATAATATTATTTACATAATAATGTCAATAATCAAATATTAGACCAATATTCCCAATCAGAGTCATTTAAAATGTATAGTTCCTTTGTGTCCATATATAAATGGATCAAGCATTGCTTTAACTTTCTTTAGCCAATCAATTGAATTTTTTAAAGTAGAACTGGTTAGGTTTATCCATTTTCATATGTCAACAAAAGACAATATTGACAGAAAAAGAGGATAAGTTGACCAATACCATAACAAAAAGTTCAGGTGATAGGTTAAAGAAGTTAAAAGCAATGCTTGACCCGTTTGTATATGTGCACAAAAGAACTATACATTTCTAAATAACTAATGAGTAGAATAATCATAAACTCAACATAAATTATTGAATTAGGGTAATTTCTTCAACAATTAAAAAAACTAACATTTATTATAATTTGTATAGATTACATCTAGCGGTACGCCTCCTGTACCAAGTGGTCGTGGTCGTGGTCGTGGTCGTGGCCACGGTTGTGCCTCGCCACTTCCAGCGGCGCCGTTAGATGCTTCCCAGGTTGGGTAAGCAGTCTTTCAACCACACCCACCACCACCCACCTTCGAACTGTCAGCCGCCGCACAAAAATGATGTTACACCATCTAGTGCAGCACCAGCACCTAAGGAGGCTGGACAATACTCTGATGTACTAGCGGCTGCTCCAGCACCACCACCACCACCAACAGTCCCCCCACTATCAGCGTGTCAGTGTATCAACCTCGATGACGAGAGGTAAATTGGTTTATGTGCATTTTTTAGTATTATTTTATCTTGAAAATTACTAATTAACATGTTCTTTCATGTCTAACCACTACTTCTATAAGTGCATCAATGTTGTAGTGCGGGGGCGCTTTCCCCACTCGTGCCATGTTTGAGGTATGTGCTGCCAGAGCACCAATATTTTTGGTTCGAGAGCATGACGGTAACGTAATTAAAATTAATTTCATATTATCTTATCATTTAAATTTTATTTATTGAATTTCTATTAATGTTTTTGTTTTATTTTCTTATTGTAGATGACCTACTGGTGGGACTGTCAAGATCAGTGCATGTTTCGGGTCTTCCACATGTGGGCCTAAAAGTATATCTGAAAGACCTTCTCCGTCGCTCGGTCCAGCCTGGTCAAGCCACTAAGGCTACCCAACAACATCTAGCTCCAACTACAGGCGTACTGGGCCAGCAAGGACTTCCAGCAAGTGTCCTCGAAGAATAAGGCGAACCGGGCAGCGAACCCGCCGCGTCCTCTACTGTGTACCGCGGGGGATCCTCCTCTGCCGACATGCACAAGAGGTAGTTGGTAAGTACATTATAGTACTTTTATAGTTTTATCATTATTTTAGACATATTACGCCAACTCTTTTGTTGTTCTTCAGGAGGCAAAGCTCGGTCGGCCGCCAGGCATATGGAGTTGTTCGCCAAATGCCACAAGAAAAAAGAGCACGGTGGTTGGAGCGGGCCAAGAGTAGCTGAGGTAGCGGTAATTACAATTTGAATTTTATTTTATTTTATTTTTTCTAAATAACTCTTGGTTAAAAGTACTAATAACTTTTATTCTTTTGCAGGAGAGATTCCAAAAGCTCATGGAGGCTGACGGGTGATGACCACCATACCCCCGCCGAATCAGAGGCATTGGTGGCGATGATCGAGCAGCAGATGTGGTTGGCTGCAGTCGAAGCCAAGAACAAGGATCGTGTATTCGGTCTTAGTTTTGAGGCTCACTTCTCCAGCCGAGCATACACATCACCATTGCCACTGCCACCGCCACCTCCAAACCCGCCCATGGAGGCCGCATCGGCCGCCTTGAGGAGATGATGGTTGACATGATGGCAATGATGCGGACTAGCTCCTCCACTATAGGACCATCACAGCCGACCGCCTCCAGTACCAGCCCAACACAACCTCCACAGCCTCCGACTAACCCCTAGGCGTCGAATGACGACGAGATGGAACAATGCAAATTAGGAGAAGAGTTTAGACTAGATTTTATTTTTTTAAAATAAAACAATTGTAAACGAATAATATTGAATATTAAAATAATATTATTTTTTAATTATTCATGTTTCATAATATTTATTAGATTTCATTATTTTATATTTATTTAATTAATTAAATTCATAAATATAATTAATTAAAACATTATTAATGAATTATTAAAATTTATTACATTAGTTGAATTTTTTTCAAATAATATATTTCACATTAAATAATTTATAAAAAATTTATTATAAAATGAAATTTTAGAAACGATTTCCGTAAAAAAAATTATCGTTCCTAATATAATTACTAAAATAATTTTTAAAATGTGTTCCTAATTATAATAGATTGTCCCTAACACCATTGTTGAAAGAGTTTCAAACACGTGTTCCTAATAAGGATAATCGTTCCTAATACTATTGCTATTACAGTTTTAAATAAGTGTTCCTAAATGATACATACCAATCCTATTGGCGTTACAAAAGCAGTTTATAATACGTGAACTTAAATAACATAATCGTTCCAAAATTGTTTCAACAAACTGTTCCAAGAAAAAATTTGGACCGGCCTAAATATATTTCAACTTACAAAGACTAACAAACAAACTGTTCCTAAATAATCACAATCTAAGTAAATATAGTTCGAAAAAATTGAGGCATGGGTATTACAAAGACATTTCAAAAGTAACCCGTAATATATAATAAAATCATTCCTAATACCATCCAAATCGTTCCTATAAAAAAGTTATATTTTTTTAACCAATGTCAATATTAGGAACGGTCATCAGCAATGTGTTGCAGTCACCGTGCCAAATGGAAACGGTCTATCAATAACTGTTTCTATATATTTGTAACGCCATCTACAAGGATGGAAGGCAATCCGTTCCACAATCTTTCCTAAAATCTGTTCAAGTTAATTTCGTCCGTTCTAAACCGTTCCAAATTTAAAAAAAAAAAAAAGTGTGCCTAGACCCGCTCTAAATCTCGCTTTTTTTTTATGTATTGAACTGTTTTTTCTTTGTATTGATGTCGTATTCAAAACACATCACAATGTATTAATCCTACGTACTATTGACACATTTTTCTCATTTTTTTCTTATATTCCATATAACATATTCACCCATCACTTTATATATCCAAAAATAATATTAATTATATGGTATTAATTTTAGAATTAATATTTTATGCATTAATAAGTATTCTTTTCCTTAGAATATATAATGTAAAGAGTTAAAACTGCATTGAGACATCCAATACACGGTTTAACTTGCATGTGAAGAATAAGCTAAAAGTCCAAAGCAATTAAGTTTTTACATCTTTTGCCCAAAAAACAAGCATGACAGTCTTAAAGACAAAGAAAGAAGAACTACAAAACAACTGCAAAACATACAAAAAAAAAATGAATATATATAGAATCAAAATTGATGTTGTCTGCTCATCACGTACTATATATAGCACTTGTTAATTAGTAGAAAAACTAGTGGACAATTCACTACTAGGACAAGGAGAAGAACCCCACAGCAAACTTGATTTCCATATATGATTAGCATCCAAACTCAATGGTGACCTATAACTAGGAAACCCATATTCATAGACCTTATTGTCTCCCACTGATCATCCACTAATTGTCCTAAACCACTATTCTGTCCTTTCTCCAACACTTCCACTTCTGATCCATGTCCGAGATTTCCTTGCATTAACAGTACTTCCTCATGAGCCACTCCAAACATACTAAAGTCCACATTGTATGAGCCCTTCCAAGATCTCCTAACATGGAGTTTGACATGTCTAGCAACAATGAAGATGCATCAAGATTGATGTCACGTTTTTGAGCCTGCAAGTTCACAGGTTTCATTGCATGAAAATGTGTAGCTTGGGGTTAGGTTATGATGATCTCCACTTGAAACTGAAACTGGAAATGGTAGAGGGGAGAAACTTGTAACGGATGAATGCTCTATATCGTTGCAGAAACCGAATTGGAGGGGTGAGTTAATTATACTCCTGTTTGCTATCATTGTATTGACAGAACTGAACTGAATATCGTTAGCAACGTCAATGGGGTCGATCATGTTCGTGGTAGTAGTAGTAGTAGTATCATTAGTAGTAACAAGAACCGGCGAAACCCAAGAATGAGAGAGAACCCGTGTAGTCGAGTTAGCTTTCTTGAAAATCCTACATATAGCCCATGCCTCCTGAAATCATAACAAAGAGAATTCAGTACAAATTACTTGTAATAAATACTACAAAAGTTGAACATCAAAAACAAAGTTTTGAGTTATGCACTTACATTTGCTGGGATGGTTTTATCCAAATATCTCTTATTATGTGAGACTGAGTCGGAGGGAAGCCTAAACTCATGCATCATCCAATCAGTCTTTATTCCTTTTGCGGCTCTACCTTTGTAGAAAACAAGGGATTTCTTCAACCCAATGCATTTTGAACCTTCGGAAGTGTAGATTGGCCTGTCGGTTCCCGTGGCTTTCCAGAATCCGGCTCCAGTTACTCGGTTAGGCCGTGCACTGTTTCTATACTTTCGGTCCCTTGGGCAGTAGAAATACCATTCTTTCTCCCCAGTGATTGCCAACTCTGGTTAAAGAAAGTGTATAAGCCCAATTACTGCAAGTGCATTCTCATATTTGCATATTTGAAGATGTATATGTTCATGCAGCTTTGTTCAAATTAAATAAGCCAAGAAAGAAAGAAAGAAAGAACAAGATTCGTGGGACTGATGAATCAGCTTCTTACACAACATACATACATATATATATGTGTGTGTGTGTGTGTGTGTGTGTGATTTCTGAAATCTTGAATTTAAATTACGACAAGAAAATTGTTGCTTACTTGGGAGATCCCAAGGATCATATTTATAGATGTCGAGTTGCTTGATGAGTTCAATGGAGAGAGGTTTCTGCTGAATCTTCCTTGTCAGATAAAACCCTACAAGTTCTTCATCAGTGGGATGAAATCTGAACCCTGGCAGCATCACTCATCTATCGTATCACACTCATTTTTGTACTCATCCTCCATATATATATCTTCTCTTTACAAACTTCTCAAACCAGAATCTTCTATATATTCAGAAACAAAGCTAGAGCAAATTCTATAATAATCCTTTCTCTTCAAAAACTGAAGGCAAAATTAATTCAATCTGAAAACCAAGCTTACCACCCAAAAAAACACTCTCACTACGTAACACTAAAAGTTATAACATACAGGAACTTTGTACTTAAAACTGCAGGATCCTTAAACTTAGCTTTTGAGGTTGTACTAAAACCCTACAAGAAAAGCAGACTGAAAATATGTAAAAAACCCCAAGCAGATGAACTCAGAGCAGCTGTGGCCGCCTTCAACTCAGAAGTTTCACTTAATATGGAGCAAATTTCATGCAGCCCGAGGACGAGTCTGCCCCCGAAGGATCAGCCGCCTTTTCTGGTGACTTTAAAGAAGCTTGTTTTTCACAAAAATCGCGATATCTGGGAGAGAAGTTAAGCTTAATTAGGGCCAAGAACTTCAAGAAAACACATACCAAGAAAACCCCAAGTCAAGAAAAATATATATACATGTATATATGTGGGATTAGTCCTAGCAATGACTCTTTTGATTAATATTTCTTTACTTGACCATGACTCATGATGAAGCAAATTGTGTGTTGTTTATAAGTCCAAATTGAGGAATCTCAAGAACCAGCAAATCAGCCCTCATGGAGATTTGAATGTAACAGTGATTTTCATGAGCTTAATAATTAATTAGTTAACTTAAGTATTTTATTGATGTGAAGACAAAGCAAGCTTCTAATAATAATAAATGCATGCATGGTTTTGAAATATTATTTGAAAAATGTGGACCAAAAAGCAAGTCCCAATGCATAATAAGGTTGAGAACTATATTTATATTCATCTGTCAAAATCTTGAGGAGACTATAGTGAATAGTCTATGCATGATCACAGTTTATTTTTAGTGGAGTAGAGTCTGTGAGTCTCAGGATCCAAAAATGCACCTTCTATTCCATTCCCAGGCTTCTATTCCACTGACTTGTCAGATTTTGACTAATAAGCTATAGGGTTAATTAGTCATAAGGTTTAAAGGGTATAATATGATTATGGACCACACATCTTATAGAAGCCCTAATTAAGGGTTTTCAATCAAGAATTATAAGTTGACTATTTTGGGTAATTAGTTCTTGATTTTTGTTTTATAATTAGTTCGTGACATTAATTAATAGGGTCCACAAGTAGCTCTCTTTCGGAGATCAAATTGGATTATACAAGCTAACTCGGTGGTGTTTGCACACTACAGGAAATATAGCTTTTAATTAATTATGTTTAATTATTATGATTAATATAAATAAAGTATTCAAGATGAATATTAATTAACCACGACTGCATAACGATTATTAGTCGTTGTTTTTACAATCGATGCCATAACACACTTGCTACAGCTGAAAATTGTAGCAAATATTTTGATCATAGGAAAAACATAGCGAATATTAATTAACCCTCGTAAAAAAATTAAGTTTTCGCATTGATTTCACCTAAATGTGTTTATATATTATTGATTTAGGGAAAATAGCATTTTTCATCCCGTAGCTTAGGACTTTTACACTTTTGGTTCCATAACTTTCAAAAAGTAGCACTTTTTGTCCCATAACACCTTTTCGTTAGATATTTAACACAAAAAGTCACGCGGCCGTTAAGTACATGGGACCAAAAGTTTTACTTTTTTAAAGTTGTGAGACTAAAAGTGAGAATCTCATATCCAATAAGACCAAAAGTGTAAGGGTTCTAACGGCCACGTGCTAAGCATGTGGTATTTTCTATCAAAATATCTAACAAAAAAATGTCATAAGACCAAAAGTGCTATTTTTTAAAAATTATGGGATCAAAAATGAGAATCTCATAACTAATGAAACCAAAAATAGAAAAGCCCTAAGCTACAAGACAAAAGGTGTTATTTTATCTATTTATTTACTATAGCTTTTAAACCATAGTAATTTATAGTATAGGGAATAATCAATATTTTTGTAGTGCAACTGCGAAAAAATCTCATTTTAGTCCTATAACATAGATTTTGTTCACTTTTGGTCCCAATGATTACTTTAAAATTAATATCTTACATTCAGTCTCACTAATTTTAGTCCCATCATTGAATAATTGATAGAAATGACCACATGAGACTCACGTGATAGTTACGTGGGCACTTTGGAGGAAAAAAAGAAAATCTCATATTTTGTCTCAAAACTTAGCATTTCTTCACTTTTGGCCCCAATAATAAGTGATTCTCATTTTAAGAACAATAATTTTTATGAATAAGAACAATAATTATGATTTATCTCACTTTTCCTCCTATCGTTAAATATTGATTAGAAACGCCCACATTGTGGGCCGTGTTGGAGGGAATTCTGGCATGTGAGAGGTATATACGTTATTTTTTGAGAGATTATAACTACAACTTTTGACAAGAGAGGGAAAACAACAAACTTATAGTTGACATCTTCTTGGTCATTCCAAACTTGCAAGAATTGACCTTCTCAAGCTAATAATATGGCTTCAACAAGTGATTCAACGGCAAAATCAAGCATTGTGTACTTAAAATAAAAAGGCGTGTATGAGAATCTCGTGGACAAGCTCGAGTCGGGAGAAAGGCTCTACGGCCATAACAACATTGTAAGTGGTTGTGAGTTTTTTTGCCCATTAATTTAGATAAGGGCGAAAAAAGTGGTATTTGGCTCCTTCTCCAGGTAGACAAAATGGAAGAAGGGTTGTCCATGATGAGGAAAGAGGCCGAAATTTCCTCTAGAATGCCCACTTAACGGCCACGTGAGCATCACGTGGTTGTTTCCATCAATAATTTAACATCTGTGTGAGTATAATTAAAAATTAATATTCTCGTAATTATTCTTCACTCTGATTTCAACAATAAGAAATCCCTCCATCTCTATTTGTAGTCTTAATTTAGCTCATGATTTTGAGGAGTAACAGAATTATGAAGATTGGAGCGATAAAGTGAGAATATCATTTTGCTATAGTTCTCACATTTTTTCATACAAGCATTCTTCCATAGTAACATATATACTTGATTTTATAGCATAATTATTTATCTCACTTTTCATCAAAAGCTGCAATTATAATCCATCAAAAAATGAAGTATGTGCCTTTCACATGCCAAAATTCCCTTCAACACACGACCAACTTAACAGCCACGCGAGTATCACATGGTTTTTTACATAAAACATTTAATGGCAGTATGAAAAGTGAGAAAAATCGCAAGTTATCATCCTAAAAATGATAATTCCATAATCATTTTGAGACCAAATGTAAACAATGGTGAAGTTATGGGAGAAAAAATAAAATTTTTCTGTGAGAGGCACATGCCTCTTTTTCCTTCAAATGCACACTTAACCGCCACGTGAGTCTCACGTGGCCATTTTCGTTAACTATTTAGCAGTGAGACTAAAAGTGAGACAAAATATAAGACATTGTTCTTAAAATGAGATACCGTAATCATTGGAACTGAAAGTGAACAGAACCTAAATCATAGGACAAAAAATGATACTTTTCTTGGCAACTGCCTAAATATTTGTTACTTTTGTTGAAAAGAGTGTTTTTATTACAGGCTTCATTTTTTAACTAAATTAAATTAACTTAAATAAAAAAATCAGTAGTTTCCGACCAACTTCTGCATTTTAGTGATAAAATTCAATTAGATGTTTTCTCAAACACTCCAACTTTAACATTTTCATATTGCACTTTTATTTTTAAGTACCCCCAACTTTAAAGATAAAATTATATTTTTTTTGCCCTATAACTTTAGGTCGTTAGCACTTTTGATTTTGTAACTTACTCTATTTACACATTTAGTTCTTTTTTTTTGACGAATTGAGTCCTGGACAATTTATATTTGATCCTTTTTTGACAAATTTAGTCATGTATTGATAATTTTGGTCCCTCCACATCGTAATAGATCTCATTTTTTGTCATATAACTATGAGTCGTTATGACCAAATTATCAATACAGGACTAAATTTACCAAAAAAAATGACCAAATGTAAGATATTTAGGACTAAATTCATCAAATATAACTAAACATGTAAATAAAGTAAGTTACAGGACCAAAAATACCTTCGACCTAAAATTATAGGATCAAAAATATAATTTTGCGTTACTTAAATTATAATTTTCTTTACATTAATTGTCATTAATGATTGTATCCAAATTTGAGTGAACTTTCTAGCCAGCCCATGTGCATAATAATTAATAACAAAATTAAAACACAATTAATTAATTAACTGTGGTTTGAACTTATATCACAAGTAGCACCAAATAATTTATATTTGTATCCCCACATATATACATTTCTTGAAGAGAGTCTTGATCTTGAACATAAGTATAGGGATAGAGAGGAGGTTGATTTATTGTTGTTTGAGGAGCAGAAGTCAATTAAAACTTGGATTTTGTAGCCCCTTTGGCTTTGGGGGGACATGGAATTCCTCAACTCTTTCTTGCTTCTTGAAAAGCAATTATGCAAACTTTTTCTCAAAGCCCACATCATAAAACTTCAACTATTTTAATTTAGTTTTCTCGTACCAAAGTTAATTTTTCCGAATTCCATGTCTTGAATGTGGATCAATTAAATGGAGATGACTCAAATTAATTATTTAGTACCAAAACTTGGGACTTCAAAATTTGTGGCAAACTCCAAAAACCTAACCCTCGTTTCAACCCTTTTCTTGTCTGGTTCTTTGACCTAGGTTTTTGTTTCCCAATCGTGCAATGTGAAAATATGTGTACAAATTCAACTCCGAGAATCCTAGATCTCCTACCAATTTCTTTTTATTTTTTAATAATCATTTGGGCTACTATAATAATTAATTTAAACCATGAAGTTTTTTTTGAAAAAACAAAAAAAAATGAAACCTTTAGTATATACTATATTTAAAAATTATTTCAATTTCCCACACAATTTGTACATGAAAAGAACAATGACTGAACAATTCCTTTGATTTTTTTAAATATAATTTATTATCAATATTTAGTACTAGATATAGAAATTCTTAGTACAACAGCAAAATTTGCACTCCTTAAGTTATTATTTCAGACAACTTAGTATGAGGGATTACAATTAGTAATACACATACTTAGTAATAATATTACAATTATCACTTAATCTTTTATTAATATGTCTAATTTAGTTCCAAGCGTTCACAAGGCATCTTAAGGCTACATTGATACAAGGTTTTTTGTTCTTTAGGTTTTTACACAACCATCCCACTCATATTGCAAGAAGTCTTACAGTTCACATTCAACACCTTTGTCAAAGACTTCATGCCCAGAATGATCAGAAACTTTTAGTATTACACATAAGAACTAAATTAATTTCATAAAAACAAAATTCGTATGTGTCGACAGTACGTTTCTACAACAGTAATAACATGTACAACTCTAGAATTATTGGAGCGTATATAACAAAATCGGTTTAACACTCATTACAGGCTCTAACTGGTCTTTCTCCGCCATATTCATGGAGGGTTACACAAGCAGCCGATCAACAGGTACTGCCTAGTTCAGAAAGGCTCCGATCCATGTGAATCAATACGCTTGCAACAATTCCTTGATATCGTATCCTTGGAGCTACACAGGAACAACCACGATTAACATTCTTAAAACGGAAACAAATTGAAGAAATGTTTAACAGAAATATCCTCGAATATGAGAGAGTAAGGGTCAATCTGTCCTGCAAAGGACACGACAACAATCTTAACTTGACCAACCTCTCCACCCTCCGAAAAAGAAGAAAACTTAGCAGAGAAAAGAAAGAAAATGGAAAGTGGATTGGAATATGAGTAGTCCTCTACTTAATATGACGAAATAGCATTGTAAAATAATACAATCTGAGTGATTGGACAAAGAATTACCTGAAGGAAGGTGAGAAGCAAGATAACTCCTGAGTTCCAAAAGGCATGAATCATGATTGGCGTTAGCAGGTTACGTGTCTGAGCGTAAGAAAATCCTAAAGCAGTTCCTAAATAAGACATCATTGCAAAGATTTAACATACATATAATTCTAAAGTATGTATTATTTCTCGAGAATACAAGAGCATTTCTATATCATTTGAACAAGAAAATTTTCAGGCTAACATGGAAAGTGCAAGGGATATTATGATATAGTAGACCATTTCATAAAAAAAAAGAAAATATAAGTGAATATAGATACATCTCAATTCAAACAAATTTGCTGCAAGACTTTGCACTGAGGAAAGGAGAAGGGCAGGTGCCTCTGACTTTGTAAAGTTAATTGTCTACAGGCACATTCCTGATAATAGCAATCACTTTTCCACCATTACTATAAGTAAACGATTAGATGGGCACTTAATATGGTGTTTGAGGGAAAACAGAGGGCTCAGCTGTGCCAAAAAGTTTATCTTTTCAAGTCTCATCTAAAACATTGTCAATCCTGGCAATGGCTTCTTTGTCCAACACTGCATATATCTACAGTAATGCATAATTTGCCACAAATGAATTGTTTATAATGATATTTTACGTTTTTTACACCCAATGAGGTTCATGAGGGGCCAAAATAACTTTCCTATACTGAAGCTTTGCCGATGTCATGGAAAAGTTAATATCTCTATATAATGTGGACTTGCTCATTGTTTGACGGTAGTAACTTTATCTACACATTTTATTTGCTGATTTTGGCTTGTTTACTATAGTATAAACTTCTGGGCAAGCTAAATACCAAGAACAAACAGCTGTGGAAATTCTCCAGGAGTGAGATGTGCTGCGGCAAATACGGAAGCACTGACAAGTACAGAAAGTGGTGTCGGCAACCTGCAGGGGAAGTTGTCAAAGCAGCAATCAGCAAACAAACTGCACGTATTGCATTGCGTCTACAAATATTCTATGACAGAGCATTCCACAATTCAAAAGGTCCTCTTTTTCTTATTTGGGGATCAATAGTTCCAATAGCCTTTAGTATTTGGAAAAGATAAACTCATTCATGTTGACTGGTAAGGAGAACAGATTATCAAGATCTTATCTCGGCAGCTAGGCCCACAATGGAGCAGCCCTCAGTCATCCTTTTATCAAAAACCACCTCAGTTACTGAATCTCATAAAGATGAGTCAATTGTAATTTAACTTTCTGGAAAATATTATCTGTGCACTCCAACTACGAAGGTCTGTCCTTAAAAGCCAGCATCCTATATGCATGTAAATACAGAATAGAATGACCTGACACTTGTCAAAATTATCACAGATGCCGCAATCGCATGTCGCGGAAGCATTCTAGGTATGACTACTAAAGCAGACAATAGACTCATGAGAACGAACTACATACATGTAATAAAAATTCCATTGTAGAAGTACAGAATTCATCTTTCCCAAAACCATTATTTCATAAATTTCCATTACATGCATCTAACTTCTTTTCCTAAAAAAAAGGTAGCTGATTGAGTTTAACCATCCACTACTTGAATGATAACTACTCAGACATGTAATTGCACATTACGTAAACATCATACCATTTGGTCAGGGACACCATGAAAAACCCTCGAAAGACAGTCTCCTCAAGAACAGGAGCAAGTATGCCTGTGATCCCCAACAAGGAGGCAGTGCTACATTTAAAATGAAAATGCAGTTAGTTTAGTTTCTTTTCTCATTTCAAAACTAGATCATAGCTGAGGGGGAAAGACAACATCAGAAACACATGAAATGATTTTGAGAGAACACAGCAACATGAAAATTTGAAGCCCTTATGAAGAAGTACCTGATACTTGAAGATCCAATCAACGGAAGCAACCGCACAAGAGCATCAGTCTGCATCAAAGAGAAACCGATTAAGATGAAATTATGTTGGAAGGAAAAACTGTTGTGCCTATAAAGCTAATTTGTAGAACTAAATAAAATCCAATCACTACTGTGTCACAGAAAAGATAGCAAATAATTCCTAATAAATTATGGACAAAACAACGACGTAATTCTGTTTGATGTTGAAAAAATGTTCAAGTCATTTGAAATATTTCACCGCGAGCTAACAAAAAGTTCAGATTTTAAGTCTTATTCATGTCAGACAGAACAAGGTGATCCATCAAACCATTAGGGGTCAAAGGCAACAAGATTAAGATTAGTCCACCAAGAAAGCTATTGCATTCTCTTCTTTTTCCTTCTCTTGAGCAGTTTTAGTGTTTACATGTACAAGGTAAGCACACAAAGCATCCGGAAAGCTAGAAATATTTCTAACCTCTCTCTGGGGAGGCTCACTGTTGAAAAGAGACATGGCAGCTCCTGTTACAGCAATGGCAGCCAGGGCTCCACCAAGACCTATTCCAGCCCATAACAACCAACCTTTCTCAAGATTGAAAGGTTCCCTCCAATCTGAAGCACGAATGGACTATTTAGTTTTAATTATCTCTTCATGATAATGCGTTTCAACTCTTCACGTAGTTTTTCATTGCCATAACAAAGGGAAAGGCATACAAGTTTAACCTATAAGCTTTTAGCACAAGCAATCGATAAACATTAACAGCATTGCCTGTAGTATGATGGGTATAGAAGCATTAAAGCACTAGACACTCTCTCGTGAAAGTCATACATGGAAACATGATGGGGGGGGGGGGGTAGGTATATGACGTCTTCCAGGAAACAAAAGCACAATAAACCCCCAACGCATGCAATGTTACTCGATATAAATTGTACTAATTACCATATCGATATATGTCATCAGGAAGGGGAGAGAATGACTTTGTCAGACTATACAGGACTGCAAGAACCACTATAGTTGCAATGCTACAATACAGTAAATGAACAAAATTAGAATTATGTGCAAAATAAACAATGGTAACTTTTGTCATAAGTAAATAAAAGGACAGAAGTACTGGACAAATAACAGAAAGAAATCAAAGATGGAAATTGCTCCGTACCCTTGATCAGCTAACAAAATTTCTGCCTTCTCATCCAACTTAACTCTTCAATATTAAGCCCTGAATATTGTAATGCTACTGCCTCAATTAATCCTGTCAAAACAAAACTGTCTGAAAAACTAATTAGTTTCCCAGATACCCAGACTATTTAACCATAATAATTATGCTTAAAGCAAACACAATTCAACAGCTTAAGAAATCAACCATTCATACATGTGGAAATTAAGACTTCCAGTTATGTTGCCAGAATACATTGAAGCTACAGCTCTAATTAGTATTGGCATCACTAATCAAAGTGCATCCTACTATGTGAAATCAGTAAAAAGAATAGGCACATTAGCATGGCGAGTTCACCTCAATCCACATGCAAGTGAGGTCAAAGATTGTTTGCCAATTCCATGGCACATCCCACCTTTTCAATATTCGCCAATTTAACCCACTATCCTGTAAAAGCAGGAAAACCCACTGTAATAACCCAGAGGTAGACTCGATTTGAATTAATTAACTGTTGGGGAAAATAATATTTCCAAGAAAAAGATTTAGAAAGGAGAAATCAATACAACTCTTTTTTCAGGAAAGATAACTAAAACGCATAAAGCTCACTTTTTTACTAGATTCTTGAGGGGTATTGTTCTTGTGACAGCAAACAGTACAGAATCCCCTCGTGCTTGTGATTCTAAGCTTCAGAGCAGGCGTTAATGGCGAAAATCGGAGCCCTGGAGATATTTGAAAATGGGTTTTAATGGGCGAATAAAGTTTTGGGGAAAGACGAACAGTGGAGATTGAGGAACGAGTAAATGATGTGTATAAAGTGACGGCCATTTTCACAAAATTGAAAGGATTTTCAGTGGGTTTTGATTCAAACAGGAACTCCCCAAGTGGCAAAAATCGATGAAGATAAGGTCCAACAATTTTGTCAAAACTGCTTGGAAATGGAATTTTGAAGAGAAGGGAAGTAGAGTAGAAACTAAAAGAGCATCACATTTCACATGCTTCTTCCATCAAGGGTGCTCACTTTTTTCTTTTTACTTTTGTTAATTTGATAAGATAAAGGATTTATTACACTTAAATTCTTTCTAAAAAAATAAAATTCAATTTTTTTCAAAAAAAATTAAAATTGTATTTACACTCACTTCAGATTTCATCGTTTACACCTGACTCCATTTCGTTCATATTTGAATAGAAAATGTTGATGCTAATAAAAAATATATAAAAAATCTTAATTTTACCCCTAATTCAATATTCCACTGTGATATTTTTATATTTATACAGAAGTAAATAAATTTAAAATATGTAAATATAATAAGATATTGCTCACAAGTTATAGTCATTAGTAATTTATGTAATCTTTTTGTTAATGTCAGTATTTTTCATCTACACACTAACGGAAGGGGGTCAATTTTCAAAAAGAGTGTAAGTGTAATTGTAATTTTTTTTTGGAGGAGAGTGTATTCTCGCATTTTTAAAAAGGGTGCAAGTGTAATTAACTCCAAAATAAATGTGACTATTTTCCAAAATATTACTCTCAAAAAACATAATAATTCTGATTTTATTACTTCTCCAATAATAGTTTTGTATTATTACTTCAGCTGAATATAATTTATAGGTTGATATTTGAATTTCATATTTATTAATTATAAATATTGGTTGAAGATTAATTATGATAATCTATACTATTATAAAAGAATATCTTTTGGCTTATCAACTTTTTAAAACCCAAATTTACTATTTTTTTCTTTTTTTTTTCTTTTAAAAATTTTGGTCACGTAATTATCTTTTTTTCCTCTTAACTACCACCTACTCCACATTTTTTTCACTTACTTCTCCATATTTATTATAATTTATTAATTTCATACATTTTATTTTTTCTTATCATCTCAAACCAAGACTTTTTTTATATGCTCGCGAAGACCGCGTGCAACAATAATGACTAACTTATAAACTAAGCTGTTTTTCATTTTCAAAATATTGTCTACATTGTTCAAAATGAAGTATTAATTCGAGGCTAATTAGGGGTCATAGCCTTTAGTTTAGTGTTTGGTCGAAAGATTTAAATTATCGATATTGCATACTTGTTACAAAGAGATGGCAGAGCTCTCAATGTTAGTGAGGTCAAGAGGTTCTCTCTCTAGAAAGAATACTCTCCCTTCTCTCTAGAGTGTCTCACCATAGATTCGCATTTTAACGACTTTTCTTCAACTTTTTACAAATTTGGCTCCGATTAATCAAGTTCCCTCTTGTTGCTCATCATTTCTACTGATCAATTTTGTGGATTTGAGTGAGTTTGGCCCCGTTGAACCTCTCCCCCGGTTTTCGATTCTGTCTGCCAGATTTTCAATTTGTGGTTGCTACATTCGGTTTTCTTTACTGTTGTTAGCGAAACTCTCTTGCTGCTGGGAGACTTCTTCACTTCGGTCATATTCCTGTCATGCGAAGTTAAGTGAAGCCTTTCCGCATTTGGCCACAACAACAGCCTGCTCTGCTGTTGCACATTCTGCCATTTCCGCTTTCAGCATAGGTAGCACACTTTTTCTGTAGCCTGTTTTGACTTGCTGCAAACATCCCTATCAAGCAGCCTGTCATTTCCCTGTTTGGTGCTACAACAGCTTGCATCACTTGCGGTAGTGGTTGGGCTTTCTTCTTTTGTCTTAGGTTTCTTCCTCCATGGGCAAGGCAAAAAAGAACAAGGTTTCAACTAAATATACCGGCTATTCAACCAAGGCATCTAGCCAACCTTCCACCACACCTATTTTCGTCAATACAACAACAGTCGGCCAACCTTCCACTGCCACAATTTTTGCCAATGCAACGACACGACATCCGGCCAGTCGAACACCCCCTATTTTCGCCAAGGGAACTGTCTCCTCCAACGACAAAACAAAGGTTCGCTTTCAAGTTTGGAGGTCTCTCCGTCCTTTATTGCTATGAATAATGCAAACACTATTCATGCCTCCAATACGCCCGACCGGTCAGAGGCGACGCTGTCGGGTAAGGATGATAAAATTGAAGCCATGGGCATGAAAAAGACATCCTTCGCGGGGCTGTTTAGTACCAACCGCAAGCTCACAAATGACAATAAGCTTGCGAAATTCGCAGTTGAGGACGAAACTCTCACTCTTAAGCCGAATGATTTGATTGACGTCCCACACCAAATTTGGATTCTGCCTTGTCGGGTACATCACCGCAAATTCCCGGGACTGAAAGCAATACGTACATTATCCCAATCATGGGGCGCCTCCTTTCAGCAATATGATAGCGGGTGGCTAATTTTCATATTCGCACATGATGAAGACAGGCAACGCATCTTGGTCGGTGGATTATATTTTGTCTATGGCGGTCACTCCTACTAAAAAATATGCCGAACTATTCGAATTCAAAGAAGACGATATCAACCTTACTCTAATTTGGGTCATCCTTCCATCACTTCCACTCGAATGTTGGCTTCCGAATGCACTTGAAAAGATTGGATTGAGATTGGGCACTCCCATTGTGATGGATTCACTAATGATGAAGATGGAACGTGTTTTGTATACCCGCATCTTAGTTGAAGTCGATACATCCAATAAGCTAGTGGACCAAGTGGAGTTTATCCTTCCGAACGGTGTGGCTAAGAAATAGCCAGTCATCTATGAGTTTACACCCAAGTTCTGCCTGGCATGCAACCGTTTTGGCCACTTGAAAGATTCACGTCAAGGCACTCAACCATCAGTTACCGCTACTACAACTACCCATGCCGCAATCGTTAAGCACGTTGCCCCGAATAAGGTTCAGTTTACTGAGTGGACTGTGGTGCAACATCGGCATAAGAACAATCAGAAGCACCAGCACCTGAATGAAGTTGCGTAGCAGCTTGATACCCTTACAGCCGGCAATAACGAAAAAGAACGGTCGGAATCGTCAGAGCCACAACCATGCAAGAATGCAGTAATGCAGAATGTGCCCCCATGATCGGCCGTTACATGGGCACACTTAGTGGTAGACTCGTTTGGTTCCTCCTATGAACCAGACTCCCCGACATCAACACAACATTTTATGCCGGGGACTACGGCAACCATCCTTGCTCCAAAGGAACCAAAACTGAAACAGAAGCTAGGAGGGGAGTCCCATCCTCAACCCTCATGAAGATCAGATTTTGGAACGTGAGAGGCTACAACCGGCCTCTTAAACACAATAGGGTAGCCCACCTCATTAAGAATAACCAGTTTTGCCTCTTGGGCATTTTGGAGACAAAGCTTGTTGCGCTGGCCATTCCAAGAATCATTAACCGATCATTCCCGGAATGGTGCCAAACTAACAACTTTGACACTATTGTCTGTGGATGCATCTTTATCATTTGGAATCGCGCTGACATCAACCTTTTTTGGGAAGATATTTTACCACAAGTGATCCATTGTCCTGTTATGAATAAGTCTTCCCAACTCTCTTTTTACATTTCATTTACTTACGGCCTTTACACTGTAGTGAATAGAAGGAGCATGTAGGAGAAGCTTTTGGAACTGGGGCAGCTGTTAAGTATGACGTGGCTCATACTAGGCGACTTCAATTCTTGGGACTAGCAGCAGAAGAAGGGTGACTCACCACTCCTTCGATGACTTGCCAACATTCACGATAAAGTCATCACTGATTTCGGGTCATCAGAGGCAGCAGTTCAGCGTATGGCGGAGTGGTCCAACATTAAAGGACTGAGACGTCCAAAGCCTATGAGTATTTTAGGCCGAAGCTTACAAGACAACCTTGGAAAGCTGCAATTGGAAGGCATTTATCCCACCTAAGTACTCATTCATCTTGTGGCTACAAGAAAGATTGGCAACACGTGACCGACTAGCTTTCCTACAGGAGGAACTACCATGCTCCTTGTGCATTAACAGTAATGAATTAGTGATTATATTTGGTTGTATCCGGTAGTGGCTAGGCATCACCCGACGTATGTCAACCCTTCTTAGTGCGGTCAAGTGGCTCAAGAAAGGGAAGATTGGCTCCTCTGTGCAAAATAAAGTACGGCATCTCGCTTTGGCATGCACGGTCTACAGTTTTTGGAGGCACCAAAACAAATCATCTTTGAAAGCACACCCCAAATCTTGAGGGTCTTGTAATTTCCATTAAAATACAATGTATAGGCGCATTTTGGCACTCTTTCCACACGGATTTTGATTGCACCTTAATCCACATCGTGGTTCTTTTGTATCTCTCCGCGTATGGCTGGAGTATCTTGTAAATATTCTTGGATGAATGCACTTACGTTTCACCCCAAAAAAAAACAATGAGATTGCGTGATTGGTAATATTCTAAAACTTAATTAAAATAAAATATTCAAAATAACCTTATCTTTGGTAAGAAATTAGAAGATACATATCTAAAAATATCTATAAGTCCCCATTTACTCTTTCAGACTAAATGGGTGACACGATAAATTGGAATTAAATTTATGATAAAAATAAATTCAAAATTAATAATAGAGAATTTACATATCCTGACTATATTTGTGATAAAAAGATAACCCATACTTACTTTATGTTATTAATTAGTTATGAAAGGTAACTGGCGATTTTACCCTTAAACGTAATTAAGAAAAGAAAAGGGCATTTCTCCTATGAATGCGACTGTTGCTGGCACATAATAACTCAAGTTATCGGCCTCATTGAAAGGTTCGGCAAAAATAATTTTCAATTCACTCCCATGCAGGCTTGATATCTCAATGGTAAATACGAACAAATGGTTTCCCCTGCAAAACGAAAAAAAAAAAAAAACTTTAGATCATTTTTTGCACAAACTATTTGCTTAAGATTAAATGATAAAGTTACCGGTACTAATTTAAAAGGAAAATGCTTGCATGGAATTTTAGACTATAAAATATCATATGGTTGTGAATGTGATGTCCTATTTACCCTTTCAATCTCATCTTTTAAACCCTCATCGATTAGAAGCAGCTTTGGATGTGGAATCCAACGAACAGGATGACGGTTAATAAGCCAGATAAATGTGGCATGATGTTTCTTCAAGTGGTTCACAACACAAGCCATTTGATAGCACAAATGTGTATAGAAGCTCTAGTTGACCTTCACAATTGCATTCATAATGGCAGTTTCATTGGCATCTCTAATAGAAACGTAACTGGCTTGAATATTACGGATAAGAGCGGCAATGGAAACCCTATCCGTAGATTTGCTAAAATGTTTGTAGTAGCAAAATTTTTTTGGGGAAGGCACATTATTGAGCTTCTTTTCGGGCAATGTGGTTTTTTTTTAAATTTATACCACCAGGAAATGGGGGAGCTTTTCAGGGTCCCTGTCCCTTTTTTATTAAATCATAAAATAGCTAAATTTACAATGGGGAGTACTAACTCGCTAGTATCGCTAAAAAATCTTAAATAAGGAGTATTACTCCCTTACAAAAAGCAAAAAATAAGTACTACTCCTTACAAAATAAATTCCTAGGATACTATCAAAAAAGAAAATGAGTTGGATGCAATAATCTAACGTGTCAAAATGTTTATGCAAATTCACTCAAATCATCAAACCCAATTTATCACTAATAAAAGCTTTCCAGACAACAATATACAGAATATATAAAAATATGCAAAGACAAAATACCATCAAGTTGAGACGGAAGCTTGGCATGTCAAAAGTTTATGTCAGGTTGTTAGTTATCAATGAAGATAGCTCAACTTGATGCCTTTAGGAAGTCTCTTGGGGTACCTGCAAAAAGAATTAAACAAACAAGACGGCTAGAAAATAGTGCACCTCCATTTCATGGCTCAGCATACGAAAGCATATACAGGGAGTACTATTCCCTTACATCTGTAAACAATAATAAAATCTAAGTAGAGACTAAGGGTACTACTCCCAAACAAGTATGCGCAGTGGGTGGAGAGAGTAATGCACAAAGAGAAAAATCCAAGAGGAGTATCTTCTAGTTTCAGATATTCTCTATATCTACACAGTTTTGATGTTGGGGAAGCCATAAGAATCAAGTCTGGTGATCTATATGATCTTATCTCGCAGTTGATCTCTAGTTAGGAGAGCGTATTCTTCACAAGCACAAGCTTGGTTGGAATGTATGTTTTAGTTCACCAATTGCATAAATAATTCACTTGCAAACTGGTGAGAGTCGACAATTAAAAGTAAAAAAGAAAAACTTTTGCTATTTAAACCATGAAGAATGTGTGTGGGGTAACTTGTGTAATATATAATAACACACAACTAACCTATGTTTAATATGTAGGTTAGATAATAAGTTAAAATTATTAAATAAAAGATTGAAATGAATATTGGCAAAGATAACAGAAAACGCCTACTTCAAATTCCAGTTGCATGGAGTAATTAGTTAATGCAAGTACTTCACTCTCTTGAGCTTTTACAAACAAGGAGTGATCCAAAATTTTTAATTTCATTACAATTGCACCACAGATGAAACTAACACTAAATACCACTAACTGTACTTGGATGAGCTTTCTACTTAATTTCAACATATATATATTTCAACTGGCCATAAGCAGCAGTGCCAAAAAAACCATTCAATATATAAACCAACAAAAAATACAAATCAGTTGTTAAGAGAATAAATGATGTTAGGAATCAGAATTGATCCAAAATTATGTAATTATGGTCGAAATAGTAATTGCCCAAGTCACAGTGGCCAGAAAGAGGAACCTTGTACACCAACGTTGTTATGTTTCAATAATTGCAAGTCATTTTTCATACTGCTTAATTAAATTGTCCGAACAAGAGAGACGCTTGAGTAACCTTGGAATCACTTCCCTTTAACATTGGCACATTGACAGATCTATTCATTGGAACGTTCCACGGTACGACATCTAGATAGCATAAATAAAACAATGCAGTGTTATAACATTTCATCGAGCATATAATATAGTTTCATATTATGAAAAATGCTACAGTGTATCGTCAAGAAAAATTTATTAATGAAATTGAGATCATGTTTATCCCAGGGCAACCACGGAAACGTCTTCTTAATTTTGCTAGAGTCCATGAAGTCCGAACCACAACATCCAAGCCACAATTGCATAATGGAAGTGAACTATCCTCATTTCGATGAGTTCTGTGAGCCAAAATGGCCTTTTGATTTAGCATTGGAACTGCTTAACGAGCTATGACCCCAAGCCACATTTTCCTTCGACATTGTATGAAAAGGATTATAGGGACAACACTACAATGGGAAGAACTCCATATTACACGCAATAAAGTTATTCCCAAACGTTAGATAGCTAAAAATATCAATTTCGGAATTAAAATACAAGACTCATTTATAAAATCAACTACTATCATACAAATTGTCTATGCAGTATGTTATAAATTAAAACACAACACCACAATAACTTAAAGAGAAAAATTCCAAATAAAAGAAAATGGAAAAATTCAAGGATCTCCTGTGACATTGAAAATATTAAAAAAAAAATTGAGAAAAATAAAGTATCAATTACACCCCATGTGATAAGAAAGAAAATTTTAAAAAATCCCTGAGACCAAGTTGACTTGATGACTGTATGAGTCATTGTTCATGACATAAGGGTGATTTTTATATTAAAATTTGTATAGGAGGCTTTTTTATATTTTCCATATCACATGGGGTCAAAATAAAATTAACTCAAAAGAAAATGATTGTTTAATGTACAAAATTATGAGGTTATTACACTATCATATATAAAATAAGCAAACGAACTATAAAATTCGTTGCTGCAATTAGTAAAGTTTCAGACTAACCAATTTAAAGACAGTTGTATATAGTGGACACCGGAGCAAACTAAGAAAGAACAACAGAAAGAGAAACAACAAAAATAAAATTGGAATTGATCTAAATCAAACCTAAAACTAAAATGATAATATGATGAACTTCAACATTTTACCTTTAAAAGTCCTTAAAAAATAATAATATTCTGAAAAATAGAAAACCATCTTCAAGAAAAAGACAATGATTAATCTTAAGTAATGTTTTGAAATAATAACACTATCTGAAAATTAAACCAATCTATATTGGCTATAATTTTAATAGTTATGAACTAAAAATCATGATAAATACTTTTTATTGACCACAGTTAATAAAATCGATGAAAAAACATAGGTTTTCCACCAAGAAAAAGAAAAGACGTAGCAAATGTTTTAGCCACCCTCATCGATACATACTCCGGCCGACAACCATTGCATGGCCGTAGTCAATGACTATTTGTTATGGCTAGTTTATTATTAACCATGACAATTAGTAATGATTAGATATGCATTTTTTGTGGTGAGAAAAAGGTTAGTGTTTGGTTAGGTGAATAGGGATAATTTCACTTTTCATATTCAAAGTATACATCATTTTCAATTTTAGTATCCTAGGTTTTTAAATCATCAAACTTGGTACCCAAGTTTTTAATTTTTATCCGACTGAGTACACTCCGTTAAATTGACCGTTAAAACAAATGGTCAACCCAATTTTAGAGGAAAAATTAGGCGAATTTTTGTCTATGTAAAAGCATGTTGGCTTCTATTTTATTCAACACATAAAAAAAAATTCTATTTGAAAACTTGGGTACTAAAACTGAAAAATTGATATACTTTGGATACAAAAAATAAAATTATCGGGAGAATAGATTGAGAAGGAAGTAAAACTAAATGTATATAAAATCCCTTCAAAATTCAATTTTATTACTGAATAAAATTGAACAGAAAAATCCAAAAATACCATTAATTGACTAGGCCAACCTTTAGAACAATTTTTCAAGGACAGAAATGTACTTAGGGTTGTTTCTATAATTATTAAAAGGTAGAAGGGATGTCAAAGTAATATTTATGAAGATGAGTAATATGACCCCATATACTTTTTTTATTATTTATACCAATTTTAAATTTAAATGCACATATTATATTAACTTTTTCCATTGAATTTCTACATAAAATTGCACCATTTAATAATTAAAATATTAAAATTTTCAATTAATATATAAATTAGCCCTTAGTAAAATTATTAAAATTAAAAATATATTTATCTTCTATTTTCTTTTTAACTAAATTTTACTAAAATTAAAATTAAAAATAACTTATGTATTTTATATAAATTATATTAGAATTAATAAAATAAATAATTTATTTATAAAAGATATTTTAGATTATTAAATTATTTATTTTTTTAAAAAAGTAATCCCTTCTTCCCCAACCACACAGTCGTGCCCACTCTAACCCCAGTTTTATTAAAATATCTTTAATAAATAAATAAACTATTTTATTAATTCTTAATTAGATTTATATAAAATACATAAATTATTTTTAATTTTCATTTTAGTAAAACTTAATTATAAATAAAAATAGAGGATAACTAATATTTTAATTTTAATAATTTAAAATAACTTATACAAGTGTGCTAACTTTTTAATTTACACTTATAATCTATTAACTAATTTTATCTATACTTTAATATTAAAAAGCGCAATTTTATATAGGGATTCAATAAAAAAAATTAATAAAATAATTTTAAATTTAATTAAAAATTAGTGTAAATAATAAAAAAAATATATGGGGTCATATTACTCATCCTCATAAGTGTTAGTTTGACACCCCTTCTACCTTTTGATAATTACAAAAATACACATAAGGGCATTTTTATCCTTAAAATTTTATTTTAAAAGTTGACCTAGTCAACTAAGGGTATTTTTGAGTTTTAAGGCTGTCAGGGGTGATTTTTGTAATTATTCAAAAGGCAGGGGTGTAAATATAATTATCTTTTTTTGGTTTACTTTATTACTTATATACAATTTACTTTTTAAACTTTTGAGTAACTTAAAATTATTTTATTTAAACTAAATAGGTTATAATAAATGAACAATGCTGATATATATACCAAGATCGGCGCATATTTGAAAATCGACCTATTAACTCTTGTTGGACTCAATAAAAAAGGGCTGGTCCAAGACTCACTCCTATCATGACAGGCCCAACCCATGACCAAAGTTGGCCCGAGCAGTAGCTTCGGTCCAGGTGACATCCAACTAGTTCCCGTTTGAATGAGCCATAGCAATAAGAATCCTAGGCCAACTGGACTTTACCTGGTCAAGGATTTTCACCCTACTCAACAACCCCACCGAATCCAGAAATCAAAGACATTCCCTTCCAATCGAGGACTCTCGCCTACAAAATATATGCTCTCACTTCAAATTGAGCTCTCGGTTCTCTCTTTTGTCTCTACTACATACGATTGTCGAATTATAATAACACTCTTAATCTTAATTATCACTCGTGGCTTATATCTTTTACCTACTTATTTTTCTTTTCTCGTGTAAATCACTAACTTGAGCGTCAGAGTGCTAACGTATTTTTTGCAAGTCTTCTTTCCCAGGCTTGTATTCAATCATGGCCCAAGCATCTCGACATAGCCCAGTGGACTTATGCGTTTTCAGACGCATCAAATACTCATCTTATTTGAGATATTGACATATAAAAGGTATTTTTGTTCTTGTTTGATATTAATTTGTCACAATTACAAATACGTTTTTTTTTTTTGAAAAATTATAAATACCCCCTTTTGAAATTACAAATGTTTTAACAAATATTTTCTTGTGACAATCCATTATAGAGGGATACTTATAATTATGACAAGTTTCAGAAAATCAGTTATACATTATCCTTTAAACTAAAATATAATTAATTGAAATATATTTTTATGTAGATGGATGCACATAACATCATTTATATCTTTTACACAGAACACATTTTTTTTTAAATTGTTTCTCTAAAATTGAACCGATCATGCATTAGTTCTAAGACACTGTAAGTAAGAGTTTAGAATATTCTCGTTCCTTGGTTTTTCAAAAAAAAAAAGAATATTCATGAAAGTATTATATAAGGATAATTACACTCTTCTCCCAGAAAGTTTGGTGTAATTACATATAGATCTCTTGTGATTTAAAAAATTACACCTATATCTCTGAGGTTTGCATAAATCTAACAAATAAGTCTCTTCATTAGTAAAAATTCAACGAATTGACGGATATTAACAAAAAAATTAAAAAATAAATCTATATTACCATTGATTGACTTATTCTTGATTTATTGCATGTTAAATAAATTTTTTCGATTAAATTATCCTTATAACGGTGAAGATATACGTCCTCAGATACATTAACGTGTGAAGACGTATTAAGGTAATTTGATCATAAAAAAATTTATTTGACCTACAATAAATCAGTAATAAGTCAATTAAGAGTTAATATAAAAAAATCTATTTTTTTTGTTAATATCAGTTAATTTGATAAATTTTAACTAACGGAGGGACTTATTTGTTAGATGAAGCAAATCTCAGGGGTGTTAGATGTAACTTCTCAAACTACAGAGGGTCCACATGTAATTACATCAAACCTCAAAGGAGGGGGAGTGTAATTATTCCTATTATATATAGCACATATTTTTCAATTTATCGTCCCAATTAATCCTAGACTGCTAATTAATAATCCCTTTATTAAAAAAGGATCATCCATCATACATTAATTATAACAACTTATATTAATACAATGAGATTAATTAATTAACATAATTAATTAATTAATTAATACTTGTGAATGTTTCGAGATTGGGAATATTAGATTTTTTTATACGCATTAAAGGTCAGATACTTCCAATGCCAAATACAAAATATCTACCAATTTTTTTTTTCTTTAAAAAAAAATAATCAAAGATTTAGTTTATTCATATTTTTTGCAATAGTACTTGTCATGTGGACTCTATTGTCGGTGGCAAATCTCACCATCCCCTTAAATTAATGGCAATGTCCTTAATTTGAAGTGATGATCATGTTTTAATGTCCATTATTTTAATTAAATTATTAAAAAAAACATTACATCATTAATTACCAGTTAAAAAATACCATTGTTGATAGGGCAAAAACACAACAAATTATCTTAATGGACAGATTTTGTCTACAAAAATGAGAAAAACCCTAAACATTTTTAAGGATTCGTGCCTTTCACCTTCGAGTTGCGGGTCGCCTCCCACCAAAAAAAAAAATTAACGTCGAGATAATTAGTAAGCAAAACTCTTGTTGTTTATCCATATTAACAAATACAAGAAATTTACTTGTCATTGATTTTTAGTAAGGAAAATTAACTTGCTACGAATTTAACAACGAACTTTTTTAAAAAAAAAATATTTAATAATGTGAATTAGCAACGAAAGTTTTACTTGTTAATTAACTCAATGCTGATTTTAGCATCAAACTTTTTCCATAACTATTGATCATTTTTCTTGTAGTGTCCAACGTACCCGGCGCATGAGCCATAGATCTCCTAATAGTTCCTTACCTTAGATTAATTGCACTATGTATATTAGGTAAGTGGATGCATTTGATCCTATAAATATAGTTATTACATTCTATTTATGGTAAGACACATTTAATATAATTCACTATTATTAATATTCTAGTTTGAATTATCTTATTTCGATTTCAAACTAACTTAAGTATTGGAGGGTTTTAATTTTAAAAACTTTCAACAAATCTAAACGATTTTCTTTTTTCAAGATCCATACATTATCGAGTACGTTTGGAGATATCTCAATTTTCAATCGGGTCAACTATTAAATTTAGGGTAAATTATATCGACCTCCCCTAAGGTTTTGTATAATTACAAATACCCTCGTTGTTTGAAAATTACAAATACCCCCTCGTTGTTTGAAAGTTACAAATACCCCCCTGATTTTAATGATAGTCTAACAATTAGCCCAATCTATCCATTTTCTATGGTGCATTGATCAAAATACCCTTGTGAATTAAAAATTATTATTTTATTTACTTCTTAAAAAAAATATTTTGTATGGACTAAGGGATATTTTTTTCTTTATAATTTTTTCACCATCCCATTCAATATTTTTTATAGATTTTAATTTTTTTAAACAAAATAAAAAACTATAGTAAGGATAAAGTTGATATTTCTATACCTCCATCCAAGGATTACATAATTTCAAACATTAGGGGTATTTAATTTTCAAACAAAGAAAAATTTGTAATTAAATCAAACTTTAGGGAAGGTGATTGTAATATACCCTTAAATTTAACATATCATAGTTTTGAGAGTACGACCAAGATCTAAAACTTCTAGTGTAAACATTTTCTCAAGTCCACATGGCATAATAAAGGGACGTCGGTGCATTAAAAACCTCCAAATGGCTTTAGTGCGTCTCCATTGCGCCTCTTGTCAATGATCTACACATCATCCTACCTTTAATTATTCAATATTTAAGTTTGAAAATTAAGAAATCATTATTATTTCTTTTTTAGTATAAAAAATCAGGATAGATTCAATTTTGAGCATCATCACTGATCAAAACATACCCTTATAAATAAAGAGCACTTATACAGATACTTATAATTATGCTTCAACACAATTTTCGTATTAATATAAAAACTTGAATTTATAATCATTTAACTAAAATTGATCGATATTTACCTATTGAACCGACACGTATTCGATGAAAGCCATGTTTAGAATGCTATAACGCCTACTACTTGGAGGATACTTCTTCTTTTGATCACATGTGTATCTACTAACAGTCGTGTCGATAGAATTGAATCTTATACAAGAAATATATATATTTATACTTTTATATAATAAATTATATATATATATATATATATATATTATATATATTTATGTGTGGCGACCAGGGGAGGGGTGGTGCGGCAAAGGAGGGCGAGGGGAGGGAGATGGCGGCGGTAGGGCGGCCCGGTGAAGAAGGGAAAAAATATATATATTGTTTTTATATAACTAAATATTTTAATATATATATATATATGAAATAATATTTTAATTAATATAAATTATGCCCATATGCACATAGGGCGAGTGTAATGCACTGTTGAACCTATTGTTGTTTCATTTTTCACATGAAGATATATTGTTCATTTTTCATAATATAGGGGGTAAATTGCAATTTTCTCGGATCCATAGAGTAAATGTGAACCACCTTACCCAACACACATTAATTTCAATATAGTCACAATTTTCTTTTTAATTATTTGAAAATTTTAATTTCAATTCTTAAATAAGATTGGTGATTGAAATTAATGAAGTGGGGGCCCAAAGAGAAAAGAAATTAATGAAGTGGGTTCGTTGTCATCCTAATACTTAATATTTATTAAAGTTCCGACAACAATAAATTTATGCTCATTAAGTTATCAAGAATGGTCCTTATTTAGGACATCAATTTTCTTCAACATGGATTCTATTTTAAGGTATGCGTAAAATACGGTGAATATTGTTTATTTATGTTAAAATTAACATTAATCGATTTTCTGAATTGTTGTTTAAGTGAATCAGTTATATTAAAAGATGAATTTTAATTATCAACAATTAATATATACGTCAATTATTAATATCAAATATATATAATTAATCAACAACCCTGGTACACTTGGGATTTGAACTCATTAATTAAAACAACAACAAATCAATTTTAAGGGATAATTACACTCTCTTCCCTTGAGGTTTGGTGTAATTACACGTAGACCCCTTGTGATTTGAAAAATTATACTTAGTACCCTTGAGGTTTGCTTATATCTAACAAATAAGTCCCTATTTTAGTCAAAAATCACCTAATTGACTGATGTTAACAAAAAATTTAAAAAAAAAACTATATTAACCATTAATTGACTTACTTATCTATACGTTAATTATTAATATCAAATATTATTATATTTAATCATATATTAATTACTTGGTGTTGGATTTGAACACATTAATTTAAAAAATAAACAAAAGATTAATTTAAACTTTCCATGATCAGAGCCATAAATTGTGCTGACTTTCACCATACCAGTGATGAGACTACAGTGAACCTGCCCATGCTAGATCCACATGAATGCGCGCGACCTCCCTGAAATGAAAAGCTATTCACGTTTGGTTGGGCCCCAGCGTGGGGGCGCGTTGCGCACCCCGTGTACTATAGCGAAGGCCGATATGTCCAAAAGCTTTTTGGCATCCCCACCTTTGCTTCCCTGGGAATAGAGAAAAAACACAAGGCTGGTAGGATTTCAACATTTACTCAATTCTCATTTTCACCCCCTCAATTATTGATTTTTATCATTCTGCCCCTCTCCTATTTGCTGCACTTCATTTCAACCATTTTTATTTTTCTCTTGTGGATATTTCAAGACACAACTATCTTTGTGTTCTGGACTTGGCTGGCCATGAACATGCAAAAAGGTTCATAAAATAAAGTAGGTATTTTAATTAAATTATTATATTTTTCGATGAAAAATACATAATAAAGATCTTGATTTAATTTTTATTTACTATTTTAATTCCATCTGTCGGGATGATGATTTACAATTCTCTTTATTTTTAAAATTAAGATTATTTGAACTAAACATTTAATTTCACGTTGTAAAAAAATTATTATTAAGAAAAAATATCATATTATATAAATAGATTCAAGACCTCTTATCTAACTTACGTGGGCTGAAAGCCTGACATGTTCTTACACTTAATTTGCACATACAATCATTCAACATTGATCCCTAAACATAATTTTACTTCAGGCACTTATACACAGATTTTACTTTTTAAATATACTTATGACGATATGGTTTTGATATTACTTTTTACGGCCCACGTCTATTCCTAACAGTCGAGATATCGTTCGGTGTGATGGAAAACAATCATGAATCTAGATGTAATTTATTTGGACCTACTCAATGATAGTTGTAATAATATAGTTGAGCAACTTTATAAGAATTAAATCCGAAGTGAATTTGGTGGAGGGCAAATGTGTCAATTTAGAATAGTGATGCACTTTTTGTAATTAACACAAAGAATGGGGCCAACATGAAAGTTTGCTTTCCATTGTTAGCGCATTAAATAACAGAGACTGAAAAAGAACCAAGATTTATTTGTCGTATGACACATGTGTGTGTGTGTGTGTGTGAGAGAGAGAGAGAGATAGAGAGAAAGAGGGAGAGGGACAGAGAGAGAGAGAGAGAGAGAGACATGAACGTGCATGCTTGATCTATATATACAAACACAGACATTGTTTAGCATCTATATCAAATCATTTGTTGAGAGAGAAATTTCTTTTTTTTTTTTGCTGGAGGTCAAAATTAGGGCTTTTAGTCGCTGTTAATCGGATCTGTTTTCGGCGTTTTCCTTGAGGGAAGATAAAGATACGAGCTTTCAGCATTGTCGAATCAGGATTCGCATCAACTGATGCGATTGGTATGAGATTTGATGCTTCATGGCGTAATTTATGAACTCGAATTAAGAATGGTTTCTGTTTTTGCTTTGCAATTAGCGTCTTCTGGTGATGGATTATCTTTTTGTTGCTGCAACGAGATGTGGTGTGTGTTTGTGTTTTTCCTTATTCTTTTTTTGTGGGTTTTGTTGTCAGGGTGGGAGAATGGTTTAGATCGGGTTGAATAATTATTAAGGAATGTAATTTTGCTGACCCATAATAGTTAGCTACTTCTAGTGCTGTTTGAGCGTCATATGTTTGTTTCTCGTTGGAGTTTGATTGAATTATTTAACGTTTTCTTATCTTTAAAGCGGATGTATGCTTAATTTGACAAGTTATTAATTGGAATCTGGTGTAGATGGAGTCATTTTGAAGTTTTCACCTTTTTTTGTTCGATTTTTAGTGTTTTGATATTTGATCTAAATTTTAATCTTGGATTATTGTATAGATTTCCTTCTGATGTTTTTACTAAAATTATAATGTTGGTTGAAGTTGAAGCAAAAAGGATGAGTTTTTTACGAGTTAAACATCTAGATCTGCTTAATTTCCTTTAGTAGATATGAAACAGATTTTGGTCTGTGGATCGACAGTATGTACCTGTGCCTGTGCTTGTGGTATAACATTCACCGCTAGCTGCTGTGTTGATGCAAGCCATAAAGAAATTTTCTGCAAAAAGATTTCATATTTTTTGTTTTTATATATTATTCATGGCTGCTTATTTCTGTAGCTTCCAGATTACAAAGGAAATTAAACTGAAATTAACGTGAGTTTCTGGACTGTGACCTATAACTAGTCGTCCCATCCTGGTCAAATCTGATGCGATCTGGATCATCTCATAGAGTGCATGGTTATGCTGTTGTGAACTTTTGTTGTTAATATAGGAATATCTGTTAATTCAGGCTTTCTTTCCACTGTCTCTTCTAAAGTTTAGTAATAAATGTTTCAGGCCTGTGATGGCGAACAAGTATAATTCAGGGGACAGTAGGACCAGGAGTTCTGTGTCCATTTTCATAGTAGCTGGTCTGTGCTGTTTCTTCTACCTACTGGGAGCATGGCAGAGAAGTGGGTTTGGAAAGGGGGACAGTATAGCTTTGGAGATGACCAAGAGCGGAGCTGACTGCAACATCCTTCCAAACCTCAACTTTGAAACTCATCATGCTGGTGAGGCTGGGATAATTGATGATTCTGATTCAAAAGTGACTGTGTATAAGCCTTGTGATCCTAAGTACACTGATTACACACCCTGCCAAGATCAAGGACGTGCAATGACTTTCCCGAGGGAAAATATGATCTACCGTGAGAGACATTGCCCTCCTGAAGAAGAGAAGCTGCATTGCCTTATTCCAGCTCCAAAAGGATATGTAACCCCGTTTCCATGGCCAAAGAGCCGTGATTATGTACCCTACGCCAATGCTCCATATAAAAGCTTGACAGTAGAGAAGGCTATCCAAAACTGGATCCAGTACGAGGGCAATGTATTCAGGTTCCCTGGTGGAGGAACGCAATTTCCTCAGGGGGCTGATAAGTACATTGACCAGCTTGCATCAGTTATACCAATTGCAAATGGGACTGTTAGGACAGCATTGGACACTGGTTGTGGGGTATGTTCAGTGCCTGGAAGTTTCTCTAGTGACTTCTGCACTTACCCTTTTGTTTCTTCTAATTAAGATGTCTCTTTGCCAGTCTGCGAGCTAACTGTGTGATTTACTTTTCTCTGATATGTTCTTGTTCAGGTTGCCAGTTGGGGTGCATATTTGTGGAAAAGAAATGTTATAGCAATGTCTTTTGCACCAAGAGATTCACATGAAGCCCAGGTACAATTTGCTCTTGAAAGGGGTGTACCGGCTGTGATTGGTGTTCTTGGATCAGTAAAAATGCCATATCCATCAAGAGCGTTCGACATGGCTCATTGTTCTCGTTGTCTTATACCTTGGGGGATGAATGGTAAGAATCACAATATTTCTTGCATGCTTCTTTTTACAATGAACATAGAGAAACAGAGCTGAAGTTGAATTCTTTATTCTGGCTTTATTATTCCAGAATGTGATACAATTTGGCCACTTTCTTCTGAAAAGGCATGCTCTTTACCATCCTCGAGCAATTGAGCTGATGAAGATATAATTTAGTACCAAACTTTTGCAGATGGACTATACATGAAGGAGGTTGATCGTGTGCTTAGACCTGGTGGCTACTGGGTGCTGTCGGGCCCTCCCATCAATTGGAAGACTAACTTCAAGGCATGGCAACGGCCAAAGGAAGAACTTCAGGAAGAACAAAGACAGATAGAAGATGTTGCTAAACTTCTATGCTGGAAAAAGAAGTCTGAGCTAGGAGAAATTGCTGTATGGCAGAAGACAATGGATTCTGCTTCATGTCGTGCCAAACAAGAAAGTTCTGGAGTGACATTATGTAAACCTGATTATGCTGATGATGTCTGGTATGAATAATTATTGTTCGAGCACATAGTAGAAATCTAGTAGTTGCATTGTTCTTCCATCATTCTGTGGGTCTTATGTGCAATTATTTACTGAGGCGTATATATGCATTTCTTCACATGTGGCTGAAAGTTGCAGGCTTCCGGTGGTGATTTAAGATGCAAATCTGAATTGTTTCCGTTTTTCTCTATTTTATCAGGTACCAGAAAATGGAGCCATGCATTACTCCGTATGACAATGCTAACAGTGGAGTTGCTAGTGGCTATCTTAAACCATTCCCAGAGAGACTTTATTCAGTTCCCCCAAGAATTGCTAGTGGCTTGGTTCCTGGAGTTTCTGTTGAAGCATACCAGGAGGACAATAAGCAATGGAAGAAACATGTTAATGCCTACAGAAAAATTAACAAGATTATTGACTCTGGAAGGTACCGCAACATTATGGATATGAATGCTGGGTTTGGAGGCTTTGCCGCTGCACTTCAGTCTCCGAAATTGTGGGTTATGAATGTTGTACCCACTATTGCCGAGAAAAATACCCTTGGTGTTATTTATGAACGAGGACTGATTGGCATATATCATGACTGGTATGAATTCTTTTGTCACTGTATTTAGTGTCTTCTAAGCACTTGTGCTGTTTTTACTTGAAATTCATGTAGCAAGGCAGGCTTTAGGGTATGCACCAGGCCCCACCAAAGAAAGGATTGAGCTCGCTTTGGTGGCAAACATGATCTAGTTGATGTAGTTACAAAATTTTATTAGCTTTATTACTCTTTACTTATTGTAATTTTCTTGTTCAGGTGTGAAGCTTCTCCACATATCCAAGGACATATGACCTGATTCATGCTAATCGTGTTTTCAGCTTGTACAAGGACAAGTAAGTATACAGTTCTTGATTTTTTATATTCATGCCTTAAACAACCTTCTGTTTTAGGCAATGATAAGTGTGGATTTGGAGATGGACTTAGCTGTAGCATACAAGAAAAATGGCTCTTCTAAGTGAGATTTTCCCAACTTTAGTTTTGGGAATTTGAAATATGAGATACTGAGGATGTAATGATGCTTCTCAGTTTCTCTCCCCTAAAGGTTACACTATATTTTTTCTTGGTGAGGTGAAGGATGGGCTTTCTGGTGGGATGCTGTACATTCTCGAACTCTTCTTTTGTTTGTTTCCTTATCTCCCATTCTCTGTATTTCATGTGTGGATCGCTCAAAGGGTGACAAATATTTTCCTGAAATAGAGATTCCAACAGTACTGAGAACTGGAATATGGAATAGATATCCAAAAGAGACAGAATGTTGCAACATATCCAATCTCTGTGCTTAGAGTGCTACATGAATTTTAGATTATATAACTCTATTTCTGCTATACCACCTGGTTCATATGGGTGAATTGTATTTCAAGTTAAAAATAAAATTGAATCTTGATTTGCATGTTAGCCCCATTATAGGAATTCCTTCATTAAGATACAGAGATGGTTTTCTTCTGTAAAATCCTACTCTCATAGCTTTACAAAATTATATTGTCCTTGGTAAAAGACTCGGGTCAATTTTGGCCCAGTTTTTCTGCACCTGGAAATATGTGTACTTGGATTGGAGGAATCATCCTGGAACTTACAATTTATTCAAACAAATGAATACAGGTGTGACTTCGAAGACATTTTACTAGAGATGGACCGGATTCTGCGGCCAGAAGGTGCAATTATGTTACGGGATGAAGTTGATGTACTTGTCAAGGTGAAGAAGATGATTGGTGGTATGAGATACGATTTTAAAATGATGGATCATGAGGACGGCCCCCTGGTCCCCGAGAAAATCCTGGTTGCAGTTAAACAATACTGGGTCGGCAACTCCACTTCTGCGCAGTGAAATCCAACGCACACTGATTCTTGATTTTGCCCGTTGGCATGATTTCAAGTGGCAATTCTTTCATTTATTTATGAGTAACAAGTGGCTCAGTCTTTGACCATGAGAGGGTTTTGCCGGGAGATAATTTTGCCACAGAAGAGGGGTTGTGGTTGGGCTGGATTGCACGTATTAACGAGGAAGTCTTGAGTAAGTTATATATTGTACTCTACTTGTAACACTAGTTCGATTTCTTGATCCCACTGGAAAAGCTTGAACTCCATCTCCCTTACAATATGAAGAGGAGCAGTATGACCTTTTAGACGATCACTCGTTCATTTGTTATTCTTCTAGATCTGTTTTTCAAAGTGTTGAAGCCTCATTTCTAAGTATATTCCTATTCACGCATTCATCTATTCGTTTGGGTTTTTGTGGTGAGTAGTGTCTATATCTCCAAGACTTGGATTGAGGTCAACGGACAGTTTCTTGTTTCAACTAGGTTTACTCAGATCCAATTAATCAAATAATCAATATTACTGTTTTTGTTATGGGATTGACGACTCTCTCAGCTATTGACGACTCTATTAAATCTATGCTTCGATTGTGATGTAAGTTACATGGATTGTTGGGAACTCAATTCAGGCTATGATTTGTGGTGGTGAATATTTGCTATGCTTCCTCAAGCAGATCAGGAAGTCTCTTTTATGGTATCATGTGATATGTAGTTGGAGGTAAGTGTAAGTTGACAAATGTGTCTAATCAAAGACAACCGAAAATATGGATCGATGTTTACAATATGGCCTTGCTATGCTTTGTAGTTTAGGGCACAATGCTTGGTCGGCCTCGGCCTTATTGATATAGTTTGCAGAGGAAAGAAAAACAGAGATACGCTAATATATTTACCCTATGCCAAACATTTCCCACAATGGGTGTTAAAACACTAGAAATGATACACAAGTACAATATAAGGCATGTTAAATTATATAACGAGCTTTTTTAGGTTTGGTATAATTATGAATATTTTTTTATTATTTAAAAAATTATTAATACTCTTTATTTTAACAGTTGCCCATTAATTAGTTCAATACTTTAGTTTTTATTAGGTTTTTATCTATTTTTATAGTAAACTGGTTAAAATGTTCTTATATAATTTTACTTTTATTTAAAAAATATATGAATTTTTTTTATGGCCTAAGTGGATTTTTTTAACAATTTTTCATCCACCTCTTTTGGTCTTTTTCACAATTTTTTTTTTTATTTTCTAAAAAAAACATATAACAAGGTCAAAATTGATAATTTCAGATTTTCATTCAGGAAGTAAATAACTTCAGGAAATATTAGAGGAGTATTGGTAATTTTTTAAACAATCAAAATATATTTTCTAATTATAGTTACATTGTTGGCGTGGCATTATTGGTGAGAAAATCGTTGTTAAATATTAGAATTATTCCCTTTTTCAATATCATAATAATTGGACCTTCTAAAGATATTTCTTATATTATTTAAAACTTTTTAGTTAGAATCAGGTTTGGTCAGACCTGAACTAACACACTTACATTATAATTGGTTCAATTCAACTAAGAAGATGTTCGATAAAGCTTATTTAAAACTTTTTATCAGCTCATACATTTTATAATATACTTCTACAGCTTATAAGATATCAAATCTTATTTTAAAAATAAGTTTATGAAGTGTTTGGGTAAGATAAGATTATGGAGTTTATACCATGTTAGTAATGTCAAGATCTTAAAAATAAATCGACAACTCTGTACTTTTTTTTAAAAGAATTTATAAACTAATAACATCTTATTTTAGTGCTTATAAGCTTTTTCTCTTAATAATTTACCGAACACCTTAAAACATCTTATAAAAATATTTTAAAGAGCTTATAAGCTCACCAAAACACCTTTAAAATTTGATTAAAATACATTTTACAGTGGATTCTACAAATTTGACTTGATAAGAATTTTTTACAATATTAGTATATAAATTACATCACGAATATACTCTCCTAGTGAAAATAGTGTATAGGGTTTTTACAGAAATTGAAGAAGCTACAAAGCAAGTCCAATCAATGGTAAAAAGAGAGTCTGCCGACAGTATGATGAATAAATTCTAACACAGAAGAAGGTTTGGTAGTAGTACCATGATGCTGCTTCTGCCAATGTAATAATGCATTGCTCATCAAGACATCATTTCACTACAACAACAAAAATGCACACATGCATCAACCCACAAGAGCTCAAGATTTGAAAATGTGATGGGGAATTGAGTTAGTTAATGTGGGTTCATCATTCATCACACCACACCAACCAGAGACAAAGTTTTAAATGTTGAAATTACATTTCTTGTTTGCAAGTTAATTCCTGCCTGCTGATGATAGAATTTCCGACAATTGGGATGAGCTCTTCTGCATTATTGACGTATGATGCATGTATTAGTAATATTTATTTATTTATAAGGGTATAAAAGTAATTTTGATATACAAACTGCATAATAAACACATACATCTTATTACAGTATAAAACTTTCAATACTATATATATTATTTTTTAAACCAACTTCATTTTTCATGATTTGACAACTCAATACTCTTTCTCCCCGAAAAGTCACAACCGCATCAGCACCAAACCGGTCAAAAGGTGCCATAACTCAGGCAGGCTTGGTTGCAATGCCGTGGCACCTGCCGGAGTTTTTTTCTTAATTTCTGTCAATATTCTTCTGTGTTACTGTACCAAAATGCAGGATTAGCAAACAAAATATATTTTCAGGGGAGTTGAGTTCTATCTTGAGCTTGAAATTAGCACAAGTAAACTGTGAAACATGCATCATGGTATTTTTTACACTTTCCTTACCTCATTTATCTGTTATTTTCTATGTTGTAAGAAAATGTGAGATCTGGTGTTCACTTTCCCAAGATCCCAAGAATCTGCCTCATAGTTATGGTAATCTTATTAGCATTTCTGTTCTGTCAGTTAATGTTGACATAAGAAAAGATGAGTTAGTTAAACACCATTAGCCATCAAGACAATGAGAGAGAGAGTGAGAGAGAGGCTAGTTCTAGTTCTGGCTTGTAGCTGCAGGGAACACCGACAGGTCGGTAACTGCGAATTCATGTTAAAACAATATATATGGCATGGAAACATGATCAACTCGATTCTTGGTACTGACTGTGCTAAGAGGGATTGCCAAACTCTCCTCCGGAAAGATGTGATCATATGATATGGACCTTAAATGCAACTCTACAAGAAAAAGGGTTCTGTAGCTGGTTTTATTTTCTTGTCTAAAAATGGACAACCTACTCAGTTCACATGCAGATATTGCAGAAAGTGGTCATAGTGGGATTGTAATTGTATGGTGCTGGAGTCTGGCCATGTGAAGTGTGAAGAGAGCCAATAGTTCATTCTTAATGTCAATCTGCGAAAAGTCAATTCTGTCCCTTTAGCTTTTTCATTAGCTTGTAGGTGGGGTGGGGTGGGGTGGGGGGTATGGGGATGATGAAACAGACAAATAACAATAGCCTTAATGGATCAATAATTTGATGTCCAAAAAGACAGAAAACCACAGGGAAGGTAATAAGGTTAGGCCCAAATCCCATCAGCCTGCAGAGAGTTTAAAGAAGGCAAAAAATAACTGAAACAGTTTCTCTAGTTAAAAACAAGAATGATGACAAGCAAACAGTCAATATAGACAAAACTCATTTATTTCTAATGAGCCAAAATCTGTGTCATTTGCACAGTTCTCTTACAGCTACTTATATATGTAGAAGTGAATATGAATTTTCACTAAGCCAAGTTGGCTTCAGACCTCTCATAAATTCAGGTTATTCTATTTCTATACCTCCTATATATATAGCTTCTCTTCTTACAGCGGATTCAGAACTCTTCTAATATTTTTGCTTTCTCCTCACAGTTTCTTAGCTTATTTTTGCTGTTTAGTTCAATATTGTTCTGTATCAGCTGTTTGGTCTTTTTCTGCTTCTCCTTCTCTTGTTTGACCTAAGCTTGTCTCCATTTAGACACAAAAATGTCCATTCCTGTAATAACACTGACTTCAGCATCCAAAACGAGTGTTTCCGGTCCTCCCGATGTCAGCAAAAGATTTCGGGATGCTTCGTTCTCCTCGTTCTTGGATGGAGCTGATGAAACCTTTGTACTTAAATTAGGAGGTGCGGGTACTCAGGGCGTCAATGCCTCCATCTCCACCCCGCATGATCACGTTTTCCTTGCAAAAACTAAAGCAGAAGAGACAGAAATTGATGTCTTCAATGCTGAGAAGTATTTCAACGAGGGGCTAAGCCATAGTCCTATAGTAAATCATAGTCCTAAAATTGGTTCTAAGAGTTTAGTAGGTCACCACCAGCAGAAGAGACATGATCCCCTTGAAATATTTGCAGTCAAAGAGCGGCCCTCGATTGGAGCACGAAGTATTCGTTCTGAATCAAGCTGGAACAGCCGGATTGCGTTATTGCATACCGTTCCAAGAAACCAGCAGCGCAGGAAAGCAAACAAGAAGAGTTTGCTTGCCAGCATTGGCTGCAACTGTTCTTGTGCTGACAAGAATTCTGTTGACATTGATGACTATACTGATGAAAACAAGAGCAAAAACACCGGGCTGGTTAATGGCAAATCAAAGCAAGGAGATCAAAGCAGTGACCATTTGGTTAGGAAATCGCAGTCGGATCACAGCTGTGTACAATTTGATGGAACGGAGCTGAGGTTAAATTTCGAGGATCATTTCAGCTTCCCAGTTTTCAATTCTAAAACTGGAAATCAGGCAGCAAAAATGCAAGTGCAAGAGGAAGATGATAGTACCGCAAAGAGGAAATCGCTAGAAGTGTTTGGCTCCCCCATCCTGGAAAGTGGTAAGAACAGCTTGAGCCTGGAGAAGAAATTAACTGTGATGGCTACTTGGGATGCAATTGCTGCAGAAGAAATCAAGATTCCTTCAATTTCCAGTGAAATGCATAACGACAGCGACAGTGATGCAAGTTCAGACCTATTTGAGATCGAGAGCTTTTCAAAGGGCAACCCTTTTCTTTCCAGGCAGGAATCAGATGGCCTGTCAGGCTGCCTAACTCCCACAACCTGTTATGCACCAAGTGAGGCAAGCATAGAGTGGAGTGTTGTAACTGCCAGTGCTGCAGATTTCTCCGTTCTGTCGGATTCTGAAGAGTTAAGACCGTCCTCCACCACCTCAACCCCACATAAAGTGGGCCTCAATTCTAAAATCCCAAAACTGCGTTCGAGTATTCTGTCAGGTTGTAAGAGTCAGAAAGCAGTTAGAGTTGCTGGAGATGTGCATAGAGCAAATGAGCAAGGATTTTCCAATGCAAAAAGGCACCTCCAGCCGGTATCCTTCACAACGACGACAAGATTTCATAATGAGCATAAGCTGGATAGTTTTGATGCACGAAGGAGGCAGAAATCATTTGATGAACGCCTTCTCTCTCGATCACAATCTGGAAGTGCTACACATCTGTTGTATACTTAGTTAATGTATCATTTGTCATTTTTACCAAGTTATTTGAGTGGAAGAACTACTAAATCCACTGGATCAAAGCTCATGAAGAGAAATCTTTACTTCTGTATCTGTCATGTGACTGAGTATAGGTTAAGATCAAGACAGAACTATGAAGAGTCTTCTCTGTGTCTGCTTCAACTTACTATTTTACCTAAAATCCTGATCTAATTTGTTGTATCCATTTAGTTTATTTACTTCAGTTTTTGGTGTTATGCCAAGTTTCCAAGTTGGCTTGATCTGCTTATAGTTTTACAGCCTCGTCAAACAAAGAGTACAGAACCTGAAAGTTACAATTCTTACAACCAACTAATGTTAGACAAGGTACACCAGAAGCTAAAAAGAAAATCTGAGCATAGCCCTCAAAAGATCCAATAATATACACTAACGTCTGCGTTCCCAACATGTCCATGAGCTTTTTGTACGAAGAATTGCACAGTCGACAAGCCTAACTCAGAACTAATGCAGGTTAAACATCTCAATCTTCTTGCCTATTATTCAATGGGGTCAAGAGGAGAGAGCTTTCAGTTTTAAGCAAGATTTCGGGATTGATAATGAAAACTCAGCAGGGAATGTCTTTCTCATTCAGGGCGACACGCTGGTCTAATGAATGCCACAAGCGGAGGCGAAGGAAAGGTTGGCTGAAGTTCCATTCCATAACCACCATATTAATGGCAGGGCCCCTCCATATAGGGGGACAGCCACCACCAGGGTGGCCATCATCATCAGACTTCCTCTTATCTAATTCCCATTTAATTGTTGAAAGTCTACACGTTATCCGGTTGTAACATGACATCGGATGGACATACAGTAATCCTGTGCTATTTAAGGATTGAGATTGAGTTCTACAGTTGTCTTGGAGTGTTAAATTCATGCAAGAAAACTTACAGTACTCTGCTTAAACCAAACTTTTAACTAAAATCTGTCCATAAATTACGACATAATGTCAGGATGGTTAGCCTACCAACAGCAGAAGTTGAATTGCAGTTAAAAAGGGTACAGTGGATAAAGGCAGGGGAAATGGGGTGGGTCAAGAAATGATACCGACACTAGACGTTAGCTAGTCCATAAATGCAAGAAGTGAATACAAATTTCTAAAGCTGAATTATGTCTGAAAAGAAATCCGAATATGACAACTGCTAGGTCCGGCCATTTGGATTCAACAATTATTTGACTATATTAGCTCGTGAAGAAGCGATAGAAAATCATAGTCAGATATCATTGGGTCGAGACGATTGTTAGTAGCCATCCTCTCTAACAACGAGGGACGGCCAACTTGATAGAATTTATATTTGGTACCCCAGTAAGGATTCTAAACAACCAACTACCTCATACAATGCAAGGAAAATCTCAGAGGAATAGAAGATGATAAAGAGAAAATGCCATGATATCATGATCTGGAGTCCACAAAGGGCTTCATAATCCTGTCATTTTCTTGTGCAAGAATCTTCATTAGCAAAACAAATAAGGTTTAAATGTCTTAAAATTGGCATTTAGAACTGGTCCGCTGGCCTTGAGTGAATATCTGGACCAGCTTCTTAATGTCTCTGGGGACTATTGGATAATGTGATTGAGAAATTCTGAAAATTACAGCGAGTTGCTGGCAAGGCCGAAAGAAACAAATTTTAATGCCAGAAAACAGCATATAGCAACCAAGATAAAGTGGTGCTATGTGAACAACATGCTTCTCCCATGTTTCATTTGGATTGGAGGAGTAAACAACATTCTTGAGTGCATTAAGATTTGTGAAATTACATTTCCATTTTAGGATTTCAATATTCCAAGACTGTAGGCAAACAATATCTCTGTAGGCAACGCCTCAACACACCTAAGTATAACAAGCCACCACAGATCTCACGAACCCAAAAGATCACAGAAAGTAAATACCCCAAAAAAAGGTTGCCAGGACGGTTGGAGGGTTGGGGGGGGGGGGGGGGGTTGGCAGTGCTTAGGCACCGGACGCCCTCCTCTAAGAAAAAGCTTCCACTTTCATTCTCTCTCTCAAGCATTTCTATCCAAGAAAAGAAAATTATACAACAATATACCACAAACAAAATGATATCTAAGGTATATACAAATCATAACTCGAGCACTGAATTTGGTAAAATAAACCAAAGACCCATACTAATACATGCTTTGTTGCAGGCAGTGATATTTGCTAATTTTCTTTGCAATCTTTAACAGGCCGTGCTTGAAGACCCCCTTCCATTCTCTTCTCAATTTTATAAGGCAGGTAAGTACCAAGAATCCTATCCCACATCACAAAGAAAGGCTGTGAGTAGTTGTACTTGGTGCCATAGAGCTGATGATGAATATCATGATATGCTGAGTTGTTTTTAAAGAAGAGATGGAAAGGGTTGCCGGGCAGCCATAGGCCACAGTGATCATCGACTGTTTTCATTGTGGCAAAGGAGAAGAAGAAGATAGATGCTCGAGGTGACATTCCTGAGACGAGGAAAGCCAAAGCTCCACCAACTGTGTCAAGAAGCACGCCCTCCAAGGGATGGTTGTACAGAGCTCCAAAAGCATACGGAACGACGAGCCTGTGATGTTGTGAATGGACATGCCTGTACAAGAACTTGTTGTGGTGCATATACCGGTGCAGGAAATACTGCCAGGTATCCAGTGCCATCATTGCAACAAAGAATTGTCTACCAAGAACAACAAAGGAAATCTGCTCAGCTTGTGCAGATTCAGAGTCACTTCCAGTAACCTACATGACATACAGTTCATATACAGGTCAAAAAAGAAAAAAAGAATGAAGTTATGGTGAAATGCCAGGACATAATTATAGGTGCTGGATATAATTGCAAATATTAGGCTAAAACCAAGTTTTGTGTTTGACATGGAAGTATCAGGATGAAGATATCCCAAGTGAATAAATTTATGTTATCCACAAACATATTATCATAACAGGAAGGCCAAATGGGCAGCAATTACATATATTTATGAACAAATTTCAGATAAGTTTCTTCCTAGCACATCATAACACTCCCATTATCATTAGAGGGATCAAAAGTCAAAAGTCAGACCCTTTCTTCCAATCACTAATCACAGCATTTCAAATCACAAATATATCTCAATTTTCTATCCACGATTTTCTACCAAATCCACTATATGGCTTGAAAATAACTTCTTGTAGCAGAATATGTGGCAACTGTAATATGGAACAACCAAGAATGTGATTCGTGTGCTTAACTCCACCATTAACTCAAAACAGGATTTGAATCCATTGAACTGAACTTTCTCTTTTGTGAACTTTAATCATTCTCAATCTCTACATAAAGCCTCAAAGAGTTGAAGACAATAAACCAGTTCTTTTAATTTCTTAAAACATAACAAGAAGATGAACCTTTCATGTCGTATCTTCCAACATCAGCACATGATGAGGTTATTTTCTTTGAAAAATAGCAGCAGCAAAGTCACTGGAGTAGATGTAAATGACATGTTAGAGGTACTTTCCGGCCAAATAGGACTTAGTCATTAGTTGGATGACAAAATTACAACCACATAGTTAATCAAAAGCATCTCAAACAGCTTTCAGTACTTATTATTACTCAAGAATTGCATAATTATGAATAGACACTGCCGGGATTTCACTCATCTCAAATGCAGGACACAGGAAATTTCTCCCATAACATACCTTTATTGAAATAATTAGTAAATCAGCTACTTTTGATTTTAATTTACTATAAAGGAATAGCCTACACCTATGCATATAAAAATCCAACTCTTTAATTATAAATACAAAGGACATCTGGGATGGATGAGCGAAAACTCGAAACATGGATAACACCACAATAATATATTATTCACATGAAACAACAACTGAAATAGATATGAAGTAGCGAGCAGGGGCATTTTCATATCCCAAACACCGATAACGTTGACAGCCATTACAGGCCAGAGTTCATATTGGAAGCACTGCCCCACAAAGAGACAATTTGTTTGCCCATCTAAGAGAATGGATTAGAGCCCCCAGTTCTAACTGAAAACCTACGAAATAGCTAAGTGTCTTGACCGTATCCCGTATATTAATAATTACCAATAAGTACCTTACGTTATAATAACTAGCATAAAGGAGCAGCTCATCACAAACTTAGACGTAACTTGACATTATGCTTCTCATTAATCTACCCGCCACATATTCATAGCTATTTCTCCACCATTATTATCACATTCATATATGTGCGAGTGAAAAATGTTTCAGCCACCAAATGTTTCTTTATAAAAGTGAAAATTTCTCAAATGTTTTTCCTTGCCCAAAAGCATTCTTGTGCCAATGTGTTCTAGAGTGAACTAGCCAAATGATCAACATCCATCTGCTTATCACCACAAGGATGGTTGATGCACCTACAGGGTTGGCACACGAGGTTAGTGTCCAGAAGACTCTTGATAAGCTCAACATCCAACCAAGTATCATGAAAAATGTCTAGCAACAACTTTGAGGATTGATTCCCACCAGCCATACTGTCAAAATGCTTATGAATGCTTGGAAGAAACCTAAAACTGTAATAATATCTGTCCATATCAAATAAAAAGGGTTTGAAACTGACAAACTAAGCAGTTTGCATTGGATACACTGAACATCAATCCTCTAGAATTCTCCCAAGAAAAAAATGCATGTGCAGTGATTGAAAAATTATAGGCAAGATACAATCTTCAATGCACTTATATCTATGATAGAGCTAAACCTCGTAATAAAGAAAAGGAAAGGGGATGAATATAAAGAAAAGTTTGGAATGGAAATAAGAGTCACACAACAATCATGATCCTATAGGACACTTTTCACAGGTAACACCACCAACACCACGACACGGCACCTTATATTCGTAACTCTCTCCCTCACATTTACAGACTTGAGACCATCAGAAGTCTGAACACTCCTACAACAGGAGAAGCCAAATTCCCCGCGGCAGGCTGCCGTGCAGATAGAAAAACACACCTAAACAAACTACACACACTTAGATGCAGAACAGTTATCAGGCTGATCTGCAGTTCTTCCATTTCAATCCAATATGATGGCCACTCCACCATTCTCAGCTGATCCACCTGGATCAACACCCAACCATGTCATATATTCAGGACTATGGAACAGAGGCTGGCATTCCCGTTCCGACCATGATGAACCATGCCCAGGAATTGTTCACAAGCATTTAACCCATCCATAACTATATATTGTCATCATGACATTACTTCCGTAGTTCCAAAGAAAAAAAAATTGATACAGAAAAGAACACCACTAATATTCCCACATATTCTTTAGAGTCCGGAAAGATAAATGCAAACGACCATCTTATTTATACAATTCAAAATCTCAAGAACCCCACCTAACGTGCCATATCCGCAACATATAGATATAACCCAAATTGTCCGGTCACTAATATGTCACATTAATATAGCAAAAGAAAGCATATCCCTATGCAATGCCCTCAATGAAAGGCGCAAACTTTCATTACAAATGCATCAACAAAGTCACAATCCAATAAACATGAAACGAAAGAAGCAAAAAGAAAGAAACAACTGACCGCAAAGAGGATGGTGGCAACAACAGCTTGAACAGCCTGCTGAAGGAGGACCCCTATAACCACATCTTTCTTAGGCACCAAATTCTTCTCATCTTCATCCTTCCTGGAATGCAGCCTGTAACTCTCCATTGATCCCAGCATCATATAGATCCCCGAATACAACCAGTACAAAACTATGGGAGCAAATGTCCCCAACAATTCATCAGAAACTTGTAAACCGCCGTCCGTCATTACCATTCCCGTGCCTAAACAATCAATTTCCTAGCGAAAAATCCCTTGTTTGGAGGAAAAACAAAAAAGAAAAAAGCTAGGGTCTGGTGATCTTGGAAATCAACAACAAACCCTAGTGAAGAAATGGAAAAATGAAGGGTGAATGCAATGCGATGTATGTATATATTGGTTGTGAGGAATCCTTCAAAAATCAGAGAGTGATAGTACAGGTGCCTGTCCTTCCTCAGATATTAATCATTCATACTTTGGGGGAAAACCATTACAACGTATATATATATATATATACACCCCAAACCCCCCCCCCCCCCCCCCCCCAACCCCATTATATCTATATATAATATATTTATACGAAATTCTAGAAATAATCAACACAACTATTTACTATTTATTTATTGGGATAATTACGTTGACCTCCCCTGTTACTATGGGAATATACAAATCCCCCTTCTTACTATATGAAATTATATAAACCTACCTTGTTGGTTTATTATTATTACAAATTGGCCCCTCGAATAGTCAAACTAACGGTCAATACTGATTTTAGTCCAAATATTTATGTAATCTTCCTATATTTATAATCAAGCCTGGCAAAAAACCCCTTGCCTTCCTTCTCCATCAAACTTCGCTTTCATACCATAAGAACCATTCCCCCTTCCACAAGAGCCACGATGAGAAATCCGTCGGTGGTCATAACTGATTTTCAAATTTTGAAGGCTCACAAATAAATTCACTCTCAAGGGTATTTTTTTCAACAAATTTATAATAATCCCAACCAAGGTCAAAAATAGAAAGATTAAATAAATAGTTGAATTTAAATTAGCATTGATCGTTAGTTTGACTAATTGAGAGGCCAATTTGTAATGGTAACAAATCAACAAGGCATGTTTATGTAATTTTCATAGTAAGAGGGGGTGATTTGTAAATTCTCATAGTAACAGGGGAGGTCAACGTAATTATCCCTTATTTATTTAAACAATCAATATTTTAAATAATTTTTTGTAATAAGAAGATATATATATATATCTACTCAGTGTATTTTTAAATAAATATATCCCATTGACTCAAACAAAAAAGATAAATAATTGTTTGCGGTTTAATTAATATTTTATTTTGAAAATATTACATAAATAATAAAATTTAATATTTTTTTACAATATTACGAAGTTTGTAAAAAATAATAATGCAGTTCAAAAAATATCAGTTGGTGTGATTTTTCGACTCCTCTCGAATAGATTAGGTGATGATGAGGTGACGTGAGGAGTCAAACTTCAGAATTATGATTTGACGTTGTCTTCATTTCTGATGTGCCCGCCGTTGTTTTATCATATTACATGTCGGTTTTGGAGAGACAGACAACAGATTTTGACTTCACAAGAACATTAGCCTTTTATTTTTAAAAGAATTATTTATATTTTCTATCTATTTTATATAAATTATTTTTATTTCTTACGTTATTAAAAAAATTACTTTCGACAGCCAAAAAAATAAAATTAGTGAACGTTCTTGAAGTGTATATGTAATTTTTTAAAAAAAAAAATTAACTTGTATAAATGATGTTTGTTTCCGATATATAATTTTCTTTTAAAATATGAATATTTGTAAATAAATCATTAATTGAAAGATCTGAATATAATTATTCCTTTTAAAATTAAGATGCTCCAAGATAAGTTTATCATAGTAAATTGAACCTTTACTTTAAAGACTTTTCAAGAAAATAAAAGTAATAATTATTCTCATTATTTTTATATTTTTATTGCAAGCAATGTGAAACTCATTATTCTCCAAAACTAAGTAAATAATTAATTTTTCTTATTTGTACCAAAAGAGCTCAATCCAATCTTACATACAATATCAAAAAGAAAAAAAATATATTTTAAAACTTTTGTTTTTCTTTTTCATGTAATGAATTTTCCATTTACAACTAGGGGTGGCAGGCGAGTCGAGCCGGCTCGCGAGTTTCGCAAGCCGGCTCGACTTTTGGCTCGACTCGAGCTCGAGTTTTTCGAGCTCGAGTCGAGCCAGCTCGAGCTCGAGCTCCAGTCGAGCTCGAGCCAAATTATCTCTGTTCGCTCAGCTCGCGAGCCGCTCGCGAGCTGAAGCATTTTTTTTTATTTTTTTTTATTTTTTATATATAGTTATATTTTTAAAAAAATTATATATTTCATATAATATTCAATACTTTATCAATTTTATACTCAAAATTGATCATATATTATAATTAATCAATATTATACATTTTATTTTGAATAATAATAAATTATTAAATTATGGTACTTTTATTTATACATTTAATCTTTACACTAAGTTTAATCAATTTTAATTATTTTAATTATTATTTTATTATATATATTAATATATAATGAGATCAAAGCTTAATTAACAATTATAATATCTTAAAATTCAGCCAACCGATTCATACCAAATTTTAATATATATAAGTTTGTGTCAATTAGATCATATCAGACGGTACGATTTAAAATTACATGGTCTGATTCAACGATACATCGTCTTGAATGATTACTCTTTTCGTTCGAGTACGATATCTCGACATCCGTCTACCCGATAAATCTAAAACTTTACCAAATGTATTTTTATGTATGTTTGATCATATCTAACGGTTTGATCTGAATTTTGACAGCCCGATTAACCCACATTATTCAACAATGTAAGATGGTAGTTACATCAATGTAATACTAACGTTTATGAATATACAAATTTATTGCAAATTGTGAATATATCAATTTCAACTATAAAATATCTAAATATAATAATAATAATAATAGTAGTAATTAATGATGTTTTAATAATTTTAATTACTTTTTATTATTATTTTATATATATATATAAGATCAATTAATATTTTTTACTTTGAATTAAGAAGTTTATCTCTTATTTATCATCATTATTATTTTTTTTTATATAATGATATCAACAATATTTAAAAATAATTTACATTTATAAGAATATATTAAAATATTATACCATATATTTAATTTTTTATAATTATATAATAATATTTAGTATTATTTATAACATATAATTTTATTAAAAATATAAAAATTAACAATTTTATTATAATAACCCTAACCCCAAATTCTCCATTCACCCCCAAAATCCAACCCCAACCCTAACCCAAATTCAAATCCAAATCCACCACTCACCATCACCATTCTCCCCAAACCCAAACCCCAACCCCAACCCCAACCCAAATCCAAATCCACCACGAACGGCGACTCGGCGGTAGCAGCAGCAGCGGCGGCGCGGCGGCGGGTCCAGCAGCAGCGGCGGGAGCAGCGGCGGTAGCAGCAGCGGCGGTAGCAGCAGCGGTAGCAGCAGCAGCAGCGGCAGCGGCGGTAGCAGCAGCAGCAGCGTAGCAGCAGCAGCAGCGTAGCGGCAGCGGCGGCGGCGGGGGTACGGCTCCTCCAATAATGGCTTCTCATTCACCATCTCTCCCACCCCTCCACCGTCTCTCCCTAGTCACCGTCGGCTTGTGCTCTGCCCCGTTTTCCGTTGTTTCTTCGTCTCACCGGCGGCAACTCGAGTTCAAGCTCGACAGCTCGAGCTCGAGCTCGAGCTCGAGCTCATTACATAAGTCTCGAGCTCGAGCTCGATCTGTATAAGCTCGTCGAGCTCGAGCTCGAGCTCACCAAAAACGCGACTCGAGCTCGACTCGTTGACACCCCTATTTACAACATCAATTGAGCAAACTGAGACACTCTGTGATTCAGTTTCTTTAGACAAGAAAAGATCTCATTAGTGTGCTAGTTACAAAAGAAAATTTAGGAGTAGTATCTTCTTCCCACTTGACATTTCTGCAACATCAAATGCACAGGCAGGCAAAGAGTGGCCAGCTATAGCATACTATGTGAGTCATGAGGCATCTGCCGTAGTACGAGGAACCCTCTTCAGGAAATCGAGCGTGCTTTGTCTGGTCTTCGTTCGCATGGCGGGAGCTGCAGTGGAAGTAAAATCATCAAGTGTCAGCAAGTATGGAGATGGAGCTGAGAAAAATTCCTGGTGTAAGGGAGAATGTGGCTATTGACTACCTTCAGTTTTGCTGCGTTTATTAGACTTGAGAACGGCGGATTTCCATTCATCAAAACCATGTCTCTCCGTTTGCTTACGCTTCTTGTAGGCTGAAGGCTGCAAGAATATTATGTAAAGTTTAGCATAAAATGACAATCTGCTGTGAAGAACATGTACAGATACCAAACAAGCATTGTCAAGAAGTTCAGTTGCTTGAGGGGAAAAAAGGTTTCTTCCTTGCATAGTGATACATTTTGAGTTTTCTTACAGAAAGACTGCCTGATTCTACGGATGAATTTGTCTTAGAAACATTTTATGTTTTCCAACATCAAAATATGTAACTTTCAAAAAAAAAAAAAAAACATCAAAATATATGAAAACAAGTTGGTAAAGAAACATGCTGATGATTACCTCCTAGCCATCATCGGAACAAATGCCACCGTCCTCAAGCCTCCTTTTTTCAGGTAATGCATCAAGAAGCTCTGCATGCACAGGGCAAAGAGTAAGAGGAATTCATCAACTAATAGCAAGGAAAGAAAGAAAGAAAGCCTACAACACTGAGTAAATAAATGATGAGGAATAAGCCCAACAGCACAGAAGGTCTACAAGACCACAGATGTTACCTCGGTTTCCTTTAATCTTTTTAGAATCCTTCTTTTCCTTTGCTATCCCAAATACATCAAAGCATAGTTCTAACATTGAGGTAGACACCTGAAATTACATAACTGAATGAGTACTAATAATATGCAAGAGCACTCCGATTTCTCTACCATATAAACCATCAGATGCATACAAGAATGTGATTCTTACACTAGAAAATTCTGATTCTGATGTGCCCGCAAGCTCAATCAACTTGAATTTATCTACCTTGAGCTGCAAAATTTGCATAAAAACAGTCGGTAAACTAGCCACCTCACACTTGCAACTGAATGAGCAAGTGAATGTAACAGTGATAAGATCCACGATTAGTGCACACCTTTTGTTTTTTGGCACAAAGGTAAAATGCCACAGCCGTGAAAACTGGCCGACTGAAATCAGTACTACCCTTTCTAGAAGGAGGCAATGAAGCAAGAAATCGGTCCTTAAACCTGAAAACAACCATAACAAATTAGAACTCTTACCCCAATATACATGTTGCTGTTCAAACTTCAAAGCCCTTATCATATGATTATACAAATCAAGACTCAAACATCATCAAGCATATGGAAATACCAAACCACATTCAGACACAACAACCATATCCAGTCAAATTTCAAACAATTCACGCTGATGTAAATTACATAAAAAGAACGAAATCAATACAAGATGGTCTGCAAATCAAACATAAAACAAATTCAATACTTACAAGGAGAATCCCTTGTGAGCAATAGGGATGAGCCGCACACATCCAAATTGAATAGCCAATTTCTCTTATATCAAGTTTGTTCCTACCCAAAAGAAATCAAAAGAGAAAATTTCAATATCTTTAATAACCTCAAGATTTACAAAATAATCAAGTGGAACATAAGAAAATGACAATGAACACTGACTTGACACCAATGCCATTCTGCATTGAATTAAAGGATCTGTTATAGGCCTTCTCTGACATCCCGCTCAACCTTATCGCCGTTTGTCGATCGAAAATAACTTCCATCCTAATTACACAACAAATTCAATGTCAAAATCCTAAACCAATTATCAGAAGCAAAAATGCTCGTGCTAGATCAAATACCTGGAAGCGGCAATTTCCAGGCAGATTATCGCCTTACAAATCTCCCCCTGAAAATCAACATACACACCTATGCTATAACAACTCAATTCTCATTACAAAAAACGACAACACTGCAATTAAATCAAATGGGCTTCCTTCAATGTAAATAAAGAAAACCTACAACGCCAATAACAGACGAATCGAATTGGATGTCAGCGAGACGGCGGAGCTCGGCGGCCTTACGGATGAGTTGCTTCGATTCAGAGATGCCCAGTTTCTTGGCGATCTCTGACATGTCCATTGCAATAACTTTAACCGGTTCTTTCCTCTTTCTCTTCACTGAATGGAGGCTGAGGGATTAGGGAGAAGAGATTGAAATGGTGGGTTTTGGTTGGTTGGAGCTTTTATTCAATCAAAGATTACTGGCGGGAACGCGATAGGAGTTTCGAGTTCTTGGGGAAAATATTTTGATTTTGGCGCCGCGGTGAGAAATGGAGGCAACCAGTTTCTGTTTGGCGCCAATGAGTTGGAGTTTCGTCGCTGTTAATGTAACATTCGTTTATTGTAATAATAATTATTAATTAATTATATATAATTGATAATTTTAATTAACGTAGATTGATAGTTGATCATTAAAATTATAATATAATTATAATTGATTTTTTTTTTCAAAAGAACGTTAGATACGTTTATTTGATATGAAATTATTAGCTATAACATGGGTCCAAAGAAAAATTATGGTCTAAATTGAATTTTGGAGAGTTGTACATTAATTATATGTTAAAATGCATTTTACCTCTGTATTTTGCTGAAAATATTAAAAAAAATCCTCTATTTTAGAAGTAAGTTAAAAACCCCATGTGTTTTGTAAAATTCAGCAAAACACACACCTTTCTTTATTAATTAACTAGCAATGATCGCACGCGATCTCCGCGCACATAATTTTATTGGATGCAATGCAATAATTATTAATATTTTTTAAATCGATTAGAAAATCAATACATATCAATAACAATCGAAAATAAAGTAATGACTAAATCGATTAGAAATCAATACATAATAGAGATATATTCAACTAAAGTGAAAATTTCATAAATTAATTTTTTATTTCACGAATTGATCCAATTTGCAGTTGTACTTTCTTCCCACTGGATTCACATTCCACCTACATATATAGAAAAAATATTAGAAATACAATACATAATAGTTTTAATAAGAATATTTTTATTAAAATGATATACTTAATTAAGGAAAACCATTCTTTTGTCTAAATACTGAAATGCCAAAATCTGAATAAAACCACCAAAGATTTTTGCTTGAATATATATGAATATGTATGGACTAAACTTCTCAAAGATAAAGAAATTGCAAAAAAGATTGTAGGAAGAGGTTGGAGAGGCAATTCTTCTTTTTCTTGGATTGGGAAAGAGAAGATTGCAGGAACGTCAGGCAAAACTCAAATAAATTCAAATTTTTATCCCTATACTTCAATAGCATATTACGTAAAATATGAATCGAATATGTAAATTTGTGTAACTCCACACCAACTAATTAATGAAAAATATACACTAAGTTAAGAAAAAATAATATAACATATTAAAGTGAAAAAAGTAATAATATATATATATATATATATATATATATATACATTAATATATTAATATAAATTATAATTCAATAAGATGAATCATATTTTACATGAACTAAAAATTAATATATTTATCAGGCTAAAAGATTGGCAATGATAAAGGATTTTTACTTGACCATGTAACTAAACCAAGACATAAAAAATCACCTCCGTTTGATATGCACACTCCCAAATTTAACTTCACAGGCTCGGGTCTTTATTGTACGCAAAAGTCACCTGCAATTTTCAGTATATTTTAAGAGAAAGGTTAGAAACATGATAAGCAGAGGTTACTTGCCAACACCTAATTAACCCATCGTAATTGCCAATATCCGCAATTTACTAATGTAAAGCATTATTGTATCCTAAAAACACCTATAATATCTATATATTCTGTTTCTAATAACATGAAAGCAAATTTTACAGAATAAGTGCCTCAGAAATTATGAAAAAAAAATGCATGAAACAGAGCTAACACATCACTTGAACATTTTCTTTCAAGTACTCATCTCAACTAAAGGAAAATTCTCATTGTCATCTTCCCAGAATTCCAAAATATGGAGTTGACATATGTTTGAATCATAATAAGAGATTCCAACCCTGTTGAAAAGGCATATTCATGTCAGTAATTTAATCTTCTTAAATTTTTATTTCCTCTTATTCAAAATATTTACGCAGAAAAGAAGTTACCTTTGGCTATGCATGATGTATGTCATATTCACCTGTTACATGAAAAAGATGAAAAGAAAGATGATATCCATGGAAAATTATTATAGCAATGCTTACTAAAGTAAGATAAAGCATGAGGCAAGAATGAGGCACTGTGCAGTATAAGTCTAAATGCATTTTTTAATGCATTTGAAATTTCTAAAGCAACATGAAAGACTGTTAGTTTTTAAATGTTAAATTAAGTACTCAAAAGGAAAAAGAATTGGATTTTGTGGATGTTTTCTATCTCAACTTCGTATTGCAATTTTTCTTTTAAAGATCTATTCTCTAACTCTGCCGTCTATATCCTCCATTCTAATTTAGTGATCCCTCTTTGTGGCAGTTGTGTATTACCACCTCAGAAATTTGCTTTGCTACTTTGGTATTACCACATGTTTTCAAAAGATTTGGCTGGTTGGCTGGTGATTGAATCTGTCTAGTAGGAAGAGATCATCTGTTAAAATTGTCAAAATGAGACGGAAACAAATTAGTTGCCTTCCATCTTCTACCTGCTTTGAACCAAAAAGATTACAACAAACGGACCCATAAGAAAAATCTAAAACTAAGCAAAAATCCAAATCGAAAAGTAATAGAATCAACATAAATCACATAATATGAGTTCAAGAAATTCCTATTCTGATAGAATCTTCGGCAAAACATATGGTACCTTTTTTTGAATTTTTTTTAGAAAAAAGGAAAAGGAATTAAAATCTTTGAGTGGCTGCTCTCTAAATGGCAAGTGAGACTTCTTCCTTGGTCCCACTTGTCAATTAGAGGTGGTTCCTACTTATATCAGACACGAGATCGGACATTTTTCCGAACCTCGAGACTCGACAACAATTCATTTTAACGTGGATCATTACCCTTGATTTCATTTGGCGAGCTCGGAATGAGAAGTACCATAGAAGGAAAGCTCCATCACCAGCAGAGATGGCAAAGACCATTGAGATCAAGACGGTAGAACACCACTCGGCAAACTAGAGAAAACTGTCAACACAACATTCTCATTGTTTTTGGCATCCCCCACCTTCAGGTTGGTTCAAAGTGATCACTGATATATCATTCAAGGATGGAAAATCTGTTGCTACAGTTGTGCTACGTGCATATGATGCATCCATTATATTGCTGGAGGCCCATGAAATCTTTACCTATGATGCTACAAACTCGAAAGCTCGAGCGCTACGTCTGGTGGCAAAGAAAATGAATGAACTAATCGTGGATAAATGCAATTTTGAGTCTGATTCTGCAATAGCCATTGAATGGATAACCAATCCAAGCGCAGAAACTAAAAGGATTGCTGAGTATGATACTGTTGAAATATGTAGCCTATGGGAGTTGAATGTAAACTCGTCGTTTAGGAATATACCAAGGTTATGTAATATGTTTGCACACGGTGTGGTGAAATAGGCACACGGGACAAATTGGGACGGACCTATCCCACCCCCCTCCTCCCAAGTGATGTTTTTTGTGATACGAGGCATGACCCCGTAGAAGATGATTCCTTTTGAATGAGAATTACCATATAAAAAAAAAAAAAAAGTAGCATAATTGAGGGACCAAAAGTGATGTTTACCCTTTACCTAAGAGAAATATTAGGAAAACCCTTTATAATTTATCTTTAATAATAAAATCAAATTTTTGTGATTTGATATTTCATCATTAATATTATACTTTGTTGTAACGTGAGTTAAGTGACTCGAGTAGCATGTTGGAGAAAATCTTGATGGGTCGATCTCATATTTTGATGGGCCCACCTAAACTCAATTCGTTGTCATTGAAAGTATTCGGGTCCAAAAATAAAATTCTAAAACATGTTTATATTTTCAAAATTCAGATTATCGGGTTGATTCAAATTTAATCGATTGGACCCACTTTCCATCACAAATTAAATTATTTAATTCTAACCAATTTAAATTAATTAAGTTGATGAATTTATGCAAAATGCACCCCCCCCCCCCCCCCCCCCCCCACACCAATTAATAACTGCATAATCTTTATATGGCCACGAAACTTAATTATCTAGGGGACCAAAGAGGCTAGTTCTAAATTAGCTCCCGGACATGACTCTTATAGACAATCACCGCCATCAAAAAATCTACACATGAGCATCATTGTCTATAAATACTAGGTTTGAAATTTATATTCAAATTAGAATAGTCCGTACTGAATCAATAATATATAGGGATAGTTATACTCTCATCTCTTGAGGCTTGATATAATATATTTAAATTTTTTGTGGTTTGAAAAATTACATTTAGTACTTCTGAAATTTGCTTCAATTTAACAAATAAGTCATCCCTGTTAGTTAAAATTTACTGAATTTGTTTGATATTAACAAAAAAATCAAATGAAAATAATATTTAACCTCGATTCACTTAAACGGATTTCTTGCAGGTTAAATATTTTTTTTGCGACAAAACTACTCTTATAACGGTGAAGATATACCTCATCACATGCATTAACATGTAAAGATGCATAAGGGTAATTTGATTAGAAAAATATTTATGCGAACCGCAATAAATTATTAACAAGTCAATCAAGAGTAATATCATGAAATTTGTTGAATTTTGACTAATGAAAAGACTTATTTAGATAAAAGCAAACTTAAGAAATACTTAATGTAATTTTTCACTTATTTGAAAAAATAACTTGAGATTTACAATTTTACTAAAAACGTAGAAATTGGTAAGAAACTACTTACAGTTTTTGGCTTAAATCAATTTAATATAAATAATTAAAAAGCAAAATTTATAAAATATTAACATTATTATATCAACAAAAAGCTGATAAACGCTTAAAATAAGGTTTGGCAAAGTCATGATAATCTCTTCAATCACTAGTTTCATCAAAATCTGCAGAACTAAGCTAATGATCCGACTTTAGCTATGTTCACAACTGTTCTTTCTTAGTAAGAAAGCCAACAATACAAACACTAGAAAACAAGCAACTCCACCACCCAAATATCCCATCACCAACCCTCTTTTGATCCCACCATTTTCACCTTCCCAAACAGTAAAATTACCACCTCCTGCACCAGCAGAATGAATCCCTCCATAGTAAAACTCATTGCTGTCAAAACGAGCAAGGCACGGCCCGTAAACCGCAGTGCCTCCATTTTTACCACCGCAGTAAAACTGAAGCTTCTCAATGGCTTTTCCTACGCAAAAATCACATTCTTGGGGTGAAAGTGACCTCACACATTCCACAGCCCCGTAGATTTTGCTGTCGCTATGGTTAATATTATCGTACGCGATCTCCCCCTGTGAAAATCCATGATGAGTGGCGAGATTAACGTCGGCTTTTAGCTTGAGAACCAGGGCTTCGAGGGCTGGTGCGGACCTGGCCAGGTCTTGATTCTTGGCCCTGTTCGAGCAAGAATGGTTGGAGGCATCCATAAACGCTTCATGATCATGATCATGAGAAGAATTCATCATCATCATGGAGATTTGTACGTAACAACCGTCGTACCAAACTGAAACCGCATTGGAGTTCGGACAGAAGTTTAAGATTGTGTTACCGGCTGCGCTTGCGCAGAGGATGCAGGCTTGGGGCCGGAGCCCTGGCCGGCATTGCATGAGGCCCGAATACCGTCCTTGTCGGAAAGTAGTGTTGAAGGTTGTGAACCGGGAGTCGAGTGCAACCGAGGTGAGGTTGTCAAGAAGGGTTTCGATGGGATTAATGTTGTGATGATGATGAGTAGAAGGAGATGGGGAGCACCTGAGAGAGAGTAGAGGAGGGAGAGGGACAAGGGTGGAATTTGTAATTAATGAAAATGTGGAGAAGATGAGGAATGAAGAGAGAAGAAAAATTCATTCTCAAAATCTCTGAATTTTTCAATTTTAGTGCAGTGTGTATGATTTTTATACAATCGAATTGGAGAATGCGCCTATTACCGAAAATCACATAAGTCGTGTCTGAAATGATCTTTTCTATTTATGTCGCATTATTCATTGCTACAACAACCAACTGCAGAAAAGTTAGCTACATTTAATAAATGAATAATATGAAAAAAAAAAAATAAAAAGATTTGGGATTTGCATGTGTTGAAAATGCAGAATGGGGTAGAAGATTATCTCTTGGCAATTCTTTTGTGGTTTAGAAAAAAATAATTTTTTTGTGAAGGGGGTTGTAACTTTCAACTGCTTCCCTACTTGTTGATATAAATTTGATTTTTTTTTTATTTCAAAATTTATTTTTTTAAATATATAAACACTTTAAAATAAAGTGGAAGTGTATAACTTTTATTTTGTTGAACATAGTTATAATATTATATTCACTCTGTTTAATTCCATTGAGAATTGTTCCCAGGAGTCAAACAACAGAGATTTGGAGTTAGTTGTTCTGCAGATTGGAATTTTGGAATTTTTTGAATTTGTCAGGCCAGAAAGAAGCATCAGAGACAGTCAGATCAGATCACGAGCCCTTCATCATTCTTTACAATTTTTTTTCTAATCTATTTTTGCTTTTTTTACTCTGCTTTTTGCTTTTTTCTATTAAGGAATGCAATTGAATTGAAAAACAAGAATAGGGATCAGTGGAAATTTAATGATACATCCAAATTTAAGAAATGTGTTCTCTTCTTGTGACTTTCTCTAATTTAAACCAATACTGAGAAAAAATAGATGAAAGTTCAGCCAAAACAAATGTATCCTGCAGAAATAAAAGATTTTTGATGACAGTCAATCAGTTACAATTCCACAGCAAAAGCTAAACAGAGAAACAAGTTGCCTGATTCAAAATTCTTCAGGCAAGATATCGGTATAATCTTCTATCCGAATCGTCCCTCTCCAAGAAATCACGTTCAATAAGGGACTCTATTCGCTTCTTAATCTCCCCGGGGTTGGCCAGAAACCGAGATTGCAATTGCTTTGTGACCTCGGCAATGATGTTGTTGTGATCCAATACCCTCCGGGATTTCATAATCCTGACTATGGCAGCCTCTATCTGGGGCTTTCTGTCCTCCTCCACCCTCTGTCTCGTCTCTTGCTTTTCCGGCTCGGTTTCCTTTTGTGCAACCACCGTTCCTATTTTCACCTTCCTAAGTTTGCTGGTAAATTTGTCGTTAACAGAAAATGCATCATCCTCTCCTATATCCTTACTCATTGGCTCTTTCTGGAGCACATTTTTCCCTTTTACACAAGCTAAGGACTGCAGGCACGTTTTAAATCAGACGAGGGAATCTCAGTGGCCTGCTCAATCTCCCTATAGCTAAGAGAATCAGTATTGTTGAACAGCATTAGGACACACATCTGATAAGTTGAAACATTTAACTCATACTTCTGACCATTTCGAAAAGGTTGCTCTCAGATCAGCTGTTCCCATTAGTCTGCCAGGATAATCTCCTACCAGTATGGGTACCAAGGTAATATGATCGGAACTTCTCACATAGAGCTGACAGTTCAGCTGGCAAGTTGCAGGTGATGCTAGATTGAGTTGGCCAAGATCCAGTAGTCAAAACCTGGACCACTAATGTGGGTCCATTTCCCAATTCAGCAGCATGGGCTGCATAAAACCCTTGCATGGTGTCCTGAGAGGTCTTCATGTCTGTAAACATGCCTTCTAATTTTGAAGTAAAATTGATACCCACATTCGGTCTTCAGTTTGATTATCAGACTTCTCAGCATCATCAGATACCGTTTTTCCTGATAAAAGTCGCTTTGCCAAATGCTGTTTGTAGTATTTCTCAAAAACATCTTTCTCCTGGAGGTAACGGAATAACATCATCACTTTATCAAGAATAATCTCAATGTCTTCTTCTTTTTCTCCCTTCAGTCCTTTGCGGAGTTTATCATCCACAAATAATGATATATACTCTGGAGAGCGGGGATTCAAATTGATAAAATATTCAAAAGAAGCATTCAAGGCATTTTGGAAGGTCTTATCATTGCTGAATGCCAAGCTTATGATCCTATCATACTTATCCCTTTTCTCAAGGAGCGTGTCGACAAACTCCGCCGGGTTCTTTGATTTCTCAGGATCAGTAACAAGTTGTTTGCCAGTATCTCTGATATGAGATGTCATTACATCCCTGATTGTAGAAAGACCATCGGGTACCCGCCGAAATAAGTTATAAATCCTTCCCAAGTCTTCAAATTTATCATCAAGAAGCATCTTTACTAATCCTGAATTTTCCATGTGAACTAGTCTAGGCATGTGGTTGGCTATCATCTCTTTCTCTACGACATTGGTTATCTTGACTTCAGTCTTTGCATCCAAGTAGTGCGACACCCTCTCTATTTCTTCATTGAGACGCCTTTCAGCTTTCTTCAGATAGTCCCCACAATCACTGCACTCAATAAATTCCAGAGATTCTGCTCTATAGAACTCAGCTGAAACTTCAAGAAATGGTTTCTCAAAATCCTCTTGGTAAACTGAAGGCCCCAAATCCATTAGCATTTTGAATATGTTTCTCATCAGCCCCCTGTTGATAACCTCACCAGTTCGTTCCCTAAGTATCAAATCAAGAAGTGTATTCAGAAGCCGTGGCTGGATTTTACTAGAGTGAATCACATTGTCCCTCCACAGATTTAGCCCAAGCTCATGCACAGCGGTTTTGTGAGTGCTTGGGATGAAAGTTCTGTCCATGTACATTAGTATGTCACGGATCATCTGCAGTGCTTTCGTATGATCATTCCATTTCGTATTAAGCTCCTCCAGGAATGAAGCGCCATGGGCAGCCTCTATAGATTTGGACATTGTGTGCAGATGGAATGTCATTGTTGAGACAAGTCCTGAATATAGTTTCTCCCCAAATTTATGTAATACCATATTGTAAGCATTTCTGGATGCATAGAAAATCCATCCAAATTAGAAGAAAAATCCTTTATGGCCACAGATGTGCGCTATAGGAATATCCAGATTGGTTTATACTTCATTATTTCTACTTTACAGCAAATAACATTTGATAAGCACGTTCAACAGATAAAACCCACATAATCAGCCAACTTTTGAGCAAGGAATAGTAAATTCTGATTGAAAATCATAATCGAAAAAATCCAAAGGGCATATGACTTGGACAAATAAACATGTCTCCACAAATCTACACACAAGAGCCATATAATATAACAACTGAGAGCCATAGTCGTGATTGAACACTGAAGCTCAAGAAGCATGAGAATATTTACTAATTCAGACTTGCAGCACTTACTTTACAGGTATTCTTTTTCCCTCTTTCACCTTTCCCCCTCCTGTAGATCTATCACTTCATTTTATGGAAAGAAAACAACACCACAAAAAGCACACAAAATGACAAAATTCCCCCACCATACTTCCAAGTAATTTAAGTCCTAGACCTGATCCACTGGAGGCAGCCATGTCAGACTAATTATCTTTTCAAATTCCAAATTTGGATAAAGAAACATGCAAAGAACAATAGAGAATCCCACATATAATGTTTGAATGAACTGTGAAAAATGACTTGCAAAATCTACTTCTGCAACTGAAACTACAGATAACTTGCGATATGTCCCCATCAGTAGGCATGCTCCCATCATAGTTACTGTGTAAATGCAGGAGCCTAGGCGAATATAAGTAATATACGCATTATCTGCAACAAGCTATTTAAAGTAGAAGACACTATATATATACCTCAAGAACATGTAAATGTCCACTTTTAATAACCACTATCTACAATAAAAGGAAAAAGAAATTCCAATAATTAGCTAATATATCTTCGTCGGCAATGCAAAAGGCAAAAAATAAATAAATCAAATTGCACCAAGCATATATCTCCTGTTTCATATTCCCACAATTTCAATGAACAAATAAGTCACTCAATTCCGCTACAACAAAAAAGCAAACAAATTCAGTTGCAAGAATCAATGATTAGCATTTGCAGCAACGAAAAGATTAAAAAGAAAATCCCGCTGCAGTAAACCAGTTCATAAGTATCATTCAAGCAAATAAGTTCACAGGATAGCTAATATCACAAATACTAGTACTAACAAAACAAGGAAAAATCAGAAAGAATGCGATTTTTTTTTCTAAAGAAATAGAAATGGCCAAAACCTGTATAATTCTTCAAAGCTTAGCCCACTAGCATTGTGGTTATAAATCTCGTGAATTGCATGCTCTAAAATCCTCCAAGTCTTGTCTGCATACTTGGGATCCACCACCACTTTATGCTTAAACGCTTCAATCTGAAAATTCCTCTTTTTCGGCCCGCTACTCATTTCTAACAACAATAAATCAAAAGAACCACGGAAAATCGACTCCCAGACCCCGAATCGATAGAATTAATCTACGGACATAAAAACCAACACTGAAAACTGCGGTTTTGGGCGTTTATGAATTCATCATTTCCAAAAGAATCAAGGCTTCAGGGCTTCAAACGGCAGGAAGAATACAGAGAAGATTGAGTTGTAGGTTATACTAATTCACCATAATAGGATTTCGATTGCGAGAACAGAAGTACAGTAATCTAATGGAAGTTTGCAGAGGGTTTTGCCGTTCCGAATGATGGTTTTCTGATGATTTTATGCTTTTTCATTCAACGAAAAAGGGAAATTTGGATGGTTTTTCTTATGCGGTGAGTTTGGGGTGGGATGGGAGGGAATGATTTGTTAAGAAGAGGGAAATGACTGAAGAATTTGGTAGAGCATGGAAAATAGAGGAAAAATATTTCTATTTATTATTATTATTATTATTATTATTATAATGTAACTATTATTTTTAACTATAAAATGTCGAGAGCTGGTATTCAATTTTCTGCAGATTATATTATATATTCATATTACATCTTTTTACGATCATTTAATATACACGTCACGTCTCATTTAACATATACACATCACGTCCGGTCGTATTACATCTGAGGAGCAATGGTAGTTCAATGAAATCAAATTTATGGTGCAGACATGAAAATGCGGACAATGGTCAATCAGTTACACTTCCATGGGAAAAACAAGTAACTCAGATGGGAATTTTTTTCAGGCAAGATATCGGTATAATCTTCTATCTACATTGTCCCTCTCCAAGAAATCTCTCTCGATAAGGGACTCTATACGCTTCTTAATTTCGCCAGGGTTAGCTAGAAACCGCGATTGCAATTGCTTTGTCACCTCGGAAATGATATTATTGTGATCCAACACCCTCCGGGATTTCATGATTCTGACTATTGCAGCCTCAATCTGGGGCTTTCTGTCCTCCTCCACCCTCTGTCTCGTTTCTTGCTTTTCCGGCTCAGTTTCCTTTTGTGCAACCACAGTTCCTATTTTCACCTTACGAAGTTTGCTGGTAAACTTGTCGTTAACAGAGAATGCATCGTCCTCTCCAATATCCTTGCTCATGGGTTCTTTACGGAGCACGTGTTTCCCTTTTACACAAGCTAAAGACTGCAGACACCGTTTCAGATCAGAAGACGGGATACAAGTGGCCTGCTCAATCTCCCTATAACTAAGACAATCACTATTGTTGAACAGCACTAGGACACACATCTGATAAGTTGAAACATTCAGCTCATACTTCTGGCCATTCCCAAAGGTTGCTCTCAGATCAGCTGTTCCCATGTTTGTTTGCCAGGATAATCTCCTACCTGTATGTGTCCCAAGGTAATATGATCTGAACTTCTCACATAGAGATGAAATTTCGGCCGGCAGGTTGCAAATATTGCTGGATTGAGTAGGCCAAGAACCAGTAGTTAAAACTTGGACTACTAACGTAGGGCCATTTCCCAATTCAGCACCATGGGCTGCATAGAACCCGTGCATTGTGTCCTGAGAGGTCTTCATGTCTGTAAACATGCCTTCCAATTTCGAAGTAAACTGATACCCACACTCAGTCTTCAGTTTAACAATCAGACTTCTCTCAGCATCATCAGATACCGTTTTTCCTGACAAGAGTCGCTTTGCCAAATGTTGTTTGTAGTATTTCTCAAAAACATCTTTCTCCTGGAGGTAACGGAACAACATCATCACCTTGTCAAGAATAACCTCAATCTCCTCTTCTTTCACTCCCTTCAGTCCTTTTCGCAGCTTATCATCCACAAACAATGAAATGTACTGGAGAACGAGGATTCAAATTGATAAAATATTCGAAAGAAGAATTCAAGGCATTCTGGAAGGTCTTGTCATTGCTGAACGCCAAACTTTTATCTTATCATATTTATCCCTTTTCTCAAGGAGAGTTTCAACAAACTCCACTGGATTCTTTGACTTCTCAGGATCAGTAACAAGCTGTTTGCCTGTATCTCTGATGTGAGATGTCATTACATCTCTGATTGTAAACAGACCATCTGGGACCCGGCGGAATAAGTTGTACATCCTTGCCAAGTCTTCAGACTTATCATCACCAAGCATCTTTACCAATCCTGAATTCTCCATGTGAACTAGTCTAGTCATGTGGTTGGCTATCATCTCTTTCTCTACGACATTGGTTATCTTTGCTTCAGTCTTTGCGTCCAAGTAGTGCGACACCCTCTCAACTTCTTCATTTAGACGCCTTTCAGCTTTCTTCAGGTAATCCGCACAATCACTGCACTCAATAAATTCCTGAGATTCTGCTCTGTAAAAATCAGCGGAAACTTCAAGAAATGGTTTCTCAAAATCTTCTTGGTAGACTGAAGGTCCCAAATCCGTCAGCATTTTGATTATGTTCTCAGCCCTCGTTGATAACTCACCAGTGTTCCTTATGTATCAGCTCAAGAACTGCGTTCAGAAGACGTTGCTGGATTTTACTAGAGCGAATCACTAGTCCAAAAAGGTTTAGCCCAAGCTCATGAACAGTGGTTTTGTGGGTGCTGGGATGAAAGTTCTGTCCATGTACATTAGTTGTCACGATCATGAAGTGCTTTATTATGATCATTCCAATTTGTTTAAGGATCAAGGAAAGAAGCACTTGGGCCGCCTCTATACGTTTGGTCATCGTCTGGAGATGGAATGTCATTGTCGACACAAGTCCTGAATAAAGCTTCCCCCAAATTTATGTATCCATATTGTAAGCATTTCTGGATGCATAAAAAATTCAAATCAGATACCAAATCTTTTTACAGATACACTTTTTGCATTTGGAAAGACAGAAAGATTCATAATTTCATATATCTATCTATTGCCTGACTTAATACAAAAATATAGACAGTCCATACCATTCAACAAACACTGTTTTCCCAAAAAAGATGTATGCGAATGACAAAACAAGAAATAAGCACAAAATTGATTCTTTTTTTGTACAAACTTTTACTAAAACCTAAATATTTCATTGATTCGTTTTTATCCACCCCCTTTACATTTCCTCATATCACATTGCCTGAGTTTTCAAGGGAAGTGTCTTGCCTAGAGCTGAAACATAAACCAAGCATGATCGGAGTAAAATTCATTACAAACTCAGTTCTCTTCCACTAAATTCTACCATGCACAATCTTGACATAAATCAATATGTTGCAATTCATAAATACCTCAAACAAGGTCATTTTATTTTTGGTGTGCATCAGTCTTAGAAACAGGGAGATTACAACTTGAATATGCTCATCCTATAATCAGGAGACATTTTCGTACGTGGCAGATAACAAAAGGCTGCCATGACACAAGCAGACAATGGCATTCACTAGTGTCCTTGGGAAAAACTATTTCCCTACAGTACCCAATCCATCCCAGCTACTGCAACAATTTCAATGAAGAATGCAGAACGTGATGTTTCAGTAGGGGAATACCACTCTAATAAGAGCATAAGACAACTATCAGAAAACTAGCGGCACTAATACTTTAGTGTAGCATGAATCCAGTTCCAATTTCAATAAACGCATGCCATGGGAAGGTGAAAAAGCTGTTATCTTGCTCCCAAGAATTTTATGTATCAAGTTCAAGCTAGCTTGCTAACAAAATTCGGGGAAGCAAATCCACATGGCAATTTCTCTAAAGTCATCAGGCATCTCTCTGTTTTCCATTTTTTATTAGCCATTTCCACTTTATGTTCTCTGTTCCTTTTCTTTCTTATTTCTGGGGAACCACACTATACATCATTCATAGTAGCACAAAGAAATAACATAAAAACACATAACAGGACAAGATCCTGCATCCTTGTTCCAAGCTCATCGAAGTTATGAAACTAATCCATAATAGGCAACCAACAAATCTTTCAAATTCAGAACTTGGTGTCAAAGACAAGCTAAAAAGCAACAGAAGAATTGGATTTGATTACATACAATTCAAATTCGTGAACAAAATAGTACTAAACTTTGGCCTCAAAACAGTACTAAATAAAAAAGATCAACAGAATTACCCAAGAACTCCAACTAAAAACATTATGTACCAAGAAAATAGAAATTATCTCTTCAAGAAACTATTAATTAGCGAATAAATCTTAATGCCCACCAAAGAAAATAAATGTCAGAAAATGAATTACCCATGAAAATCAGATGTACACAAAATACAAGCACGCAAATTCAACTGAGCTACAAACACCGAACGAGCAATTCAAATTTCAAGAACAAATAATGAGCATCTGCCGGGACAAAAAGTTAATAACACCAAACTAATATCACAAACAATAGTAATAAACTAAACCAAGAATGAAATCCAAAACCATTTGGAAAAATTAGCAAAAAAAAAAAAAAAAGAAAAGAAACCTATATAATTCTTCAAAGCTGAGTCCACTGGCATTGTGATTATAAATCTCATGAATTGCATGCTCTAAAATCTTCCAGGTTTTATCAGCATACTTGGGATCCACCACCACTTTATGTCTAAAAGCTTCAATCTGAAAATTCCTTTTCTTCTGCCCGCCACTCATCCTAGCAAAAAAAAAAAAAAAAAAACAAAAACAAAAACAAAAACAAAAAAACAAAAATCGGAAAAAACTGCAAACTTAAATCTCCAAATCCGAATAAATAGAGGAATCTAGAGCGCGAGGTTTTAGGGGGGGAAATCGATACTATATTTGGGCGTTATCAATTGATTGAGAAAGAGAACGTCCAGGTTTAGGGCTTGAAATGGGAGGTAGAAACCGTAACATGTAGATGAAAATTGGGTTGTGGGTTAGCTAATCCCCCATACCAGGATTTTGGTTTTGAGTAGACAAATTGAGATCGACTCACACAAGATAGGTATAAATTTGGTTCAATTTTCTACCCCCCTCTTTTTTTAAAAGCAAAGCTTTTGAAAGGTGCCTAAGACTTTACATTTTATTTAAATTATTATCGAGTTCAAAAAATTAAATTTGAATATGATTTAATTGCATTCGTATGATCTTTAATTAAATTAAATATGAATCAATTTGAATAATTTAATATTTTTAAACATATGTTATTGTTTTTAACAAATCAATTTTGTTCAAATTTAATAAATTGAATTCATACGAGTTTCTATCAATTGATTTAAATCAAATATCAAATAATTTGATTTATTTAGACTTAAGTTAAAGGTGGTGTTTTTTTTTTAATAAATTCAAGCTAAAATTTATATAATAAGCTGAACAGTCTTGTTTTAAGAGGGGCTAATCATTCTGATAGAAGAACAAGACATACCTTCCCTAAATAAGGGATACTAAAAAGACGGGTAGGTATCATAGTATTCAGTTAAGCCTTTAATGTCGAAGCCCTTTGAGCCAAAAGGGTCTGCTGGTTTGTTCCGCTCTATATAACACTGCTGCAAAAGAACTGATTTAAAGATTCGTCAACAATACTGCAGAAGGTTCGCTTGCATTTTGATTGGATGAGCCGAGTTCCTATCAAAGAGATGTAAAAGAAGAATTGAACCAGTTTCAATAATAAAATGGGGAAAAATGCAATTTACCCCCCTGTGTTATAAGAAATGTGCAATTTACCCCCCTGTGAAAAATAAAATAGCAATTTACCCCCTTGTGTTTTAAAAAATAGAGCAAAACACACCCTTAAGCCCGAGAGTGTATTACACTCTCCCCTTTTGCAACTGGGCATGATTTTAACAAAAAAAAAAATTATTATTTATATATTTTTAATATATTAATAGATATATATTTATAAAAATAATATTTAATATATATATATATTTAATATATTATTATATATTTATTTTTTCTTCTTCTTCACCTTCTTCTCGCCGCCGCTGCCGCCGCCTCCGCCTTGCCCCCCCATCGCCTCCGCCTTCTCCCGCCTGCGCCTGCGCCCCCCCTCATCCACCCAGATCCGCCCGCCCTTTCCCCGTCCGCCGCCTCCTCCTCCTCCTCCTCCCTCCCTCCCCTTCCCCTTCACCTCCTCCTCCCGCCCCCCGCCACCCCCCCAGTCTGCGAGAATCCGCCCAGATCCGCCGCCGCCTCCTCATCCTCCCTCCCTCCCTCCCTCCCTCCCCCGCGCCCAGATACTGCCCGCGCCGCCCCCCCTCTCCGCCCAGATTCGCCCGCCTCCTCCCAGTTCGCCGCTTCCTCCTCCCTCACCCGCCCGCGCCTAATCCGCCGCCGCCTCTTCCTCCTTGACCCGCCCGCGTCTAATCTGCCGCCGCCTCTTCCTCCTCCTCCTCCGGCCGGCAGATTTCTTTGTATATTTATATATATCTATATATATATACACTATATTATTTAACATACAAATATATATATATTTAAATTTAATATAATTAATTTATTTTTATTTTTTTTTACTTAAATTTAAACCGTTGATTTGAATTAAGTATAATCTACACCGTTGATTTATTGCTTAAACTTGGACCTTAGATTGATCAAGATCCAACGGTTATTAAATAAAGATATAAATATTATTTTAAATTTTAAATTAAAAAATAAAAAAATAATTATAAAATCGCGCGTGTGATACACGAAACGCGTCGGGGGGGGGGGGTATTTGCCCTATTTTTAATAACACAGGGGGGTAAATTGCTACTTTATTTTTCACAGGGGGGTAAATTGCTCATTTCCCTTAACACAGGGGGGCAAATTGCATTTAACCCATAATAAAATTATCAATTTGCAGTTTTGAAGCCAATTGAAGTCCCTTTCGAAATCCCTGCATTCCAGTATTGTTATTAGTTGAGGTGCCAATGAAGTTCATGAGCCCTGCAAACATGACGTAACCAATCTCCAGAGGTTGCTGTTCATTGGCTTATGGGCTCAAAAGATTGAGAACGAGCTTGGGATCGGCACAGAGAAGGAGTGTCGGACGTGACTCAGCGTAAGCACTTCGACTCTCAAATTAAGTCGTATGTCGAGTTGAGTACTTGAGTAGAAGTTAATACTTGAACAACTACCTTGACTTTCATAATGGCTTGGGATATTTATACCGAAGACCATTTGTACGGACGTCATTTATCCCTAAAATAATGAGGACACGAGTCTTAATCCAATAGACATAGTGTTTCAGAAGTGGAATGATCCTCTGAATACTCTTCCAAATCCAAATATGACCAGTTTTGCATTAAGACTCCAACAAATTACTCATAGGGCAGCATCTCTTTTTCATAAAGTTAGCCCAAAGATCATTAGGTTTAGTAAGAAGTCTCCATCCTAATTTAAGTGCATAAGCTGTATTTAAGCTTCCTAAGATCAGAAATTCGGAAGCCGTCTAACTCTATGGATTGACTGACAGAGTTTCAGTTAACAGGACTTTGTTTATCAGAATTTTGGGCAGTATTGTTCCAAATACTTCTTTTTGTTGTAGACAAGTTATCTAAGGTGGTGTTTGATGCAAGTTTTTGTGTTAAAAGGTGGTTTTCCATTGGGGGGTATGTTTGGGTGGGAGGGAAGTGGGAAGGGAATCACTGTTTTGATTTTTTTAATTGTTTGGAATATAGTTTAAAATATTATGAGTATTTATTTATATATTTGTAAAAATATATTGTTATGTCCAGAAATAATCGCAAGGCGTTTGGAGGGTATAAATTGACATTAAATGTCTTTGCTACTCCAAATGTGTTGAATATCCTCTCAGATATAGAATAAGCCTGCAAAAGAATATAGATTTAGAGCCAGGTCGGACTTGATCCTCACAACGACTCTCCGATGTTCAAGTTAATATGGATTCAAGGTATTTTAAAGAAAGAGCGTAAGAGTTGGGGTGACAAAAGTTGTACCTCATGTTGAAGAATCATATATATAGGTATCAGTTGGATTGTACGATTTTACGTGCACTCTAGATTAATAACATGATCCTAAGGTATGCAGTGGGTCGTATATATATCCTTGAGACAATGACAGAAAGTGGTCCTGAAGATGAAAACCTGTTATACTTTTAAAAGTTGTTGTGGGACGACTCCTTGTACCAGACTGATATCATTTTCACTAAGTACGAAGGTCTTGTAAAATACCTTGATACTTTGGCAATTTTAGCTTATTCATCTTCATATGCTAATGCATGTGAGGAAGTATACATATTCACCTTTATAAGAATAGTTTGGATATAAAATGATTTATTATTTATTTAATTTACAATAAGTCAATAATAAGTTATTTGGAGATAAATATGAATTTTTATTCATTTTTTTTGCTAATATCAATAAATTTATTAAATTTTAACTAATTAGTCGTCATTGCACGTGCTTTTTGCGAGTATATAAAAAAATTATGATATGAGATGGAGAAAAAAATCATGATGAGAAGAAAAAAATAAAAATTCATGAGAATAAAGAAACATGGGGTGAAACGACAGAGAAATAGTATTTTATAATTGGAAGTTTATTAAAAAATATGGAGAAGTTTAGAGAGAAAAATGGAGTAATGGGTGAGAGAATTTTATTTTTTTTTATAAAATTGTGAGATTATTTAAAAAATTTGATACTATTTTGACCAAACTTATTTTGAAAAAAAAAAATTAATTTGAGGGTAAAATAGGACAATTTAAAGTTGGTACGCTCAAATAATTTTATTTTATAAGGACTCCTTTACTTTTTTGGATGGGATTAAAGAGGGTTAGATAATTTCATGATTATTATTGGGATATTTAGTAAGATGATAATTTAATAGCTTATTTACTTTCTATTAATTGTTGGATGATTATTGTGTGATAATTTTATGTTGTATTTATTTTTATAGTTGTTATAAGAGATCAAATGTGTAATGGACAAAATTACCCCATAATTGAACAAAAACATCAATGTTGCATATTAACATCACAAAATATAAAATATTTAAAAATACTTAAACTTTTATATATACATAATATACATCATTTTCTCCATAACCACCATATTCATGTTCATAAAAAAATAATATTCATTAATATATAATAATATAAAATGTACATGTTATACAAATTACTATAAATTTTTAACATCAAAAGAAATTTTTATTTTTGAAATTTATGTATTTATTATTTGTTATTCTATAATTTAAATTTATAATAAATAGTTATTAAATTACAAAAATAAAAATAAAATAATTGGCGTGCACCAAATATGGTTGGAGCTTAACAGAGAGATGCTTGAAAAGCATGTTCAAATAAAATAATAATGAAATTGGGTATTTAGAAAATTAATTCATAAGTAGGGTTAAATGTGACATTTATCAACTATTTTTAGGGATATTATAATAAGACACATTTTTATCAATCATTAGTGGGCCAAGAAGAATTATTAATCCCACCTCATTTGGACAGATTGTAATCAGCCCACAGTCACTACCAAGCCCGGGCCAAGCCTAAAAAAAGTAAACAATTGATTGGGCCAGATATCCCCTCTAATCCGGCCCAATCAATTATAGTAAACATGGCCTAATAGTATAGATGTAAGAATTTATTGGTCTTCAAATACACAATTATAGAATGATACTTGATAAAATTAATACTCAAAATGAATATCTCGAATTTATAAATATTTATTTGTAGAGTAACTAATAGGCCATATTTACTTGTAGCGATATAGCAAACAACAAATCAGAGTGGCGCAGCGGAAGCGTGGTGGGCCCATAACCCACAGGTCCCAGGATCGAAAGCTGGTTCTGATAGTTCAGAAGCAAGCTTCCCAAGTCAAGTCCACCATCTTTTGCTCCGTAGCGGAATCCACTTTTTACGACCCGAATATGTAATCGGGTCTGATCAAACCTTGCCCGCCCCAACCCAGCGTCATAGTAAAGCTAACGCCAACGTTTAGTCTCTGCTTCTAACTCCCAGCCCAGACTCTTCCACTATCCTCTTCCAAATTCACATATATATACCGAAAATTTGAACAATTTATTATTATTTTCGCCAATTGTTTTGCAAAAGGAACAAAAATGCCTGAAGATTTATGCGCAGAACGTCCTCTCTTCGGCGGCGCTATCGTCTCCACCTTTCCCCTGCGCTTCCAGGTTTACGTTTTTTCTGCCTTATTTTATTATATTGCTACTTGAGTGAGTATTAATGCGGTGTTTGATGAATGATTACTTGAATGTGTAGGATGTAAGTAACATACGCCAAGTTCCTGATCATCAGGTTAGCAATTTCGTTTGTATGTTTAATTTTTGTTTGGTTTTCCGTTTTTTGCGTATTTGAGGATTGATCAAAGTATTTTGTTGTTACAGGAAGTTTGTGGATCCAGCTCGAGATGAGAGCTTGATATTCGAGCTTCTGGACTTGAAGACTGACGTAGCGGATCAAGGAAGTGCGACGTGGTTTCTTCAAGACCTCGCTAATGAACAGGATGCTGAGGGAACTATGGTACAATCTGAATTCTTATTTATTTATTTCGTTGTTGGTTTTCTTTCTTCATTTTTAATCATGTTTATAGTTAATGAGTGAGTTTGGGGTTTGGTATTGAACTGGATTGGAGTACTTCTTCAGGGAAATTAACTTGATTCAACAAGTGGATTTCTGTATGTTTTAGAACCTAATGAAACAGGTTGGAATTTTTTTTTCAGAAGTTAATATTTTTGTAGTTCAAGCTGAATTTGAAACTATTTTTCTGCTTAAATGTTGCTAGAGCTTCACTGTACAATATTTGTACTACCAAGTCAATCCACCAACTAGCAGCAAGTACTACTCTTGCATCTCCCTCTAATGTAGTGTATCTTTGATTAAGACTGTGTTAGAGAAGTTCGTAATCATGGTGGTGGTTGGAAAGAACTCAGTGTTTGTGGTGCCATGTCAAATATGCTGGTGCTCTGGTGGTATTGGATTTTTGATAGAAAGTTTTGCAATTAAGTTCTCAGATATTATTTTTCGTATAGAAGAACACTGAAATTGGAAGGTCTATCATTAGTATGTTATATGCTCAATGCCCCAAGCCAACGAGGCCTCTACTTAGGCAACCTAACATTTGTGAAAGGTTGTAGTTGTATCATAAGTAATCCTGTCATGATTTTTTTTCAGGGCGTTTGGTCCTTGCTTGTATATTGTGTGGAGAAAACCTGTAGTTGCTGTAAGGTTGTATTAGACCTCCGATCTCATTTAATCTGATGCCGTGTTGTAATTAGAGTGAAGCAGGGGTGACAATTGTCATCAATAGTTTTCTCTGTTCTTAGTTTGTGGTTAAGGTTTTACTTATTACTGTCCTATCTAGTTAAATTTATCTTCTTTCATGTAAACAATATGAAGGTCTTTCTCTCATACTCAATTTTTCCTTTAAGCATAATCAAGAGGATTATTGTTGATGACAATATGTATCTTGTATTTGTAATTTTATTCCCTTAAGTTAGTTTGTGCGCAAATTTTTTCAGTAGATGCAGCCTTTTGTTCAGGTGAGAAATTTTGACAATTAATATTTAAATGGATGGGCATGGGTTTCTTGCTACCTTTTGTGAAAATAAAGAATAAATAAATCAAGAAGAAGAAGAAGACTCATAGCTTCAGCTGCTTCTTACTTGTTCTGTCAACTTTCATTGTTTAATATATATGCATGAGCTGTGTGATTTCTGGATAATAACAATGCTGCATTCATTTTATGCATGTAGGTGCTTGAACAGTCTGGAGTGTTTGAGGTTGATGGACTACGATGTAGAAGCAGTCCTGCTATCATTACAACTGCAGTTGGACAAATGGTGTGTACGACCTTCTCGTCCTCAGTTTTGTTATGAATACCTTAAACTGCCCTTCAAATCTCTTTGGTTTACCTCATAAACAATTTACTACGAGAGAGTAATGGAGGGTCAAACATTATTTCTTTGTTGCTTCACCCAGCTTCCACAAAATTATGCTGTGTAATTAGACATCCTTGCCTTGAGCCTTAAAAAAGTTGATCAAGATATATCCCGCCATAGGCAAGTGAATGAAGCAAATTATAGGATCTGATTTGTTTCCCAAGTTTCCTAATGTCATCGCCTGCTATGACCAAATAATTTCTGTATTTCTATTTCTTAATTGTTTCGATTCTTCATTTATAGGCTATATCTAAGGGGAGACAGGGTAGAGAAGCACAGAACATAGTTAAGGTAAACTTGTCTCTTCTTCTCCTTGTGGCCAATAGTTTAAGCTCTATTGTTGTATATGAATAAACTTTTTCTTCAGGTCTATTTAGCTAATTTGCGCCTCAAGGATGTTGCCACAGATGTTCTGATAACTGCTTATGAGCCTATGTTGATAAAGTAAGTTTCCATGAACAAGTTTGTTCTTAGTCATTACGATGGTGGCTTTAATTCATTTTCTCCTTTTCTTCTGATTGAGTATGCCAGTAGCAAATATTATAAGGTCAATTATTTTATCTGCGCTTTTCTTGTAGCCCTTTGAGTGAAACTGCTGCCACAGTTGGGGCTGGTTTACCAGTACCTGCTGCACAGTCGGGATGTTTACCAATGGCGGATGTTTTCAAAAGTGCTGTCACTAGCTTCAAGGTGAATGACTGGAGCCTTTTTGGTGCCGTAGCTTGAGTCTGGAGGACACCATACCAGAGAGATCCTAACATAGTGTCTTTATCTGGGTTTGATTTCTTATTTTAGACAATTTTATTCTTTGTAAGATTTGCACTGTTAACTTTGTGAGGAGCAGAAGGCCCTTTCATCAGTCGATAACCGGAGGTTATCGGGCTTAAGTGCTGATAGGACAGAAGTGGACTTTTGTTGTAGGATGTAAATTGTTCCCAGTTCTGCTCCTTTTATCTTTAATCTATAATCATTTGGAGAGTGTTAGTATATTGTACTATTGTTCCTTGATAATTTCATAATATCATTGTTGTTGTGTCAGATTAATTTCAACTGATTTCTTGATAATTATTTATTTCTCTGCTTCTATGATACATATATATGTATTAAATGGAATCCCATTAATCTATCTGGGTGAGACCAAAGTCTGAATCCAGAAATAGTTGGGGAAATTAATTAAAAAATGTAAAAAAAAATAATAATTGCACAATTGGAGTAAAATTCAAATTTTTAAAAAATTAGGCAGCACCGCGGTGCTGCAATTTTTTTGAAAAAAATGAATAGGCCCAAATTTTTTTGCAGCACCGCGGTGAAAAATCGCAGTGCTGCAAAAATCTATTAAAAAAATTAAATTTATTAAATTTAACATATAATAATAAATTTAATATTTTTATTAATATTGTGTACAAAAAATTAATAATGCAATATTGTATCATTATTAATATTGTGAACAAAAAATTAATAATAATTATATTGTATGATTTTAGTAAAATAATGATACCAAGTAAATTTTTTTAAAATAATTATTATTAGGATGTATTTTATACTAAAACCTATTTTAATTTAATAATAAATTATAATATATTTATTAATATTCTATATAATATTGTCTGTTCATTAATATTGTGTACAAAAAATTGATAATAATTATAATGTGAGAAAGTCTCACATTATAATTAGGGATAATTACACTTTTCTCCCTGAGATTTAATGTAATTACATATAGACCCTTTATGATTTAGAAAATTATATCTAGAACCCCTAAAATTTATTTTCGTCTAACAAATAAGTCTCTTCGTTAGTCAAAATTCACCAATTTTTATCCTTTGAACCCGTGCATTTTTGGACGCATCACCTTATAATTATTGTCAATTTTTATACACAATATTAATAAACAAACAATATTACTTTTCTTATTTTTTTATATAGAGTATTAATAAAAATATTATAATTTATTATTAAATTAAAAATTTCTTAAGATAAAAATACATCCTAATAATAATTATTCTTAAAAAAGTTTGCTTGGTTACATTATTTTACTAAAATCATACAATATAATTATTGTTAATTTTTTGTACACAATATTCATAATAATACAATATTAAATTGTTAATTTTTTATACACAATATTAATAAAAATATTAAATTTATTATTATATATTAAATTTAAATTTTTTTAATAGATTTTTGCAGCACCGCAATTTTTCATCGCGGTGCTGCAAAAAAATTTGGCCCAAATCAGGGGGAAATTAATTAAAAAATATAAAAAAAAATAAAAATTACTCAAATGGGGTGAAATTCAAACTTTTAAAAAAAATAGGCAGCACCGCGTTACGTCAACGCGGTGCTGCAAGTTTTTTTGAAAAAAAAAAGGAATATAGAAAGCAGCCTGCTTTTGCAGGCTGATTTGGGCCAAATTTTTTGCAGCACCGTGATGAAAAATCGCGGTGCTGCAAAAATCAATTAAAAAAATTAATAAATTTAATATATAATAATAATTTTTATATTTTTATTAATATTGTGTATAAAAAATTAACAATTTAATATTGTATTATTATTAATATTGTGTACAAAAAATTAACAATAATTATATTATATGATTTTAGTAAAATAATGTAACCAAACAAATTTTTTTAAGAATAATTATTATTAGGATGTATTTTTATTTTAAGAAAATTTTAATTTAATAATAAATTATAATATTTTTATTAATACTCTATATAAAAAAAATAAAAAAAGTAATATTGTTTGTTTATTAATATTGTGTACAAAAATTGACAATAATTATAGGGGAAATTAATTAAAAAATGTAAAAAAAAAAAACAACAATTGCACAATTAGAGTGAAATTCAAGTTTTTAAAAAATTAGGCAGCACCGCGTTCACTGAACGCGGTGAAAAATCACGGTGCTGCAAAAATCTATTAAAAAAATTTAAATATATTAAATTAACATATAATAATAAATTTAATATTTTTATTAATATTATGTACAAAAAAATAATAATGCAATATTGTATCATTATAATATCATGTACAAAAATTAACAATAATTATATTGTATGATTTTAGTAAAATAATGATACCAAGCAATTTTTTTTAAAAATAATTACTATTAGGATGTATTTTTATACTAAAAACTATTTTAATTTAATAACAAATTGTAATATTTTTATTAATATTCTATATAATATTGTCAGTTCATTAATATTGTGTACAAAAATTGACAATAATTATAATGTGATAAAGTCTCACATTATAATTAGGGATAATTATACTTTCCTCTCCTGAGATTTGATGTAATTACATATAGACCCTCTATGATTTAGAAAATTACATCTAGAACCCCTAAAGTTTATTTTTGTCTAACAAATAAGTCTCTCCGTTAATCAAAATTCATCAATTTTTATCCTTTGAACCCGTGCATTTTTAGGACGAATCACCTTATAATTATTGTCAATTTTTGTACACAATATTAATGAACAAACAATATTACTTTTTTGATTTTTTTATATAGAGTATTAATAAAAATATTATAATTTATTATTAAATTAAAAATTTCTTAAAATAAAAATACATCTAATAATAATTATTCTTAAAAATGTTTGCGTGGTTACATTATTTTACTAAAATCATATAATATAATTATTGTTAATTTTTCTACACAATAATAATAATAATACAATATTAAATTGTTAATTTTTTATACACAATATTAATAAAAATATTAAAGTTATTATTCTATATTAAAAAATCGCGGTGCTGCAAAAAATTTGGCCCAAATTAGCCTGCAAAAGCAGGCTGCTTTCTATATTCTTTTTTTTTAAAAAAAAAACTTGCAGCACCGCGTTTACGTAACGCGGTGCTGCCTATTTTTTTAAAAGTTCGAATTTCACCCTATTTGAGTAATTTTTATTTTTTTTTACATTTTTTAATTAATTTCCCCCAAATCAGCCTGCAAAAGCAGGCTGCTTTTTATATTCTTTATTTTTTTTCTAAAAACTTGCAGCACCGCGTTTACATAATGCGGTGCTGCCTATTTTTTTAAAATTTTGAATTTCACACCATTTATGTAATTTTTGTTTTTATTTACATTTTTTAATTAATTTTCCCGAAATAGTTGGGTAGAAATATTTTTATATATCTCATCGTATCTAAATTTAAAGGAAACATGGTATTGAGGTCTGAATCAGTTTGCAAAAGGTTGTGGGTTCGAATCATGTCATAATGTGTGAGATCTTTCTATTGTATATTAAACTTTATTTATTATAATAATAGATGTGTGTTAGATTTAATTGTATTTGATATGATTGATAATGGTAAATTACAACCACCTCCTTTGAGGTTGGCGTAATTACAAATATCCCTTTATTATTTGAAAAATTACAAATACCCTCCTGATATTTGCTGAAATTATGTAATCATCATTGGATGGAGGTATAAAAATATCAACTTTGCTCTTATTGTATTTTTTTTTACTTTTTTAAAAATTAAAATCTTATAAAAATACTGAAAGGGATGGATGAAAAAATTTTAAAATTTATAAAAAAAAAATTATCCACTTATCCATAAAAAAATATTTTTTTTAAAAAAATAAATAAAATTATAATTTTTAATTCATAAGGGTATTTTGGTCAATTCATCATAAAAAATGGATGTGTTGGGCTAATTGTTAGACAACCGTTAGAGGGAGGTATTTACAATTTTTCATACAACAAGGAGGTATTTGCAATTATGTCAAATCTCAGAAGAGGTTGTTGTAATTTACCCTATTGATTAAGGTATAACTGTTGTAATAATTTTTGTTAGATTTTGATACATAAGAATAATAGTAATAAATTTATTTCAATTAATAATAATTTATCTCTTTTATTTTCTTTTATCTTTTTTATAAAAAGAACAGGTATGATGGATTTGAAATAGGCAATTTCAATTATGGGAGTTGATTGAGTATGCACAAATCTAACAATCCTGTCGGAGTTTGTGGAAAATTCTGAGTTCCTGACCAACTCCAACTCCAACTCCTGTCAAAATCAGAATTGAAGAAACACCAATCTGTTATATGCACATATGTGTACATATTTATCTTGCTAGATATAGTGCCAGTCAATTAATTTTGCTCAACATACGACTTCTCAACTCATCTTTTTCAACAAACACGCTTTATTGTTTTCATACCCCAAAGTCTTTGTGAGCTATATATGTGTAGGGTGTCAAATTCACATCCAATTATTGGCATATAGAGATTGTATTGATATTTTTTTTTATGCTGATATTGACTTCTGATCTATAATTGTGCAGACAAAACTAACAACAAATCATAATATTAGATTGTTTCATTGAGTGTATATTAGTGATGGGGGATTAAGAGAATTACCATCGAAAATGATAGAAACTCTTTCAAAATAAGCTTTATTTACATGAATATCCAAATATTCGAGTATTACCATGTCGGATCGGGTCGTAATTTGGGTTCGCGATCCGACCCAAAAGACCCTTGCTGGAGACAGTCGAGTTGGGTCGCAGGACATGACCCGGATTCGTGGTCCGACTCTGAAAATTGCTGCTCGAGACCATCGATTTATGTGACGTTACTTGGAGTAGGATATCACCACGTGGTGTAATGCAAGTCGACTTCTCAAGTATGCAAGTGGACCTACTCAGATACTATAAATCAGAAAGGTTCATTTCATTTATGAGAAAATATTTATTAAGTTGAATACCCGTATTAGATCGCTTTGAGCTCGCATTTAGATCGCTTCTTCTATCTCGAACTCTTTTTACTGTCTCAGGCATTGAGGGATTTTAGTTAGGGGCTTCCCAATAAGCTTAACGATATGCTCTCTTTTCTCAAATCCCAAATCTTTTCAAGGATGCGAGATAGCTGAAAATCTACAACGCGAATCAGATAACATTTTGTTTTGTGCATTCTTATAATTAGGGACACAATTTTCATGTTCATAATTCTTTTTAGTGTTAATCCTGCTTAGCCTCTTTCTAAAAATTCCAACTTATATTTTTTCTTAAAAAAATTTTAAAATTATATTTGCACTTCGTGTGAAAGTTCACCTTTTACACATAACTCTATTTTATTATGATTTGAACAAAAAATAATAATGTTAGAAAAAAAAATTACATAAATTTTTAATTTTACTTTCATTTAACAATAATATGTAATATTTAACATGGGCCCAAACTCGGTAATTATTTTTTTCTCGAAATTAATTATTTTAAAACTATTTTTTTAGAGCCTTCATCTTCTTTTTTTTTTTTTTTTCTTTAATAAATAGAGAAAACATTGGGACAAAGTGTGGAATGATTAGATGAATAAGTGAGATGGTAAGGCATCTTCATCAACCAATTATATATACAGGACAACTCATAGCACGTGATATATCTCCCCAACATATTTGCATTATTAACCTAATCTTGTTCTACCATCTCTTCGTCCACTTAAATAAATATATATAATAAAATTATAATGGACTCTCTTAAAATTAATTTGTTATAATTGTAAATATTTTTTTATTATTTGAAAATATTAAATATTTTCTAAATTTAATAGTCATATAACAAATACCTCCTTATAATAGCTTATTCTAGAATATATTTGTAAAATTTCAAACAATGAGTGAGTATTTATAACTATGATAAATTTCAGAGAGTCGTTAATTTATCTTAAATACATATCCCCCCATTAATTCCTTCTTTATTTACATTGATATTTCATCGTATTGTATGTATGTATGTATGTATGTATATATCCAAAATTTCTCTTATTTAATTATATATTTAAAAAATAAAAGAAAAATTGTAAATAGTATATCAGTTTGAAGTAAATTAAATATTCAAACCAATTTATTTAATTTCATTAATATTAAGTTATATATATATATATATATATAAATCAAACCATATTTCAATATTTTGTGGTGTTTCAGAGGTGTCACTATTGATATGATTATTGACATCTATCTTAAGATGAATTCGTACGTGCATGAACATTTGGTGGGAAGCATATATATATAATTGAGCAATAATTATAATTTATTTCCATAATTAAAAAAATGATCAGTTTGTCGTTTGGTTACGCATCAAATTATACATATCTCGAATTCATATGCTGATGATGAGTCCAATTAAGGGAGAGATTTTAAGTCAAATCTTGTTTTCTTATTACTAACAACCAAACAAGACATTATCATTAAGTTGGTGAAGTCCTTTATTTATTATGACAATATATATAATCTCCATCTTTAAATATTGTCTTAGATGATGTGGTGCTTATTTGGACAATTTCTGTTCATATAAGCAAAAAGTTGTTCGTTCAGATCTTCTTGGATTTAGGGTTTTTGGGCTTGATTTTTCATTAGTCTTGAAACCACGATTTGTAAATTTTTTGGTAATTGGGAATAAACCTTAAATTAAGAATTTCCTCTTTGTAAAATTTTGGTCTTAAGTGAAGGACTTACGTGCTGCTTAATTAATTTACAAATTAAGATAATATATAATTAAGTTGTCCATAACTATATGTTAATATATTAAAAAAAATTATTGTGTAGATTCTGTGAAGATCAAGGATGAAAGTGATGTATATTTGCTTAATTTTAGTCATTTCTAATTTATATATATTAGTAGCAAACCTTTATATAAATATATGATATGTATAAAGATTATGTGGATATAATTGTTAAAGAATTCAACCTCAAATTCTCTTTCTCTCTCTCACCCACACACACAAAGAGTCTATGGCCCCTACTCTTTTTTTTTAAACCCTAATGATGATATTCAACCCCCAAAACTGCCTGAACTCTCGATGGTCCCGTTGAAGAGAGAGAGAGAGAGAGAGCTGAAGGGAGTAGATCGGCTCGAAAAATATGGCGAAAGCGCGAAAAATAAAAAAAATACGATAAATCAGGCAATAAATTCCGATTAAGGGGTGTACCTTGGATATTTTAATTTCTCGGGCGTTCGGTGTACAAAACAAACATAAAGGCCATAGAATAATAATACAAGAAAAACGATAAGTATAAATATAAAAGCATGTACCCTCGTCGTCTTTCTTGTTCGTCTTAAGTGTTGATTCATCTCCATTTTCGTTTTCGAATCCGTCCATGGCTAGATCTCGATCTAGAGACCATCTCAAGAATGACACACCACCACTAAAGAATGTGGAGATTTCGTGCTAGCAAAATTTCCACAGAAGAGATGGAGATCAAAACAATTGCTATGGATTAATGTATTTGATATTTCTTTTTTATTTTTTATCTCTAAGATCAAGAGAAAAACCTAAAGAATGGAGAGCATGAGGAAAGACAGAGAGCCACAAAATTTAGGTGTTTGGAGTGCGTTCAAATCGGCTAGGGTTGGAGAAAATGCATATATATGACCTAGTCAAGTATATACATGAGTCTTAACCTACTTAGACTCTAACCAATCAAAACTGTAGCCACACACATATGTAATTGGCTGAACCCAAGGCCTCAAATTCGGCCATACATGCACCTCTAGACACACTCCCTGATCTAGTCAAGGTCCAATCAAGGCTTGAGCTTATATTTTAATGGATCGGGCTTGATTAATTATATTAAATCAAGCCGACGTCTAATAGTTTTAAATCAAATCTAGTTTAATGTATAAGAAGGATCTAAGCCTTTTATTATTTCTCCTTTAATTTATAAATCCAATTTATAAATCGGACCAAACATAATAAAATTAATTGATTAATTCAATTAATTTTAATGGCTAACTTGTAATGCTAATTAATCCAATTAATAAAATTTCAAGTTATCCATCCAATTGATTGGTCAAAATAATAATTCAATCATTTATTCTCTTCAAAGATTAATTTAATCCAATTAAATTAATCTTACTCTTGTGAAATTTATTTCAAATTAATTCTATTCCCTTATAGTGGTAGAGGGTGACTTTTTAGGTTCATCTTCATCTAGACTTGGGTGTGTGTGATCAACACAATTACTTCAATTTAATTTTATTCATTATTTTTATTATCTCATAACCGAAAATAGCCTGTTACCATGGGTGGCCGTTTAGCAACAGTCCATGGCACTAGAGACTATGTAAAATATAGCGTAAATATTTAGGCTCCAAGTCCATACGAGTATAGTTCTACTGTCAACAGTCTCCGGACCTTAGTCTAGTGCACAGAATTGGGCGTTGGTTCCCATCCTTGACTAGGCAACTATGCTTACTACTCAAAATGCGTTTACTCTACTGATTGTCATAGGAAATCCCTTCCCGCTCGATCACTCGCTATGGCCATAGACTTGAAGAGTCTAAATCATCTCAGAGATAGGAGAGCTCACTGTCACAATACTGACATGGACATATTCTGTCTTGAAAAATCCACCGTCCTCGCCACATACTCCGACTGCACTGGATAAGGCTTATAGTGACCATGCTTCATGACACAACCATCGCTCGTCATATCCAAGATATAGTCTTGGTATGCACGTGACTGCCATGATTCATCAAGTTCGAGGCCTAATCTTGTGCTATTAGAATCGGGAATCCCAGTCATACCCGCAAAACCTTAAGAGCTTCCATATGACGATTTCTATGAGTCAATTCAGCCAGTTGACTACCTTGTCAACTAACCCACTAAAATTGCATAAACGATATATGTCTCCTGCCAATGAAAGACTGTTGCAGTACCTAGTGAAAGTCTCTATAGGACCCTCAATGCCCTGTCTCAAGGTTCTCAACTACGAACGTTTCAGACCGACTCGTAGGAGTTGGTTTCATAGCTTCTGAACCTATACGCAACCTAACTCCACGGATTTCACTTTTTGGTCTGTGGGCATTTCGTTGTGACATTGAAATCCCGTCCAATATCAGTGGTAAGCACAACAAAATACACTGCCAATTTGATGAATTCTTATCGCATTCATCAATTTAATATTATTTGATAAAGATTGGGAATGACAAACAACCAATCCAATTGGCTTTTGATCACCCATTCCAACAAGAGTCACTGTTACCTCGTGCGAAAAAACAAAAGAAGATATTTTTTTAGAAATAGAAGAATATTTAGGTAAAGCTTGTCTCTGATGGGGCAATCGAGCTATCCATTTTTCGATGGATGAAACTGGAAAACCATTTGTGCATTTGAAGTTTGCCTTAGTCGGAAAAATCTCGCATTGATACTCTAGCATGCACTCTGTTCGTTCGTACTATTCAAATCTAAGGCTGAGAGGGCCTACTCAATTCATGTGATCAATATCAAGTATATAATTACCAAATTGTACAATGAGGAAGGTCTTTCTAGTTTTTGGCTAAAATAGATACTTTTCACCGCCGAATTCCACATGAGAATTTTCAAGTGGGCGCATGATTTTAATCCAAGGATTGAGTTTTCGATTCCTCTAATTTGGATACATTTTCTAGAGTAACCAATGCATAGTTTCCATTAAAAAACTTTATTTGGATAGCTAGCATAATAGGTTCCCCTATGAAACTCAATGAGGCCATGGCAAATGTTTTTCGACCAAGCGTGGCTCATGTGGAGATTGATATAATGAAACAACAATCTAATTCGATTTGTATTGGGATAGAGGGATGTATTTTCAACAACCCATGGTCTACAAGATTTGCCCCAAATATTGTTCACAATCTCAACATCTAGGACATGCCATAGAGGAGTGTAGAGAGTACAAAGGGAAGCTCGCAGAGCCTGAGTAAGAACATTCATACATGTACATTTTAATTAATAAACGCAAGGGCAAGGGTGTTGCTGTAGAGGAAGAGGCTCTTCCTATAGCTCCTCCTTCAGAGGGGTTGGTAGCAAACAACAAAGTGGATGCAATAGGCGCTAAAGTTGCGTCAACCCATAAAAAACCAATTGACAAACATAAATTAGATGGTATAGAATAAGGTAAAATTATATTTTTTATCCTATAACTTTAGGTCATTAGCACTTTTGATCCTATAACTTTATTTACATATTTACTCCTATTCTTTGATAAATTTAGTCATGAACATCTTATATTCGATTTTTTTTTTTTTTTTTTTTGCAAGTTTAGTTCTGTATTGACAATTTTAGTCCTAATGACTCATAGTTATAGAACAAAAAATGAAATCTATTATAGTGTGAAGGGAACCAAAATTGTCAGCATAGGATTTAATTTGTCAAAAAAGGACGAAATGTGATATGTTAAGGACTAAATTCGCAAAAAAAGGACTAAATGTGTAAATGAAGTAAGTTATAGGACCAAAAGTGCTAACGACTTAATGTTATATGATCAAAAGTGTAATTTTTCCGATAAAATAATTACGAACGAACGCTGAGTGTTGAAATTTTGGAAAGCTCGAAACAGAAATCGGTCTAAAGACAACCAATCAAGATAATTGTGTCAAAGACGAGCATGTTTCGGGTTATGATCTCATTGACATAAACCCAATTTGCACAATCTGTGTTTTTTACACTGCGCCGTCTGACCATGGGATGAGGGTTTACCTTCTAACAACGTCTTGGAGACAGATGCTAGAGCTAATGATGAACATGAAAATGTAGGATCTTCATGGGATCTACCAGATAAAGGAGCATTGTTTAACCTTGCTAGGGATGAGGATGATTTCACTGAAGTTAAGGTGGGGGATAGTCATCTCCTTAGTTTGCCAATGTGTTTCCCGAATCAGATTATGACTTGAGGTCATGCACGCTTGTAGTTTATTTCCTCTTAGAATCATTGATGTGATGAATGCAATAATATGGAATGTAAGGGGTATCGAGAATAAACAAAAGATCTTACGTATAATATGCAAATAACAGAAAATAGATCTTTCGGGAATAATTTATCCTAGAATGCATTGGGATGATAAATTTTATATCTCGTTTCTTTGATTCTTTCTATGGTTAAGAATTGCAAATAATTGCATTTGGTGCCTTATGGATGATTCTATTGAGTTTGAGGTTTTTCATGATGAGGAACAATATCTACACTTGCAACTACGGGTTCTTTTTGCTAAGGATCCAATCCCTTGTATTTGGTGTATGGTAAATATAAAAAATGGCTAGAGGAGCTATCTAGGATTTCATGCGTAGTATGGAGGATCAAACAAAACTGTGGTTTATTGGTAGGGATTTCAAATCAGTGGTCTCGATTTCGAAGCGTTCTAATAGTGTGTATCCCATTCCTCATTCAATAGAGAAATTTAGAGAAGCAATCTTTATTGGCGGGTTAATAGATGTGGGTTTCGAAGTGAGTCAATTCACTTGGACGGATCATCGATTATGGTAGAGACTTGGCCGGTTTTTCTTTTCGAGTGAGTAGCTCGATATCCAAATAGTACAAGGCAATGCAACGTTAAACCCTTTGTCATTCCATTTTCAAAACATGGGGACCTAACATCCAGCTTTCATGGTTGTCGTTGAGGTTAGCTGGACTTGTCTTATGTTGGTTTCTGGGATGTTGGGGCCCGTTGAAAAACTTAGATGCCATAAGCAACAACTCAAGCAATGGAACAAGGACGTGTTCAATAACATCTTTCAAAACATTAAACAATTGGTGCGGTTGTTCTTCAAGCTGACCGACGGTTTGGTAACATGCCAACAAATGCTAATTTACTACAAACGAACCTATGCACGACTCAATTGCAACAATCATGGGCAATCAAGAAAGATTATTTGCATTAACAATCATCTTGCAAATGGGTGTGGAGGGTAAATAGAGTACCAAATATTTTAGCTCGTTAGTGAGAAAGAAATGTGCTAGAACATTGATTTCATCAGTAAATCATGAAGGTCGGCTTCTCTCTAATTTGTTGTTCATTGATTTTAAGAAAGTACAAGATTCAAGGTGGATTTTTTTCTTTCTATTGATAGTTGAGTCTTCATCTATGGATATATTACCACCATAAATCATTGCTGGCTCATCGATCAAGATCTGGGCACAATTTTGAACCAAGAAGCCACCACGGATTATGTCACATGAGTAGTTTTTGACATGGCGTCGTCGGATGGTACGACCGGTCCAAATGGTGTCAAAGTCATATTTTATTAGCGATGTTGGGACATTGTCCAAGCAGAGCAAGACTTTTTGAATGGTACCCCATTACCATTGAGCTTTCATAGCTACTACCATCATCTTCATTCTAAGAGTGAAGACTCTATTTCAGTAGAGTGAGTTTCGCCCTATTAGTCTATGTAATACAACAAACAAGATCTTGACAAGATTGCTTAATGATAGACTCAAGAGCCTTCTACCGAGTTTGATGGTGCCAAATTAAAGTGGCTTTGTTCCTACACATCAAATAGGGGACAACATTCCACTGGCTCAGGAAATTATGCACTTCGTTGCAGCTAACAGAAAGGATTGGAATGAGGCACTCAAGCTTGATAAGGCTAAATCTTATTCATATAGAGTTGACTGGTATTTTTTCGAGGACATACTTATAAAATTTGGTTATCCAGAATGATGGATTCAGCTAATCCGTAGTTGCACACACAACTGTTGGTTTTTCGTGCTCATCAATAGGTCCTTAAGTGGTTTTTTTTTTTTTTTTTTTTTTTTCAAATTGACTAGGGGTTTGCAACAGGGAGATCTGTTATCATCTACACTTTTTATACTTGCACGATAATTCCTCTCAAGAAGTCTAAACTGTTTGTTCACGATGGGTAGATCACTGGTTTTTAAAAGCTGTGAGGTATCTCATTTAGTGTACACCGATGATGTTATCATCTTTTCTAACTTGAAGAAGAGTAGCCTTTGGAAAATAATAGAGTTCTTGAACGATTTTGAGAGTGCTTTGGGTTAAATTATCACATAGCTTAGAGTTCTTTTATTGTGTCCCTAAAATGCTTCTGATGATTAAATGATAGATAAAAGAATAAATTATGTTGTGTTAAAACCCTTCCCGTTCATTTATCTTGAGGCGCCGATATACATAGTCTGGAATATGATGGAGTACTTAGATTGCTATATTGAACCAATGGCATAAAAAATTGATGGGTTGGGAGAAAAGAAAGTTCCTTCCATACGGGGCCGGCTACAAATGAGTCGTCCTTTTGATTCCAATTCTCCTATTGTTTGTTACCAAAAACCTAAAATGAGTCTTATTATGATTAGAGTGGATGCTCCAATTTTTTCAGGGCATTTTTTGGTATTTCAAGTGACTGCATTAGTCCTATTAGAATCAAATTTGTTATCCAGTTTAGGAGGGAGGCTTAGACGTTCGAAAACTATCAAATATAGTTGCAATGTTCACACAAAGTTATTGTGGAATTTCGAATGAGCTTTTCATTTTAGGCAGATTTTTGAAGCGAAAATATTGTAAGAGGTAGTGTCTTGCTTCTACTGGTTCTCCGCAGTAACGTCAAATGAAATTAGCACAAGTCGTAGTTGAAAAATGTATTTTTTAGGCTCTTGGTGATGGAGACTTATGTTTCTAGCATGACAACCAGCTAAGAGACGACATCTTAGTAGAAATTGTATCCTTTCTCATTGCACAAGAACGTTAGCTATTACTGGAGGCATGGGATTTAGTATATAGACATGCTTCAGCATGTGTTGCCCCTAAATGAGGCTCGAAGAGTTGTTGAAATGCCTTTTGATGCCAAGTGATGGACAACCCTTGTTGGAAAGAGCATCCTGATGGTGTGTTTGACTATTAAATCGGTGTCGAACCTTGTGAGAACAACCGCAGTTCAGTGGAAATTGTCATCCCCATTTGCTAAACGAAAGCACATTTATATTTGCATTCCCTCGCTCATATTTTGGTTCATAAGGAAGATGATAAATGATGCTAATTTCAATGAGGCTCAATTTTTTACCTCGGCCATTATTAAGTTTGCTATTTCATATTTCTGGAGGTTGTACAAGGCTAGGGATTGAAAGCGGAGCAGTAGAAGGGATATCATTCAATGGCCAAAATACTCAGGTTTTCCTTTTGTGTGTTGAAACCCCTAAAACCAAAGGTTATTCATTAGGTGCCACTACGAGATGGATTCTGGAAAATGAACTGGGATAAAGCATCCAAAGGAAATTTGGGTCCTTTTGGCGCAGGGCTTATATGGGATTTTAGGGACATACGGTCTAGGCATTGTATGAGTTTTAGAGGATTGATCAAACCAACACATACTCTAAATTGTAAGCGGTTGTTTGAGGTTGCAACTTGTGAAGGACAAGGCTGCTACAATGTGTGGGTGGAGTTAGATGCTCAAGCGGTTCTGCTTATAATCCAGAAAGGTAAGGAGGACCGATAGCTACAAACCTTGCTAACACGGCTTCATATACTCATGCAGTAGATGAATATAACATTCACACATGTCTATAGAGAGACAAACAAGCTGGGGGACCTCTTAGTGAACTATGCATGTCCGTTGAAGAGGACGGTGATCTTATCTCGACCACAGGGGCACTTAGCCTCGCTAATCGGCTGGATAACCTTCTATCATGCCTCTGGTTCTAGTGATTAGCTTTTTTTGCTTTATTTTAGATAGGTCTCCTAGAGTACGTATGTAGCCAGAAATATTGATTGTAAAGGGAATAGGTACTCCTCATTTATAATTTTTAATTATACAGAAACAATTTATTTAAATTTTAATATATGGGTCGGGTTCTATGCAAAAGTTGCCGTTTAGGCACATATAGCTTTAATGAAAAAATAAAATAAAATCATATAAGATAAGGTATAAATGAATGAATCAAGGTTGTTGATCATGAACTTGAATTTGATTGATCGAAAAATAAAATAAATTTAGTGATGATGAGAATGAGGCAATAGTGTCTTATTGCATGGCCATACATAGATATATATATGCCAACAATAATTAATATAAATGGATGTAGCTAGCTAGAAACTAATTAAGTACCGACACAAATAAAATAATTATTTGAATATAATAAAACTTCTCTCATTCTATATATAGTTAAAAATGGAATGAATGAATGAAAGAGATGGTGGGAAGTTGAATATTCATTTTAAACTTTTCTTTCTGTGTTGAAATATAAATAAAAATGTTTTGAGTTATGATTTAGAGTGACGAATAATTAGAGGGGCCCCAACCCACTTGCTTCACCTCCTCCATTGTCTCTTTTTAGATTCAATCATAAACAGCATTGCACCTCCATCTCTCTCTCTCTCTCTCTTACACATTTCAAAATTAAAACCCTTCCCCTTGTTTGCGGATAATCAAATTTTAAATTTTTACTTGATTAAGAGGGTGTTTGGTTAAATTTTTTAAAAATATATAAATATAGAAGCTTGAAAGATGTCGAAGCTTATTCTAAAAATAAGTTTTTAAGGCATTTGGATAAAATAAGATGTTAAAGTTTATAAAACGTATAAACATTATATAAGATGTTAGGGTGTTCCGCATAATAATTAATTAAGATTTTTAATTGATAAAATGATTAAATGGGCATGATGCCATTTGAATCAAATAAGTTGTTATTTCTTGACATATTTTAACTTTTATATTTTTAAAATACTTTTATAAATAGTACATATTAGTTTAATTTTGAATAAAAATTTAATAGATAACCTTTTTATAATAGCAAAAAAAATAATAATGAATTATTATATAAATTTTTTAATAAAAATATATATATGTACGTTCATGCTAGTTGAATATATATTACTATATATAATATTTTCTTGTTAATGCAATGATTATTTCTAGTCGTATATACTTTATAAGGTCTTGAATTTATATTTTTTAATAAATATAATATCAATAACGATCTTATTTTTGTTTAACCATAATAATTTATTATTAAATAATGAAGTATTTTTTTTTCTTTTTCAAATATTAAAAAATTTAATAGCAAAAAAAGTTTTTCAATCCTATAGCGTGTGTTTGTGTGTGTGAGAGAGAGAGAGAGAGAAAGAGAGGGGAGAGCGTACGTGTGTGTGTGTGAGAGAGAGAGAAAGAGAGTGTGTATAAGTTTATGAACATAAATATTTTAGTCTTATGACATACTAATTTTATATAGTTTATAAAATTTTATAAAAAAAGTTAAAAAATTAACTTTTTTTTATACGATGTTTTGAAAAGCTTGTAAGCTCAGCGAAAGACCATCTAAATAACATTTATTGTAATGTATGTTGCAATATATTAATTTAAGGACACTTGCTACATGGATGGCAAATTATAATCCATAATTCAATAATTTTCAACAATTAGAGGATCCCGATCACCTATATTTTCTAACTCATCACTGGTGTAGACAAAATTAAGATTTTTTAAATTGAGATTTTTGTTGATGAAATATCCAATTAGCCCCCTAACGACATAAAAGATGACTAAATGACATTTATGCCCTGTACAATTACATTAATTTTAAAGACTACAATTACAAAGGCTTGGCATTATTTGAATACCCATAATTCATTAATTTTATACAATTTCAAGACTCGTTTTTTTTCTTTTTTCTTTTTTCATGTCATTAGATTGAACTGCAAAATAATTTTCAAATTGTAAAAGTTATTGTGTATATGCCATACAAAAGTAGCAAGCCAATGGGGGTCCCTTTTTGTAAACTTGTTGACCAGTATATGAATAATATTTTGGTATCTATAATTGTAAAGTAAGAATATGAAGAACTTTATATATTTGTATATCAGCTTTTTCCGAAACATTGTTCTCATATTACCATACATATTAATATATCTTGTCATTTATATTTTTCTATTTTTAATACAGTAATGTTAGCCTATACTGTTACAAATTAGTCAAACTGGCATGATACGTACAAATCATTTACCAAGTGAAAACAATGTACTAATACACATAAGTCGATGATATAGGAAAAAAATAAAAGCAAAGTCTTGAAATTGCACAAAATTAATGAATTAATATATAATTTTAAAAAAATAATTAATTTCATAAAAAATATAATATATTTATTTAATAATTAATTTGATTCCATCACATTAAATTCGAAAAAAAAATTCTCTCAAAGGATGGGAGAGGGAAAGGGAGAGAGAAAAAGGCCCATACCATCAATAAAAAGCAAGAAAAGAGAAAAAGAGAGAGAGAGAGAGAGTCCCACAAGTGACAGAAACTGATGAGGGTCATCTACAGATCATCATAGATGTAGTAGACTAGGTAGCCCCCCACCCCCACCACCAACATCATCATATACAGCTCCTCACATTATCATGGATGCTGGCCATGGAAATGCTATGCACGCCCCTAACTTTCCATTACAACTCTTGGAGAAGAGAGATCATCGTCATCATCATGAAGAAGCTTGCTCTACCTCAACTCTCCCCGTTCCTGCACCCAACACTTCTAATTCTTCCCCGCAACACAAAAATCCTCAGCCCAAGAGAGCTTCCACCAAGGACAGGCATACTAAGGTCGATGGCCGCGGCCGCCGGATTCGGATGCCAGCCACCTGTGCTGCTAGGGTTTTTCAGCTCACTAGAGAGTTGGGTCACAAATCCGACGGTGAAACCATTGAATGGCTGCTCCAGCAGGCGGAGCCGGCGGTGATCGCCGCCACTGGAACCGGAACTATCCCGGCTAATTTCACTTCGCTTAATATATCAGCCAGGAGCTCAGGTTCAACCCTTTCTGCTGCCTCGCATTTGAGGAATAATAATTACTTTAGCCAGAATTTCGCGGCGCCCCAGTTCAGAATTAGGGCTGATAATCAGTGGGAAAGAAGCGTTGAGGGTTCATCGGAGACGGAGAGGAGGTTTTTGTTTCCTGGCGTTGGATTGTCATCATCTGATCAGACTAGGATGAATTTTCTGAGTGGAAACGTGAATATGAATGTGAATGCAATGTTACAAACTAAGCAAGAATTACGTGAGAGGGGGCTTGAGATGGCCGTGGCGGCAGCACCGGAAGGGGAGGGGAGTATAGGGCGGAAGCGGCGGCCGGAGGAAGATCTGCCGCCTGCAGTGCAAACCCAGATGGCGAATTATATGCTGCAGTCTAGTGCGGGGTCTATTCCGGCGAGCCAAGGTCAGATTCCGGCAACAACATTTCTTATGAGTGGCGAATCGTTGTGGACTTTTCCTTCTGTCGGGAATTCTGGCATGTATAGAGGAAGCCCAGTCGCCAGTAGTGGACTACATTTTATGAATCTTCCAGCGTCGGTGGCGCTCTTGCCAGGGCAGCAACTAGCTACCGGAAATGGAGGTGGCGGTGGGGCGGTGGTAGATGGACATTTAGGCATGGTTGCAGCTCTGAATGCGTTTAGGTCAACTCCAGGTGGTGGAGGGGTGGCGGCGGAAGCTCACTCAAGCGGCCACGGCTCAGGTAGCGCTGCTGGGCGATGAACGACACATTGCAACAACTAGTCACTCAGTGTATGATTGGTTGAATTTCATCAATTTCCTGAATTCGACATATATAATATATATATATATATATCTACAAGAATGGTTTAGTAATAGTTCCAGGAGGATCTGATACCTTGAGGATCTTCTTCTGATTTTCGTGTGAATTTGATTGCGTGAAAGGTTGATCGATTTAGTTCGTTCTTGTTAACTTGCATATAACTACTACCTCCAAACTAATCATGATTGTCATGTGATGGTTTCAGACATGTGCTAGCTAATGACACTGAATCGAAACACAGTTCAGTACAGTTATGTTACTCGTGACACTACATGTGTGTATTTTCTAAATTTTGGGTGGCTATGGAGCTAAATCCTAACTGAGTTGTAGCATCAGATAAAGTATTATTAATTGTATTTTATAATCGAGTCAATATAATGATAATATACAAATAATATATAACTGATACTTGCATATATATAACCGCAGCTCTAATTAGTAGTTACCAATTGCTCTTTCTCATCCTCTCGCGCTCCATATTCAAGTAATTGACATCTATCTAGACAATTATTATTACATTTTATGTAATGTATGGTGCTGGATTAGCATAATCAACTGTTTCATATCTTTCCTGTCTTTTGTTTATTTAATCTCACTGGTATATGTGTTCATCAGTATTGGCAGTGATCATAACTTTCATAAAACAATTAACTCAAATAATTCATCTAAACATTCTCACCTCAATCCAAGTGCCATTTTAGTTAATACATTTTAAACTTTTAACTCAAGGATAAACATGAAATATACGATAAAACCTGTTAGTGTGTGTTACATGCCCCACTACAGTGAATAGCTATATATCTCTTACCAAGGAAACTTACTTTATCGGCACATCGACACAATTAAGATCATCACTTAGTCATTTTAAAATTTGTATCATTCTTTTACAATAAATTAGAGGACTCAAATTATTCCTAACACAGAGATCTAAAATACATTCACAGACTCATAAAATGTTCTCAGATTTGCTATAATTTGGATATGTTACAAATCTAAAACCTAGTAGCCACCAGGGCGGAATAAGCGTGTATTATTCACGCTGATATACTCTAATAAAGTAGACATACATAAGAGACATGACAACAGTCATCTTTTTCTGTGAGATAGTAGTATATTGTGACCTATAAAAGAAATTGTGAAATTCTTATTAATGTCAGCTGTGAATATGACTAACATTGTGAAAACAAAATACTCAATAATATATTTCAGAACTTAAGAATGGCATACCTAACTCACGAGACTGATAAGAATTGAAGAGTATAACAAAAACTACGCCAGATAAACTCATGCATATTCGCATGTCATAACTACCAAGTAGAGGAGTGAACCTTATACATATACTCCGAAAATGTGCAACGCATATATATATAAGATACCCTAATTCTACATTATGTTGTGAATTAACGACAAATTTGCATCAATCCCAAGATATTCAAAGGCTGATGCAAACAGCAGTTAAGTAAGATACTGGAGTTGTATGTCCTCACACGTTCTCTCTCAGTTTCATCTTTTTCACTCAGATGCCATACCGCGTATAACGACCTAAAAGGAGTGGTGGACAATGCATTTTTGTCACAAATTACTTGCTACCTTATAGTTGATTTGTATGGTCTCTGTAGTCCTTTGCAGACCTTATCATCCTCAGCTGGTAGAACTAGCTATCTTTTGTTTTGCAAGCACTTACATCTTTAATTTGTCTATTGCCAATTCCGCGATACAGCGCATACTTTTTCTCTATGTGAAAGGGATAAGGTCTGTGGGATTAGAATTGTGCTACGTGAATCTGATAAGAAGGGGGAAATAGACAACATCCCAAATTGCGTATCCTAAAAACTTTTACGATGACAAGCAAACCACCAAATAGTCTAGATTAAAATCCCATGCGCGCAAACTCATTAAGGCCCACGCATATAGATATCACAATTATAGGCGCACCCATAAATATCCCCAAAACTGAGATACATATATTTACTAATAAGCACATAAGCAACAGTCCCTTCTCTCCTCATTATAGGTGCTGGCTGCAGCTCTCAGTGATGGGTTGGCCCTACCACACATGCCTTACCAACCTGGAAATCTGGCCGTTCATTAATTGTCCTGTTTCTTGAATTTTTTTTTTTAAAAAATAAATAATAATAATAATTATCACGTCTTGTTTCTTTTTCTGCTGGAAATTGTAATCATGGTTGAAGAAGAGCATCTTTTCCAGGTACATATTGCTAGGTTATCAGACTGCCCTTTTGATTTACTGTAATAATATGAGTAACGTACGTGCAAGTACATGGCATATGTCATGGTCGTGTTATTTACACTGGGATGTTCAAATCCATGTATACATACATGTTGTACAGAAATAAAATATCGAATAATAATTGCACCAAGCCCAATATATAGTACAGTACATGTTCTGCTACTGCTTTCCATGGTCAAAATATCTTCAGATTCGATTTTTGGAAAATCAATGTTGCAATTCATTCCAAATATTGCTTATTCGTCATAGAAAATTATTATGGACTTTCATTAGAGAAATAACACTTTTTTTTTTTTCCCTAATTAGGATATTTTCAATTTTGATTCCATTAGTTATGAAATATCACTTTCAGTCCTATAACTTTAAAAAAATAACAATTTTGGTTTCATGACACATTTTCGTATTTAACGAAAAAAGGCACGTAGTCATTAAGTACATGGGATCAAAAGTGTTACTTTTTGAAGTTATATAACCTAATGTGAGAATCCCGTAACATATTTGAAACCAAAAGTACTATTTTTTAAAAGTTACAAGACAAAAAATGAAAATTCGATAACTCATGGGACAGAAAGTGGAAAGGCCTTAAAAGGGACGAAAATTGCTATTTCCCGAACGTACAATTCATGTTGCTTCACGTCATTATCAGTGATTACTCATTGCTATTCGAACGCTGAACTTCGGCAAAACCAAATTTGAGATCAATCATATGGCAATGCAATATACTGTCGTATGATTTGATATATACAATTAGAAGAAAAAGTACCAAATTACATTGCAAGTGTATCACACTTACTCTATGATTAATTTAGTGTCGATCAAATCTGATTCGGAATGAAATTTTCTTATATGTATGATGTTGTGTAGGTTTGTGTTTTCCTAGTACTAATTCTGCAACTTCTCAACGTGTGAGAAACCATTTCTACTATTTTTGCATATTTTGGATAGTAGGAAAACTAAGACTGGGAGTAAATTAACTTTACCATGATTAAAATTGAAATATCGATCATGGTGAAATTTAGGCCTGTCGATAGGTAGGGTAAGACCCTATTCAGGTCCAGACCCAGACCACCCAAACAAATTAGCTTAGACACATACCTTACCCAATTACTTTTATCCCATTCAAAACTCATAGGTCTTTAGACCCAACCAGACCCAGTGTTTGACCCAAACCCGATTTTTTTTTCCACGACCAATTTTTTCTGCAAATTATACTAATTATTTTTTTTTTCATTTTTACACATACTTTATAGGGATGTTCAATTAGGTTAATCGAATCTAATCGAACCAATTTTTTGGTTAATAAAAAGTTTCGGCGCATAAAAATGAACCGAACTAATTTATTTTTTTGATTAATAAAAAATTTCGACATGCCAAAAATCGAACCGAACTAATCGGTTCAGTTCGATTATAATCGAATATTTTTTTTATTTAGTTCGGTTATAACCGAATATTTTTAATTTTTGATTATTCGGTCAGTACAGTTAACCGACCTAACCAAATTGTACCAATCGATTGTATCGATTTAAAAAAAATAAAAATTGAATCGAATTTTTGGTTCGATTTTTATTTTTTGGGTCCAAATTGGGTATATAGACCCATCGGTATTTATGGGTAGAGACCCTACCCAGACCCAATTTATATTTTTTATTGAGTTTGGGTATGGGTATGGGTCTGGGTCTAGTAATATTTATTGGGTCCGAATCTCGATCTTAGAGTTAATTTTATGGGTTTGGGTAGGATAAGACCCTACCCATTGACACCTCCAAGGTGAATACTACCATTTAATTATAGTTGCGCAGTGACCATATATTAATTATTATTTTTGCAAGTTATGTTAAAATATTAGTTATAATATATGTTGTGATTATAACTAAAATATCATAAAAAAAATAATAAGATGTGGTCATCATTGCTTGTGTTATTTACTATGATTTTGCCTGAAATGTAGTAAAATAGTATTAATTTGTTCATATATTTAAATTTTAGTAATTTATATATAGAAAATTGATAATCAATTTTTTTTTGGTAATGACTTGCAAAACACACCATATATATAAGCCGGGTTAAAAGGAGAGTTTCATTCTTATATAGTTATGAATGCATATCGGATTTTTTGCACACCCACAAGATTGAAGGATTCAAAAAAAAAAAAGAAATCACCGAGGGCAATAACTCTCAAAACAAAGGTTAGCACTTCAATACTTAAGTCAGTAACGCTTTTACTGAAAAAGAGTAAAGGAAACTTGGAATCAAAGTGAGAATAATGGTGTAAAATGATGATCAAGTATATATATTCGTGTGGAGTGCAAAATATTGACTTAAAATTACCCTAAAACATTGAAAGCAAATGAGAGAATAGAGTGAGAGTTTGATGAGTAGAATAATGATGTTACACAATGACTGCACAAGACTTTATATTTATGGACGTGCACAGAGAACATGATATGGGTTATTGGTTGGCAAGTGATGTTATTGGAAAGCCATTTGATGAGTTGGCTCCCCATGATACATTCAGAAAATTACAGTTTGTAAATATTGATAAGAATTGAAAGAATATGATTTTACCAAGTCATCCCAAGTCTGCCTGAAAATCTGGGAATCCATTACTCGTGGATTTCCCAGCTCATTTGTTGTCAACCTACTTGGAGCCACACTGAAATATATTTTAGATGTCCTAATGAAGCATAATGTGTTGACAAGCTATATGACGTGTTCGTCCAGCTATATGATGACGTGTTTGACTGGAATGGGCATGTTTATTGAGTTTGACAGTTTAGTAAAATAGCAGGTAAACCTATGGATCTTGCATCCCTGCTAGTGAGCGTTGCCTCTCTGCTGGTAGGCCAACTAGCTGATCTATCTTGCTTGTGGTCTTAGTCCATGAAATCTTTAGGGAACATCATCACTCCCCTCCCTCACTCTAGGAGTGCAAATCGTAGAGTTGGACTACTAGAGTAGGTAGGATATCTTGCAAAAAATAAGAGACCTTTCATGCTCGTCATCAGGGACGAATTCTGTTAGGTTTCTTGTGTAATGTTGACCTGTTGAAGGACTCCAGCTGAGAGTCCTTCTACCCGAAAGAACTAGAACACGCGGATCTATAGAGGATTTTTTAATTTAACTTGGTTGCTTGAATTTCTGCTATGCTTTGTTGTTCCTACAAGTTAAGTACTTAATAAATGAGAAGAAATACATAGTTTGTATGCTACGTAAAATCTTTCCAATAGGTGTTAAAATTAGGATAAGATAGGATTTTCTTGTTTCTTGTTAGTTAAGTTATCCCAAGTAGTAAAAATGTTTTATCACACAAGTTTAGCTGGACAACTAAGTAGATAGACCTTTGCTGGGGAAAATTACAATTTACATCCCACAACTTACACTGTTTGTGATTTTGGTCCTATTATTTTATCCCTCACCATATTTTGTCCCATAAATATAAAAAATTTGCAATTTCTATATGTCCCGCTTACATTTTTTGTTAGATTTTTTATGAAAGAATCATGTGCAAAGCATCGTTAACTCTTACCAAACTTGAATGCACATAGTGTGGAATGCAATATGTGCACAAACTTAACCTATTGTAAAATTGCAAATAGTATAAGTTGTGGATGTAATTGCACTACACTATTGCAGTCAAATGTTGGTTAGAATTAATAGAGCACGTATTTTCTTCCATCAAGAATGTTAATGAAGTGTGAGTAGGACGTAAATTGTAATTTGCTTGACAAACTTAAATGAGACTATGACTAAAAGTGGTGAGGGGTAAAACAATGGGATCAAAATTGCAAACGGTGTAAGTTGTGAGATGTAAATTGCAATTTTTCCACCTTTGCTGCAACAATCCTGTAGATTTAGGCAACCTGTTATAGTGCAAGAACTGTTGACATGTTGTGCTAAACTGGTGCATGCATACTTATATCCATCGATCATGTCATTAGCGAGGAATATGTGATCTTACAATAAGTGAGCAAGAATAGAACTCAAGTAGTAAGTTAGCCTAAGCAGGGTTTTTAGCATTATGCTGAAATAGATGTGCCAATAGACAACTAGAAACTAAAGTAAGTGTGTCAAGTGTTAGCTGCTTGTAAGGCGTATCTGCTAGCTGGTAGCTGCTTGTAAAGCATATGTGTCAGCTAGTGATGGCTGAGTTGGATGTGTGCACCAACTAGTGGCGACTAATGACACTGCGTACACCAGCTAGTGGCAGTTTATGTAGGTGCGTATAGCAGCTAAGGGCGACTTATTGAAAACGTGCGCTAGCTAGGGGTAATTTATGTAGAAGCTTACGCCAACTAGGAGCAACTTATTAGGAGGTGCACAAGTTGGTGGCGACTTATTAGGAGTGTGTGCCGGCTGTTCGCAACTTATTATAAGTGTGCGCCGGCTGGTAGCAGCTTATGTAGATGCGTGTGCCAGCTAGGGACGACTTATGTAAAAATGTGCGCTAGTTGGTGGCGACGGCTTATTAGGAGTTAGCTAGGAGATACGTAATTGCGTATAGCAACTAGGGACGACTTATGTAAAAATGTGCACTAACTGGTGGCGGTGGCTTATTTGGAGTCAGCTAGGAGATGAAAACTAAGCCTACGAGTAACACAAAATAGGATGCGCGAATTGTTTTTATTCATGTGAGATAATGCTTGATACGAGGATACCAAGCTGTAATTAGAATGTAAGGATTTTAGGAATAAAACTTCTCGAGATTATAAACATTCCATGGGTCGATAAAGCCTCCTACCATTAGTATACTTCTACAACAGAGATGCATTTTCAAACTTACAGATTTGCTCAACTGGATCAATGTTACCATTGTAAGCAGGTAAGTGCGAGGTAAGTGCGAGGATGCTAAAAATGAGCAAGGATGCTCTCTCCATCATGATGTTTTTGAAGGGAATACCATGTTGAGTGGGTATGCTCTTTGTGACTTGCTGATGAAGATCCAACCATTCCTTTCTTAGTGATTGCCATATTCCATTGAAAGGCGGCAAATTCCTTGCCTTCAAAGTCAGTAGGTGTGGATCGATCCTATTGGAGCCTAGTAGGAGTTGTTGACGTCGACTTTAGTTCCCGGTGTACCACCACTTTCCAACTAGGTTGAGTTGATGGTCTTATTATGAATTGACGAAGCTGCTAATAGACGAGTGGGTTCATAGCAGCAGGCTGCGGTCGAGAGCTTGGACTGGAGCGATTAGCGGCTCCAAGGATGGATTGGAGTTGGAGCATGGCTCCTGCACTTGCATCTAGAGGTGGAATGGTAGAGCCAGCTACAGCAGAGAGGGAGGAGTTACCTCATAGGATCCATTATCACTTCCATTGCCTGAATTCGTCATTTCTCACATTAAAACTCAGGTGTTCCCACAGACAGCGCCAATAATGCGTACCAAATTCTTGGCCACACCACAAGGTCTAAGGATCTTCAAGAAAAAGTCTAATATCGATGAGGACTAACCCCGCAAAACAAAGGTTAACACTCCAATATTTAAGTCAATAACGACTTTACTGGAAAAGAGTAAAGGGAACTTGAGTCAGTGAGAATAAGGGTGTAAAATGATGATCAAGTATATATATTTATGGAGTCCAAAATATAGGCTTAAAATAGCCTAAAAGTCGAAAGACAATTGAGATTAATAAGTGAGAGTTTGAAATTGAAGAATAATGTTACCAAATGGCTACATACTTTCTATATATAGGCGTGTACAGAACATGATACAGGGTTGTGCAAAGTACCTTCCCGGCTCATTTTCCGTCAATCTACTTGGAGCCACATGGAGATATTTTAAGATAATGTGCTTTGATATGTTAGCAAGCTATATGGCGTGTCCGCCAGCTATATGATGACGTGTATGGCTAGAATGGGCTTGTTTGTAGTTTTGCCAATTCAGTAAAATAACAGGTAAATCTGTGAGTTTTGCCTCCCTTCTGGTAGGCCAACTGAACTTGTACTCAGTTAAATTGATTTGTCTTGCTTGTGGGCTTAGTCCATAAAATTTTTAGAGAGCATCAAGTTACATAAATCTCCACATAGATATCGAACAACCACACAACGAGCGAGAACAAATCACTATGTCGTCAACAACAGAAGACACAAAAGCAACATTAAACATATATCCTAGGAATTGTTAACCGATCGGTCGATGGATCGAAGCTTTTGAGACAGTAGTAAACAAAATAAAGGCACACAGGCGAGAATTTAGTTACTTTAAGGAAACATGTTATGTTGTTTATTCATTTGGCAGCCCCCAAAAAGTAGTCCCATCAAATACTTTATTCATTTCTGTTACTGCCTTTTGTTTTTAACCATCTAAGTTCTAGTAAAGAACAAATATAATAAAAATAAAAAATTAGTGTATTATCATGAGGAAAAAAAAAAAACATAATTTACTCCCAATAATATAAGAAGTGAACTAAAAAAATTTCTATAAATGAATAATAAATTATTTTTGGTGTTTTGAAAAAAATAGTAAATTACTCCCTATAATGGTCTATATAAGGGTAAACCCCTTGTGTAAACAATAAGCATAATTTGCTTTATTAAACATGGAGTGGTCTACTATTTTTTTTTATAAATTATTTTTTTTTTTACTCATTTCACATATCACAAGAAGTTAAATTACATTTAATCCGATTATCTCGGATGATTTTACTCTTTTTTTTCCCCTAAAAAGAAAAATTGGGACATTTGCATAGTGTTTGGATTTGTGTTTTGAAATGTTTTGTTTTGGTGTTTTGGAGATAGAGAGAGAAAAGTGGAGATAAATAAATGTATGTTGGAGATAGATGGTATGTTTGAATTTGTGTTTTGAGGTAATTTAAAATATTTTAAAATAAATGGTGTAGGTTTGGTGTTGGGATTTAGGAGACAAAAATCATTGTTCATTGTTAAATCATCTCTGTTATAAATATATATATAAAATGTTGTATATTGTATTTTTGGAGAAAAAAATTATTGTTCATTGTCAAAGTATATCTTTTTTATATATATATATATATATATATATATATCAAAAAAACATATAGATAAATTGTAAAAAAATAAAAAAATAAACATTGATTGTATTTTGTTTTGTTTCAAAAAATGCCCAAAACTAAAACCAAACATAGTGTTGGTATCTTTGACACGTACTCCCCCTTTACCAATTTCACATAAGAGTAATTATTAATCTTAATCCAATGTGACAAGAATCCAATGTTTAATTACCTGCACTAACAGATGATGTTTTAGTTTAGTAATTAAAGTTAAAATTCATGAAATAATTTGGAATTACATATTTGAGTTTTACTAAATGTGTAGATATATTTTATTTTATTATTTTATGTGAGTTTATTATAATTAATTTAATTTATTATTTTTTTAAAATATATTAATATATTAATTGAATTAATGCATTGCTCGATATTAATATAATTTTAAAAATTATATTTAATTGCTCCACATATGGCCAAATTAATGCTTCTTGTCATAACTAGTCTTTGCTAATTAACCATAATGCATCATCATTCACATATAGTCAATAGCTCTCAAATCACCGTCACCTTTTCACACTAGGCGAGAATTAAAAATTGTACAATTTCATACCTCTTATAAAGTATTTTTAAAATTTACAAAATATAATATTTTACTTTAAAAATAAATTCATAAAAATGTTTAGATAAAATAAAGTTATAAAATAATAAATTTATAATTAATTTGAAAGAATTTATCAAAATCTCAAAAATAAGTTAGCAGCTATTTTAATTTTTTAAATGCATATAAGCTCCACCCATTTTATTTTTTGAACTTACAAGGTTTTTTACTAAAATATTACAAAATATTTTGTAACATCTTATAATATATATTAAAGAACGAAAAAAATACAATCTATCTCCTGTGATATGATAAATGAGAAGAAAAAAAAACTCTATAAAAGATAAAATAACAAATTACCCCTTGTGTTTTGAAAAATAAAACAAATTACCCGCTAACTAAACCATTAATAGGGATAATTTGCTTCATTTTTTGAAATGCAGATGAGTAATTTATTAATTCTTTTTTCATATGGGCATTTGCTCTGCATGTATCATAAGGGGTAAATTGTATTTAACCCCATAAAGAACTTATAAACTAATCCAAACATCGAAAAATTCTAACCCACATCAAGTTTGGTCGGATTTGAATAAATTATATGGCAAGTACAATACATTTGCATTGTGACCAATATACAATTTAGGGAAAGTGACAAATCATATGACAAATATAATTATTTTGTGATTAAGTTAATTCGATAAGACCTGAATTGGGTTAAAAAAATTCAACAAAAACCTCATATCAAAAATATTCAAAATTTTCACTAAAATAATATAATTTGCATTCAAAAAATAAAAGAAAATAAACACCACTGGCCAAATTACCCTTTTTGTGTTTAAAGAAGGGATTTTTTCTTTTTAAAAATCGCGTAAATCATAATACTAAAAAAAAGTTCATTTTTTATAGGACAAAAAAAAGGGTAATTTAGCCCAATCCCACTACTAGCTATAGGGATTGTATCCCATAGTCAAAATTTCGGTGCCTCTTTCCTGGTGAAGCACAGAGATTGATCTCCATCATCAATTTGGGGGGTCATGTTTTTCTTCCAAATCACCTTTTTATGTACTCCGAGAGCTCACTTTTTTCAAAATAAAAAACCCACCTTTTTGGGCAGAAAACATGCATTAAAATCATTGCGTTCACACACCTTTAATTTCTTGTTCTTGCGATCCCAATTACCCACTCACTATCAGTCTCTCGGTACCAATTCTGAGCTGCAAGATCAAGAATTCTTCATCACAAGATGGGCTCCGGAGACAACGTCTTCACCGTTGTGGCAAAGAACATTGATGTTCTTGCAATGTAAGCTATATATATACCAACCCCATCACTTTCTTCATTTCCTTACACACACACACACACACACACACACACACACATTGTAATTAATGAACATTAATGTTGTCTTTTCCAGGCCAGCAGCAGCTGGTTTTTGTAAGTACATTAATGTTTAGTACTCTTATTATTTGTTTAATTTGCTTCTCACCAGGCCCTTGCTTTCTCTTGTTTTTCCGCTGTAAGTACTTCTAATGCATCACTTTCTTTAATTTATAACTCTTCCATAGGATATATAATTATTAACATATATTATATAAATACAACAAAAATAACTCTTACAGATATTGTTCCATCAAAGCCATAGAGACAAAGTCCCGTGCAGACGACCAGCAATGGCTCACATATTGGGTTCTTTACTCTCTCATAACTCTCTTCGAGCTCACTTTTGCTAAAGTACTTGAATGGTAATTAATGATCAATTATCACTAATTATATAAGTCTTGTTTCATCATCCTGCACTACTTATTACAACATAAGTTGAACTGAATTCGTTTCTTGTTTCATCATAATTTATTAAGGTTTCCCATTTGGTCTTACGCGAAGCTGATCGCCGTATGCTGGCTGGTACTGCCTTACTTCAATGGGGCAGCGTATGTGTACGAGAATTGGATCAGGCCTTTCTACAGGAACCCGCAGGTTAAGCTGTGGTACGTGCCCCGGAAGAAGGATATTTTCAGTAAGCCTGACGATGTTCTAACTGCTGCCGAGAAGTATATAGAAGAAAACGGACCTGAAGCCTTTGAAAGGCTCATAGCCCGGGTAATTTTACTCGACTTCCCGGCTAGATCTCTCTTGTTTTGATTAATGGCGAGCGTGTACTGTCATCCCATTGTGGATGGAACCGACGGTTTGAGTGGTATATAAGCCCAAAGTTTGCAGTTTTGGCGAAAACGGACAGCATCTCGTGTAAGAGAACATGAGGGATGACTATGTTCTAGAAGAAGATTTGTTTCTTGACATGCTTGCAGTACTGATAGATCAATTGAAATATGATGTTAGTGATGGGAATGTTTGTCTTTTTTGTGGGTGTAGGCTGACAGAGAAGCAAGAACCAGGCGGAGCAGCTACACAATCTTTCATGATGATTATGAGTATTAGTGAAGTTAATTTGAGGAGTGGTGTTTCAGTGTGGCTATATATATATCATGAACTACTAATTATCTGTGATGGATCTTTCTGAAAACTTGTGAGCTTGTCCAATTAATTAATGTTGAATCTTGATATGTAGTAGTACTATGTTATGAACATTAATTTGTTTCCTTAGGTATTGATCTTGTGATGTGAGACTTACTGCATCTTATGATTCCCCAGCCTTAAAAGTTGGGATAAATAAGTATACTTATCTTCTATCTTCTATAGGATTTGGAGTAATTATACATTGGCGGTTTTGTAAAACTACATTTAATATTTTTTTTTATGTTTGCTTTCATCTAACAAATAAGTATTTTCATTAGTCAAATTTCAATGAATTTGTCGATATTAACAAAAAAATTGAAAAAGAATTCTATATTTACCTCCCATTGACTTATTTTGATTTATTACAAATTAAATAAATATTTTTATGATCAAATTGTCCTTATACGTCGTCACCCGTTAATACATGTAAGGAGGTATACCTTCACCGTTATAAGAGTAGTTTTAGTAGGAAAAAAATGATTTGACCTGCAATAAGTGAGTAATAAGTCAATCGATGATACATATCAATTTTTCATTCAGTTTTTTTTATTAATATTCGCAAATTTGGTGAATTTTGACTATTGGCGGAATTTATTTGTTAGATGGAAGCAAACCTCAGGATGCTAGATATAATTTTCCAAACTACAAAAAGTTTACGTATAATTACACCAAATCTTAAAAAAAGACAGTATAATTATTATGTTTGTTTGTGTGGAAATGAAGGGCCCTTCAGACATCAATAGGGTTATGGGCTCAACAATGGGTTACAGCAATACGGATCAAAACCCATTTTGATGCTATTCTACGCAATTGGTGTTGAATTGGGTTTGGGTTTTGGCTTTGTTGGGTTGTGGTCTTCATTACTGGGCTGTAAGTTCAAGACGGATGGACAAAAAACTAAAGTTTAATTTTTTTTCTTTTTTATGTTTTTTCTCCGACTACCAAAATAAAATACGACCATTTCACACCTCTGATACCATATAAAACGACTAAAACAAACTTAAAGAGGTTTGTCCGACTTAACAAGCATAAAAAAGTAATGCAATATTTTGTAATGGCAAAAGATGGAAAATCACCATATACTTAAAAAATTATAGTTAGCAACATGAAAATGAAAAATTACAATAAATAATGTGGAGCATTCAATGTGAGCTATAGTAGTGTGTTATGAGTTTGAATTATGATGTGGTAGGGGCAGGCGAGTGTGCATGGGGGCAATCTTGTTATGAATTGATCACATTCTGTTGTTCGGACAAATTGCTTTTTGGCTATATTTGTCAAGAAAGAGAGAGAGAGAGAGAGAGAGAGAGAGAGATTGAAGAAAATGACAAAAGCAAAACTGTCCCAATCATGGAATATCCGAATCCGCAAACAAACTGACATTCAGTTGATGACATGGCATCTTCCCGGAAAAAAAGGAATGTTGAGAAATAGAAATGCAGAGAGAGAGAGAGAGAGAAACGAAATAAACACGAAAAATCTACAGAAGGTATGCACGTTTGAGGGGTCTCACCCTGAAAATTTCAACCCTTTCCAAATCCCATAATCCCTTCACAAAAAACCCTTTTCCTTTCAAGAATCAGAATTCTTTGTTTCTGGAAGATATTTTGTTGCCCAAGATTGGATTTTGAGCTCCCAGAGGAAAAAACAACCTCATTTCTTTCTTTCCCTTTTGTTTTTGTTTTTTCATGTGTTTGATGTCATCTTCATTTGCAAGAATGTTTTGTTGATTTCTTAAAAGGAGATGGGTAGATGAAGGCATTCATTCTCTTTTCTTGAAGGACATTGTGTCGGAGGCTTTAGTTTTCCCCTATTCATGCATGGCCATGAATTGAAAATCAAGAAAATATTTCTTTAGGGTTCAAGATTTGATCTTGACAAGTTGGGGCAGCTGCTGAAGAATCTTTCTTCCCGGGTTCTGATAAGCTGAATCTTTGATGCGTGTTTGAGAAGGCTCCAAATTTTTCTTCAGCAAAGAAGTGGGATTTTGATCTTGAAGGCCTGTTTGGGGATTTGAGAATGGGGTAAATGAAGAAACTGAATTATGGATCTTTGAGTTCAGGGATTGTGTTTTATGGAGCAGAATAGGAGGGTGAACACAAGATTTCTTGATAATTCAAATGGGTTTTGGTTTGATTGGTGGGTTGTTGCACCTAGTTATATTGCAACGTGAATGGCTGATTTGCAGAGGCCTAGTCTTGTGGACAGAGACATTGACCAGGTATGCATTCTGTATTTTCTATGAGCATTCCAATTAGATAATTGTTGTTTACTGATTGGTTTTGTTTATAGGTTCCTTATGAGAGTTCTTGAGAAAAATGTTATAATTTTTAGGGAAATGTATAGATGATTTGAGTGAAATTATATTCTTACAAAGTCTTCCTCTCTAGGCCATTACAGCCCTTAAGAAAGGGGCACACCTGCTGAAGTATGGACGGAGAGGGAAGCCGAAGTTTTGCCCGTTTCGAATTTCTTCAGTAAGTTGTTCATGAATTTAGTTTTAATTGAAATCATCTTAAATTTTTATATTAAGTCATCTCATGAAGTATACGTGTTATGTTCTTGTAACTATCATGAAGCGTTCTAGATACTACTAACTGCACATGGAATGATACAAAGAAATAACTTGTATTTGATGCTCTTAGTTGGAGTATCTTGATGATTGTTCGGCAGACAATCATGCTAAAGTAAAATTATTTAATGAGGTCAAGACATCAGGTTGTACTTATTTCATAATGCAAAAAGCAAAGTTTGACCTGTTAGGCCTTTTTTTTTTTATATATAAATATGGATGCTAATACATTCTAGTTAAAAGATAGTTGTGGCTAAATTTCAGGATGAGTCTACCTTGATATGGTACTATGGAAAAGATGAGAAACAGCTCGATCTACGTCAAGTTTCAAAGATAATTCCCGGACAGAGGACTGTAAGTATGACCAATGATTTTCTCCATCTGAGAAGATGTTTAAGCAAAAGCCTCTAAACTCTTCTGAGTATTCTATTTGCCAGAATTTGCATGCTGGGAAAATTTATTTATGTTACTGAATCCAAAGATTTGATTTCCTATTGGAACTTCATGATAGTTATTTATGCTTTACCATGTGGTTTCCATTTGTAATTTTCTTTTCTAATTGAATGTCCCAACAGAAAAGAAACCTCTACCTCTATGGACTTGCATATCCTAATTGATGTATTAAATGAAATGTTGGAGGAGAAAAGTTTGTAAAAACTGGGCTGTTTGTGTTTAACTTGGGTCAGCTCTTTATGGCTCAGCATCTTAAGGGACATGTTAATTCAAGCTCAACCATCCGAGGTCTTTAACGCCTAAAAGTCAGGCTTATTTGATGATTTTATCAAGATGTAGTAATTATTTCTACTGGAATTTAACAAAGAATCTCCATTATACACGAGTTGCAACTTATTTTAGCTTTATATCCCTCCAAGACTAAAGATGATTGTTACATTCAAAGCATTTGATATACATGATACCTTTTCTCCTGTCAGGCAATATTTCAGCGGTACCCTCGGCCCGAAAAGGAATACCAGTCGTTTTCACTTATATATAGTGACAGATCCTTGGATTTGGTGAGCTTATGGTTGTTCTCTTACTAAATATCAAGGACTAGTAACATTTGCCAAATTGGAAGAATTTAGTTTGATTCTTAGCAAATTTGATCAATGTTGGTTTCTAAAATTTTACAGATATGCAAAGATAAGGATGAAGCTGAGGTTTGGTTTGCTGGTTTAAAAGCTCTGATTGCACGTGCTAACTATAAGAAAGCAAGAAATGAAGCAAGGAATGAAAGTGCATCATCAGATGGTCTATTTGGTCGTAGGTTATCTACTAGTTCATCTGGTCGGAGGGCTACCACATCAAGTTTCTCTGTGAGTTCTACTACCTTATTTCTTCTCATCTTCCCGAAACAGCCTATCATTTTAGCACATAAATATGTTTTATGCTTTTCCCATATTTAACTCCTCTCTATTTTCATCCAACTAATTCAGTTTCCTCAGGATCTGGGAGATAACCAACGATCTGATGATACTTCTCAGAGCAGATTGGGAAAAGCATTTGCTGACGTTGTGTCAATCACTGCAACACCCAAGTATCCTCAACTGGCTGAGTCTTTTCCCACTTTGCAGTCAGCTGGGGCTGTAGAATACTCAAATACCCGAACCTCGGGAGCCGATACATTAAGGATGAGCCTATCTAGTGCTGTAAGTTCATCAAGTCAAGGTTCCTGTAATGAGGATTTCGATAACTTGGGTGATGTTTTCATTTGGGGAGAAGGCACGGATCACGGAGTAATGGGAGGTGGTCTGATTAGAGTTGGTAGATCGTCTAACATGAAGGTTGATGCTCTATTGCCCAAGGCTTTGGAGTCAACCGTGGTACTTGACGCACAGAATATTGCTTGCGGTAAGAGACATGCCGTTTTAGTCACTAAACAAGGGGAAATATTTAGCTGGGGTGAAGAGGCTGGGGGGAGGCTTGGTCACGGAGTTGAAGCTGATATTTCCCATCCAAAGCTCATTGAAAATCTTAGTGGCAAGAGCATTGATATGGTAGCATGTGGCGAGTATCATACTTGTGCTGTTACACTCTCTGGTGACCTTTACACTTGGGGTGATGGTTCTCTTAACTGCGGTTTGCTTGGGCATGGAAGCGAGGCCAGTCACTGGATCCCCAAAAGGGTTGGTGGACCCCTTGATGGCTTACAAGTGTCATTTGTCTCTTGTGGTCCTTGGCATACAGCTTTATTGGCATCTCCTGGCCGGCTGTTTACGTTTGGAGATGGAACTTTTGGTGCACTGGGACATGGAAGTCGTAGTAATACCAGTATTCCACGGGAAGTGGAAGCTCTAAAAGGAGTGCAGACTTTGAGGGTTGCTTGTGGTGCATGGCACAACGCAGCAGTAGTGGAAGTTACTTCTGGATCTCCTAATTCTAGAAGATCCAGCCAAAGTTTAGCTGGAAATCTGTTCACATGGGGGGATGGGGAGAAAGGGCGGCTGGGGCATGGCGATAATAATTCCAGACTTGTTCCCGAGTGTATTGCGTCTCTGGCTGACACAAGTTTTACTCGGGTAGCCTGTGGGAATGACTTCACTGTTGCTCTGACTTCTTCAGGACAAGTGTACGCCATGGGAAGTTCGGTGTCAGATGGAAAGTTTCCTACTCGTGTAAAAGGTGACATAAAGGACAGTTGTGTGGAAGATATTGCTTGTGGTTCACATCACGTTGTAGTTTTGACATCGAAAGCAGAAGTTTATACCTGGGGCAAGGGTGCAAACGGGCAACTCGGCCATGGTGACAATGTTGACCGAAGCATGCCCACACTTGTCAAATTCTTCAAAGATAAACAAGTGAAGAACATAACGTGTGGTTCAAATTTTACTGCCGTTATATGTCTCCACAAATGGATGTCTGGTGCTGACAATTCCTCTTGCTCTGGCTGCCATATTCCTTTTAACTTCATACGAAAACAAAATAACTGTTATAACTGCGGACTAGTCTTTTGCAAAGCATGTAGCAGTAGGAAGTCCCTTAAAGCCTCTTTAGCCCCTAGCACAAACAAGCCATATCGTGTTTGCGATGATTGTTTCACCAAATTACAGAAGGCTGCCGATAATGCAGCTGTTCTTCGTAATGTTAAAATTGGAGGTTCGCCGTATAAGCCCAGTGAATCGACTGAAAAGGAGACTGGGGTTCCTCGTTTACCAGGAAACACTTCAGACTCTCATCTGCTGAGTCATTCAAGTCAGATAGAAGCTCTGCAGTCAATGTGAAATGTGAATCAAATGATAATCGTGTTTTCCCCTTCAGAACGGAAATATTCAGAGGCCAAGCATTTCTTCAAAATCACCAACTAGCCCATTTGGAGCTGCACAGAATTTTCTTTCGTATTTCCTTCCTGATTCTAGATTGTTTTCTCGGTCACCATCTCCAGTACTTGGGAAGAGCTCTCTGAGGTCTACAACACTTCACCATCTTCATCTCTCACTCTTCGCACGTCAGAAGGAACCCCAGATGATATGAGGATCGGTGGTAATGATAGCCTAAGCCTGGAGGTCAGAAGTTTTAAAGGCACAGGTAAACCTCTCTGGAGATGGTGAAACAATAAATCTCACTTGCTTTAATATCTGACTTCTCTATTCTAAATGACTTTGTCTAAGTTAAATTTTTGCAGAGTTCTTTATTGCTTCTGCAAAATATATAATTTCTTTTCGTAAGTTCTGGATTATAAAATTGCCTGATGATGTTAATGGATCTCAATGGAATAGAAATTTAAGTTTTGGCCTAACGGCAGGAAACACGTTACTCTATACTGTTGTGTTTCCCCGACAATGTAAATTTTCAATGGAGGAAGTATTTCCTTTGCTTACCCCTATTCTGTATTCGATGTCTGGAAATAATGCAGGCTTTCAGATTGCTGCATTCACCTTATTAAACATCTGAGTGTTCATGGTCTCTCGCATAACCAGAAGAAACTACATAGGATATGGTCGTAACTTCCATGTTTTTGTTTGGTAAAAGATATTTTATTGTTCCATGAGCATTGTAATTGGAAGAATTCATATACTTTCTGTAATTGTCCAACTTCATTGTGCAGCTAAAAAGTAGGTCCCTGAACACAAATATTCTGCGTATAAACACCCAAGCAGAAGTTATTACCAACTCTTGATATCATTTCCTTCTTACAATTTAAATTGATATGTTTTTAGGTAGAAAAACTTACAAGCAAGACCCAAGTTCTTGAAGCTAAACTGGCAAGAAAATCGAAGCAACTGAAGGAGATGAATGCACGGGCAGCAGATGAAGCTGAAAAAAGCAAAGCTGCAAAAGAAGTGATCAAGTCTCTCACTGCTCAGGTTCGTCTTTTGCTAATATTTGAAGTCATAGTACTATGTATAGTAGCTGATACAAAGATGGTAGAGAACCAGAGGATATAAATCTATAGACGGGAGTTGCTATATATAAATTCCTCAATTCTGGCAGTTGAAGGAGATGGCTGAAAGAGTGCCAGGGGAACAACTTGCCTGCAGCAACTTGGATGCTAATGAGCAAATGGCAAGTGAAATTAGTCGTCCATCCAACGGGAGCAGCGTGGCAAGTGCAGCCTCTCCTACGAGTGATTCTAGTGAAAATTCAAGTACTCTGCCGCTATCTAATGGAACTAAGGTTCAAGGACAGAAATTGGAACGGATTATACAAGACGAGCCTGGTGTCTACATAACTCTTGTCAGCCTACTCAATGGTGTTAATGAACTGAGACGGGTTCGTTTCAGGTTAGCATTATTGGCAGTTCCTTTCTCTCCAAGTTTATTGCATCTCAAAAAAACACAACTTGATATTTTCAAATAGGAAGTAAAATATTACTTAGCCTTTGTTAGGTTGACTGAGCATTTTTGGTCTCATTGTACAGTAGGAAACAGTTCACAGAGATCAGGCAGAGAAGTGGTGGGCTGAACACGGGACGAGGGTATGCGAGAGATACAATATCAAAACTGTGCTTTAGCTTGACAACAACCAGCCTTTTTGATAGGGTTGAAAATCATGATGGCTGCTTCTTCAGGATGTTCTTCCTTTGTGGTGGTAACTGTAAATTCTTTTCCTAGTTGTTTTCTTTTGTTGCTAGAACTATACATGTTTGGATTTTGGTGTTTTCTCATGTTTGTGCAGTAGTGGTCTTTTCTACATTCTTCCATTTATAGTGAGAAATCGCCAATGTAGCTCTAAAACTTCAGGGAGATTAAGAAATTTTCAGATACCCATGAATACAGTGTCCTCTTCTTTCTACAACAGGCATGATGCCGTCTTTGCTGCCTCCAATTTCTACACAATGGTTCACAAATGAAGTGATTCTAGCACTTTAAACCACAAAAAGAACAACTGCAAGTCTGTTTGTAATAACTTAACCATACTAATAAGACTGATAAATTCCAAAACAGACTCATTCCCTGTAGGAGCAATTTTGGTCGTATTCAGCACCTTCTCATTCGAGGCTGATCTTCTCATCTGCAGAAAATATGATCTATGATGGATCAATTTAGCAATTACATGCATCTACAGGTAGAAAATTGCTTAAATACCTGATGCACAAGCAAGGTTAGGAATTCACTCAAGCGGGCAGGAAAACTGGGGAGGAAACAAGTTATCAGCATTTCAAAGTGTTTATGGAGTTTTCTAGTTTAATGAGGTTCACTTGACAAGGAAAAAACTTGTAATGGCGAAATTGCCGAAGAACAGAAAATCAGAATGAGGAACACCTTCCTTTTGCATTAGCTAAATTGTCAGAGTAATTACACTATATAATAGAACTTAGCACTTGGATGTGACTTCAATACATTTCATCTCCCTTAGAGGAAGAATAAGGGCTGGGGAATGCCATCTTCTCTTCTCTGAAAGGTTGAGTTGCTTCATCTGATACAGCAGGCATCCTTGAAACACTTCCCTTCCCTTTCTTTGCATTTGGTCCAATTACCTCTATCATGTACTTCCATCCATCAATGGGCCTCCTACGACTAAATATGTGTGTTTTTATAAAGCTGGCAATCTGAAATCCATGAAAAGGCAGAGATCATATGAAAAATGACAAGCAAAGAAACAGAAAGTGCATTGACATAAACAAGACAGGAAGCTCCAAATAATATGGCGTTGAGCCATACAAACCTGGAACTTGTTAAAGGCAATTCGACGCTCAAATTCTTGAACCAGGATGTCTTCTTCTCTTTGCGACATGTCCCATACATTGCCATCTGGGGTTTTTGATATTGTTTCCCAGCCATCAGGTTTGTTTTTGAACTCAGAGCTGGGAAGTTTTGGGTCTCCAAAATCATTGTTTGGAGAATCAAATATCCTACATTTATTAAACCAAAAAGTTTCAGCTATGTGTCACGATTATCTAAAGTCTCCAATAGTGACAAAATCTAACATTCGATATAAATGCAAAAAAAGCATAAATGAGTGTATATGTGCTCCTCGCCTGAAAATACTTAAAAGACTAGCCTTTTAATATGGTCATCCACAGCAGAAAACAACTATATCCGGAAAGGAATTTCATCAAACCAATTTCTGGAAAAAAAGTAGTTGTATGGCCATAGTCTAGCATACTGGAAAAAAAGTAGTTGTATGGAGACAGCACACTATCGAGCCCAAGATTTCATCCAATATGAAGGTCTCACTAAACTCGTACATTCCTTACTCCAAATTTGCGTCAGGAAAACCCTCAAAGCAACAGACAGGAGGTGGAACTACCAAGCTGGAGAACTATAGGGGAAAAGGGAATTTCGATGGAGCAGCAAAATGAATAGAGATCAAAATGAACAGCAATACCTAAAAGCATTAGAAACAATTATGATGCAATGGAACGCATCAGTAACTAATAGAGAGTTGACACGAATGCTCAACTCCCTAAGGAACTTTCCCCAACAGCATACATAATGCTTGGTTGTTCACTAAATCCACAATGACTGAGAAAGGGTGAAAAAAACGGAATGAAGATCAAGAACACCATTGAGCAATGTATATGCAGGAGCCTAAAGCAATTCCAAAGTACCGAAAATCATATTAATAAAAGATTTTCAAACAACAACAAAATCACTTTCTACCATAGGCCATTTCCAGTTCAAAAGCAGTGTACAGTATTCCAGCAATGTTAGCCCAAAAAGATCGCTTAATCAGATACATAGAAAATTTAAATGTACAACCAAGATGAAGATTTTCTAAACAAAATGTACTCCCTCGGATCACTCCCTTAATAATAAACAAGCGTGATTCATCAAATAAGGGAATCTTACTTGAAATATCATACTGCAACAACTGATCACTGAAATTGAAAAAGGAATTCATGTGCTCACGATAATAAAGTAATTCAGCAACATAAACAAAGCATGGAAAACGAATGCGTACTCGGAGGCGCTATCGAGGAGTTTCTCAATATCGTCGCTGCCAGAAATTGAATTCCCCAATTTCGCCTCCTCCAATTTCTCAATCTCCTTCACCCACAGCCCCGCGTGTATTTTTTGCTTCGTCAGCCTATAATCCCTCTTAATATTTTCCAAGCTATAAAGCGAAGAAGAAGAAGAAGACGATTCCAAAGAGCCCACATTTTTCTCCGCATTTCTTTTGACCGATTTTCCCTTCCTTTGATCCCAGTTATCATTCATGTCCTCCACAAACGCCTGAGTCTCGGCGTCGATTTCTTCCCGCGAGGCGGAGGGTGTTGTTTGGGGATTTTCGGCTGTGGAGGGGAGGGAGAAGGTGACGTCGGCCTCCCATGGAGCACGTGACGATTTTCCGGAGAGATCGTCCGGGAGCCAGGCGGTCTCCCACGCGTCGTTCCACTCGTCCTCACCGGTTTTGTTGTTCTTGGCAGCTCGGTTGCTCGAAAAGTGGCGGACGACGGCGGCCGCCGCGGCGGTGGTGGTGGGGTTTAGGTGGGGGTTTTTGACGACGGAGGTCAACCTGTGAAATAGCGTCATCGTCTCTCTAGATTTACAGATATTCCCATTTGTCACTTAAATAAGCCCTTTTTTTAAGTACATAACATAATATCAATAAATTAATTACGATTATTATTATAATTAATTATCATAAAAATTATTAATTATTTAAATTCTCACGTACTATTCATATGATACTAATACACAAAATAATATAACAATTCACTCTCGTTCTGAAATTTAATATAATTATATATTTTTAATAATTTAAAAAATTATATTTAATTCTCTTAAAATCTATTTTTTTAATAAATAAATTATTTTATTAATTAAAATTTATCAAATTTTATTAATATTAAAAAATTTAAATAAATCATAAATATTCTAGACGGATTTAATACTGATTTATTACAACTAAAAATAAATATTTTCTAATCTATTAACTCTTATACTTTTTTTTACCTAAATTAATATTATTTTGAAAAAAAATTGTTCGACTTATATAATGTTAGTAGTAAATTAATTAAAAAAAATTTTATATTAACAAATTTCATGAACTTTTACTAACAAAAAAATTTAGATGTTGACACTGAATAGTAGGTTGAAATGGCAACTTACCCTTATGATATTAAAAATGGATAAATTACCCCCCTATATAAAATAAATAGTAATTTATTATTTGTATTTTAAAAAATGAAGCAATTTATCTTTTTTTCTAGGTAAATTACTTCAATTTTAAAAAATATAGGGAGGTAAATTGTTATATTTGAAAATATAGAGAAGTGAATTGCTATTTCATTTTCATAAGAGGGTTATTTGTTTATTTTCATAATATAGATAAATGAATTGTAATTTACCCCTAAATAATAATAGGAATAATTATGCTGACCTCCCCCCCCTATTATTATGAGAATATACAAATCACTCCCTCTTACTATGAAAAGTATATAACTTACCTTGTTGGTTTATTACCATTACAAATTGGCTCATCTATTAGTCAAACTAACGGCCAATGCTGATTTCAATCCAAATATTTATCTAATCTTTTTATTTTGCCCTTGGGTATATTTTATAAATTTTGCTGATAAAAATACCCTTGAGGGTGAATTTGTTTGTAAGCCTTCAAAATTTGAAAATGAGTTATGATCACCAATGAGATTCTCACCGTGGCTCTTGTGGAATAGAGAATAGTTCTTGTGGTATGAAAAAGAAGTTTTATGGATAAGGAAGGCGGGGTCTTTTGTCAGGCGGGAAAAGCATAAGGGCATTTTTGCCTTTTTTAATTACTTTTTATTTTACCTGATTATAAATATAGGAAGGTTACATAAATATTTGAATTGAAATCAGTGTTGACTAATTGAAGGGCCAATTTGTAATGGTTATAAACCAACAAGATAAGTTTATATAATTTTCATATTAAGAGGGGGGATTTGTACATTCATATAGTAATAGAGGAAGTTAGTGTAATTATCCCATAATAATAATGTATAACAAGTTTTGGGCCGAGATGGTGAAGCCCAATGCATAAAAGACCCGCTTCGTCCAAAGAGGGGCAGGCCCACTAGGGTTTTGGCCCCGAAGTAGGAGTATATAGGTTGCCTCTCCAATTTTTCCTCTCGAAACCCTAGTTCTCCCTTTCTACTACGATCAGGAGGAGAGGAGATCGGGCTGAGGACGTCGGCGGCGGCGGAGGAGAACCATGGTGCACGTTTCCTTTTACCGCAACTGTAAGCCCCTCGTAGCTTGTCCTCCTACGTATATGGATACATTATGAGATACTTATATGCCTCTAATATATACGAGTTCAAGATTGTGAATGTGTATAAGTTGTCGTTTCGGGGTTATGTGATTTATTCTTGTTTGCTTCTGATTAATAGTGGATCGATGTTAGGCTATGGAGTTCCTGCTTCTTGTCGTGAAAATGCTGATTTCATTTTAATGTTGATGGATTGTAGAGTTTGTCACTCTAGGTACATGATGTTTGAGTGATCGTTGTGTTGCTGCTCGTAAAGGTCCTTTTTTTTTATTTTAACTCATTTCTGAAATTTGGATTTGTTTAGTTTGAGTTTGTTCTTGTGATTTCTGTTCATTTGCAGCTCATATAAATTATAGTATTATAAGAACAAGACTTCTGGAAAGTTAGGACATAGTTTGCTGCCCAGCCTAGAAAGAAGATTTTATCTGCATCCCACTCTCATGATTGTTGCAAGTTTTTTTTTTTTTGTGATTCTCGTTTAAATACTTTTTTTGTATTGTTGATATGCAGTGTTACGTATAATGTATTTGTTCTGTGGTTGTAGCAATGATGCGTAATTTCTTGCATAACATAATTGTATCATATTTGGTATCTGAGCAAAGGGAAGTGTTAGTTTAGAGCTGGACCTTTGATCCTCTAAAGTCTGAAATAGGGCTCCCTATAGCATTTCATACTTTATTTCCTTCAATTAATTAATAGTCTCCTTAAAACAATATAAATAGATGCCAAATCATGTATGAGCTTACAACAAAGTTTTTATCTGCTGGTTACAGATGGGAAGACTTTTAAGAAGCCTCGTCGTCCCTATGAGAAGGAGCGACTGGACGCTGAGCTAAAACTTGTTGGAGAATATGGTCTTAGGTGCAAGAGGGAGTTGTGGAGGGTTCAGTATGTCCTGAGCCGCATTAGGAATAATGCAAGGATGCTTTTGACCCTTGATGAGAAAGATCCTCGTCGTATTTTTGAGGGTGAAGCCCTTCTGAGGAGGATGAACAGGTATGGGTTGCTCGATGAGAGCCAGAACAAGCTTGATTATGTCTTGGCCCTCACTGTTGAGAACTTCCTTGAGCGCCGCCTCCAAACTCTTGTGTTCAAGGCTGGTATGGCTAAGTCTATCCACCATGCTAGAGTGCTCATCAGGCAAAGGCATATCAGGTATAATGACTCAGTTTCTAAATCTTCCAATGGACTTTAGTTTCCTTTCTGTTCATAGAATAATGTAGCTTGTTATGGATAATTATTCTTTGCACCTGTTATGTTGATGAATGCACACGCACAGCTTTATATAGATTCTCCAACAAAAGTCTTCTTATACTAGAATGCGGCAGACGGGTGGTGAAAGGTTGCTGCTAAATGACTGGATAATGATTTTCATTTTTTGCTGCACCTGTCTTGTGTGATGTTCATCTAGGCAGGGGCTATGCATGCATCCGGCTTTATACTTTGTGCTTGAAAATTTTATCCGGAAGTGTCCGTGATTTAAATGTATTTTGTTGATGTTCCTTTTTTTTTTTTTTTTTTTTCTGTTACCACTCTAGTGCACTATAAATTTGGAATGGATGATCAATTAGGTTGCGCCATAAGGAATTGACAAACCTGGAGAGTTCCATCTTAAGGCATTAGAGTCAACCCACAACTCTATGCTGCTGTTGCCCTTATTACCAATTTCCCTGATTACTGTTGTTTTATTTTCTCATAGGTGTCATATGCTAATTTGAGCTGCCCAATCTGGATCAAGTGGTCTTTCCACTTATTTGTTATATAGATCATTTTTGTAGCCATCTTGATGAATGCTCTTACAATGCCTCCATTTTTCAGCTAGTGGAACATCACCCTAACTTTGGGAAATTTTGTTTAAAAAGAAACTGAATGCTCAATTAACCACCTCTTATCGTTATATCTACATGTGCAGGGTTGGAAGGCAAGTTGTCAATGTTCCCTCATTCATGGTGAGGGTGGATTCCCAGAAGCACATTGATTTCTCGCTCACAAGTCCATTCGGTGGTGGCCGTCCTGGTAGAGTGAAGAGAAAGAACCAGAAAGCAGCTGCTAAGAAGGCTTCTGGTGGTGATGGAGATGAGGATGACGAGGAGTGAGGTGTAGTAGTTAATTTAGTTGATAATGCTAGAACTCAGTTTTATGAGGTTGTCTCTCCTGTTCATGTAGTGATGATTGCTTCTAAACTATCAGCATATCTGGTTGAGACAATCAATTAGGACCATTTAAATTTTGGCAATGTTTGTCTAATCTCTGATTTGAAGCTTTTTAGTTATTTGTATTAAGTTGAACATTTGCATCATGTTATACAAAGCAGGTTTTTCAATTGATCTCCAAAGTCAGCTGTTAAGTGAGTTCAAAGGGAGGGTGAAAAGGTAAGCTAGTTTTGGTTGATTTCTTATCCTGGATCAGTTGGTTTTCGGACCCCTTACTTCACACTGCAAAAACATGCATGTTCAGGTGTACGTACATTATAGTCTTCACATCTGTTAAATTTATTTAGAAGCTTATAATACATAGATAAACATAGTTTCATAATTAAAATGGATTGAATTTGTTAGAAGTTTAAGTAGTTCAAATTTCATAATTATTAAAAAAAAATTTATGACATCTGTTTTAATTAATAAAATTCATATAAATTTTTTAAGACCCACACCTACAAGGTTTATTAAATATTATGTAACATTTTTATAAGGTTGTTTGTCAGTTTATAAATCGATTTAAGTTTAGCTGGTCAGGGCATGATCAACTTATGGTAGATTCTCTCTTTTTCCTACGGAAATTAAATGAAAAAAAAAAAAAACAATTGAGGTTAGTTTCTCTTCAGATTGAGCTGTCGTTCCCTGCTCATCCTCCCTCTCTCACACTCTCACTCTCACTGTTTCGGTACTGTGACACTGTTACACCCCAAGGCCTGAACAACAGACAACTCCCTACCTTGAGGCGCAACACATATTACAACTGTCTGAGATTCATCTAGATCCCCCATTAACCCATCCAATGTAAAGGAAAATCAAACCAGACCCTGGAGTTCCTGAAAAGGTTTTATGAATAGTTACTCATCAAGAGTAGGTGCAAAAAGAAGTATAATTACATGTACGTACACCAAAAATTATTTTTACAAAATTCAAGAGCCATGCCACGACTCCTAGTAACATGCGTGGCTCAATTCAAAATTAGATGGATCCTATTAACGGTTAGTGTAAGGTAGTTATCCATGGTTTTTTGCATCTATCTGGTGTGGAGGAGGAAATAACACAAACATATTAGCAAATGTTTAATGAGGTTGGTGGTAGGTTGCAAGAGCATTAATAGTAAGAATTACAAATAAAATTTTGATAATAAATCTTTTATCGCTTGCTTGCAAAGCCCATTTAAAGTAACATCTAGGAAATCAGAAATCCATATAATTCAAGAGGTACCAAAAGCCTATGAAGAACCAAATTCAGAAGATCATTTACTATCTTATCCTTCAAGCAGGAGTGACCTTGTGACCTTTTATAAAATGCCATGCGTAGGTACATGGCGGCGCCAATCACAGCCAGACAATCTCCAGCCTATTTGGGATATACACCCAAATGGTAACCAAACGACGGAGTCTCTATTGGCAGCCCTATACTACCCCAGTGTGTCCCGCAAATCATCCAAATAATCATGCCAATGACAGCATTGTATTGAAAATCCATATCATCATATAGGAGAGCAAATAATCATGCCATCGTAGGTCGTGCTACCTTTAAGTGCGTGCTTAACATGCTTAACAATTGTGAAATTGCACCCTCGCTTAATTTCACCCACATGGTCTTGATTCCTAAGTGCTCTAACCCTGTTAATGTCTCACAATTTCGACCGATTAGTCTTTGCAATGTCGTTTATAAGTTTGTCTCCAAAACTATTGCTAATCGTTTGAAACCCCTCCTTAACTCCATCATTTCACCTTCCCAATCAGCTTTCATACCAAGGAGACTGATCACTGATAATGTTTTAGTCGCTTTCGAAGTCAACCATTTTCTCAAAAACAAGAGAGGGGGTATGGGAGGAGTGTAGCCATTAAACTAGATATGAGTAAAGCCTACGATAGGATAGAATGGGGTTTTCTCAAACGCATACTGCTTAAAATGGGTTTTCACATTTGTATTGTCAAGATGATCATGAGTTGTGTGTCCTCGGTGTCTTACTCTTTTATGCTAAATGGATCTCAATTTGGCTATCTCAAACCGGGCAGGGGTAGGAGACCCCCTATCACCTTATATTTTTATCATCTGTGCAGAGGCCCTCAATTGTCTGTTGCAGGTCTGTGAAATCAAAGGTAGCATTCGTGGTGTTGCAGTGGCTCGCAGTACTCCTAAGGTGTCTCACCTGCTCTTCGCTGATGACACCCTTATCTTCTTCCAAGCAACCAAGGATGCCTTGATACGGGTCCGAGAGGTGTTGGATACTTATGAGAAAGCTTCTGGCCAACAAATCAATTTACAGAAGTCATCTATTGTCTTTAGCTGAAATACACCACCCTCTAATCGGAATGAGCTAGCAGCAATCCTAGGAGTTCGTATTGATTCCACATATGAGAAATATTTGGGATTCCCGTACGTAGTCGGCCAGAGGAAAAAGGATTTGTTCCATTGTATTCGTGAACGAATTTGGAGTAGAGTGGGGGGTTGGAAGGAAAAGCTTTTGTCCCAAGCTAGAAATGAGATTTTAATTAAATCAATTCTTCAAGCAATTCCTTCGTATAGTATGAATTGCTTCAAAATCCCTGTCTCTTTGATTAAGGAATTTGAAAGCATCTCAGCCAATTTCTTTTGGAATAATTCAGACAACAACAAGATACACTGGATTGCGTGGAAAAAGTTATGCGGAGGAAAAAAGACAAGTGGCTTAGGATTCAAAGATCTCCGGACTTTTAATCTCGCAATGTTGGCCAAACAGGGGTGGAGGATCTTCAAAAATCCGAACCTCCTGCTCAGCAGAATATTGAAGGCGAGGTACTTCTCAAGAGGGGAATTCTTTGATGCTAAAGTAGGCTGCAATGCTTCTTACACATGGCGCAGCATCCTTGATGCTCAACCAATCCTTGAAGATGGCATCCGGTGGCACATTGGTGATGGGAGAAGTGTTCAAGTATAGGATGATAAATGGATTATGAGACCGACTACGTTTCAATCGATCACGCCGAAGAATGGATTGTGCCCTGGCCTTAGAGTCGCTGATTTAATTGATGAGGCGACCCGTTCGTGGAAAACTGAACAGATTGACAATCTCTTTTGGCACGATGACGCTGCAGTGATAAAGGCCATCCCAATTGGTTGTTTTTCATCCCTTGATACTCAGGTTTGGCACTACAACAAAAATGGTTCTTTTAGTGTTAAATATGCGTATCATATTGCTTGCAGATTACCTTCTCTTAGGAACAACCAAGTCCTAGGTCATAGCAGCGAAAAAAAGATGAATTGGAATGCAATCTGGAAAGCGAGAGTTCCCAACAAAATCAAAGTTTTCCTTTAGCGTGTCTGTAAGAGGCTATCCCCACAACTTCTAATTTGATCAGAAGAACATGTGACGTCAAGCCAGCGTGTACGATGTGTGGAGCCCCTTACGAAGACTCAAAACATGCTCTTTTAAAGTGTTTTTTCGCTAGGCAAGCTTGGGCCCTTGTTGACCTACCATGGGCTATTATTTCACAATGGCGAGATGGTATGGAGGACTAGATAGACCATGTTAGAAAAGGTCTTGAGCGTGATGAATTCAATTTTTTTGCTGTCCTTTGTTGGATGCTCTGGCAGAATAGAAACAAACGGGTGATGGAAAATAAACACAGCTCACCAATGGAAGTGGTAGCGTCAGCTAGAAGTTTTCTACAAGATTTTTGGAATTGCATCGTTTGAACAGACCCCCTAGGCAGATTCTCAGCGCCAACCTAGTCTCCTCCCAAGTCAGGTACAATCAAAATTAATTTTGACGCTTTGGTTGCGAAAGAAATGGGTGGGGCAGGGCTTGGAGTTATTGCAAGAGATCATGAAGGCAATTGCGTTGCATGGCGTACTAACACTCTACTGGGAGCCACGGATCCTAAGCACTGCGAAGCATTAGCAGCACGTTTGGCGGTGGACTTTGGAATTGAGCAAGATTGGCGTAATTGTCTTATTGAAGGAGATTGCATTCTAGTGATTCAGAAATTATTAGTGGCAAAGGAAGATGCTTCCACTATTGGACCTATTATCTCAGACATTCTTCGTTTGTCTCATTTCTTTGGTAGCTTGTCTTATCCTCATGTCAAGCGTAATGCAAATTCAGTTGCACACTATCTAGCTAAAGCAACTTTCGCAATTCAGGCGGGGGGAGACCCTCCAGCCTCTTTGTCTGAAACCCTTTGTTGAATCTCATATTTATCAGAAATAAAATTGATTTCCCCTTCAAAAAGAAAAATGTGACTCTTCTATAGAATTTCATTTCATTTTTTTGAAACAATGATGGAGATAATTCTAAATATAATCACGTTCAAAAATATTTAATTAGTAGGTAAATATTAATGGAAAGTATTAATAAAATATTAATAATTTCCTGAATTGATTATAACATATATATTCTTGGCAAAATTTCAGTTTTTTAGTCTTAATTATAGGTGTGTTTTACACTATTTGACCTTTATTTTTTGAATAAACACATTTAGTCTTGTATGTATTTTACTAAAACACATTTAGTCATGTATGTTTAACAAATGTATCACATTTAATCCTTCTATAACAGCGAGTGAGATATGATACCGGAGAAAAAATGCGTGTTTTCACGTGTTAATTACTAACACTAGCAGACTCTTTTTATTTCACGAGCCCTGCCCTAATTCCTCATTTCAGCTCTAATTTTCCAAACCCCCAAATGAAACTTCAAGCTAACATAAAAAAAAGAAAAAAAAATCAACAAAATTCTTTGAATCTATGCAAATCAAGTGAAAAAAACACAGAGAAATATGTTTAATTGGAATTTGGAGCGCATAATCGAAGACACGGAGGACATAAAGCTTGCAATTTTGAAGAATGGTGCGGAGTAGAGACAAAAACTCATGCCAAAGGCCTGAATATGGTAAGTTTTTTTATTTCTAAATAAAAGCTTTTTAGGATTCTTCAAAATCTCTAATTTTTGGAATAAAATGCATAGATTAATGTGTGTTTTCTATGCTTTTTTGCATTATTTTATTAATATAGGGAATGATTATTTAATAAATTCTTGATAGCTAGTTGTTATTTAAAGTATTTTTGTTTAACAATCCCATATGTAATATGGTTTTTTTAGTGGTGTATGCTCAAATCTGAGTATTTATTTTATTATTTGTCATCGGACAGATGGTGTATGCCCTATTGTTACTATTAAGTTTCACTATGGGGTGAAATCTGTCATATGCCTTCTGTAAGATATACTGGAGGAAATGTGACAAAATATGACTATGTTGATATAAACTATATTTGCCTTAATTATCTAGATTAGTTGGCAGATGAAGCAAAGTTAGTGGGAAACAAAAATTATTACAAGAAATTTGATGATATTTGTTTCAGGTTAATAGAATCTGTAGATAAGTTGGTTAGAACGTGTTTACAAAATAAACTGACCAGGGAAACTGATATATATGTAGAGGTGATTGGGAGTGGAAGTGGACCTGAACTTGTGGATGGGGAAGGGGTGGTAGAAGCTTCTGAGAATTTGGATGGAGAAATTAATATAACAGGGCTTGAGAATGAGTGGATGGGTAATGATGACATTGTCTTAGTTGAGAATGAAATAAAGCTTGACAATGACAGGGAGAATAGGGATGATAGCAGTGATATGGGGGAAGATGACTTATTGAGTAGTGAAGATAACTTGGAATCAGATTTGGGCTCTTATCATGAACAAGAAAACACTTCATTTTAACAATGAGCAAGAAAAAGTCTATTTTAACAATGTTTGAAATGGTTGAGGGAGTATTTGATGATAGGATTGCAAGAAAATAGGGACCGAGCCAAGAACAAATGGGGGGACAAGAAAATATGTCCAATAATAAAAAAGATCATTGAACAAAACATGACCAAAGTATTAGATTGCATTACTTTAAAGGCTGATGACTATCACTATGAAATTATGTGTTTTGATGATTCAAGACTTAGTGTGGACCTTACTAGATACTCTTGTGCTTGCAGGAGATGGGATTTGACAAGAATCCCATACAAACATGCTTTCAGTGCTATTTTGAGTAAAGTACATGACCCTGAAGATTATGTACATCAAAGCTATAAAGTGGAGACATTGTTAAGGGTGTATGGACCAATCATTCAACCTGTTAACGACTTTGAATTGTGGGAAAAAACTGCATACATACCACCTTTGCCTCCAAGTTTTGGCAGAGGTGTTGGAAGGCTTCCAAAGGCAAGAAGGAGAGAAGATGATGAGTTGGTTAGTAAGTAGAAAAAAGGGGCAAAAGGAAGAAAGAGCCAAATCAAAATGAGAAGACAACGAATAACTGTAAAGTGTAAACTTTATGGTCGAGAGAAGCACAACTAGAGAACTTGTCCAAGCAAGAGGGTTGCGGAAGTGAGGTTATAGACCAGGCTACAAATCAACCAAATGCAGCAAAAAAAATAAATAACTATGAGCACTTAATTTTTCTTTTATTTAGTTCATTATTTTCAAAACTAATTGTAGACCTTGCTTCCAAATAAGTTAAAAGAAAAATAACACAACCACAACTAGCCATTGGACGATCAGTTGTTGAAGTTGAAACTGGAGGATCAATTGCTGAAGTTGGAGGATTAGTTGTTGAAGTTGAAGCTAGAGGATCATTTGCTGACCTTGAAGGGTCAGTTGTTGAAGCTAAATCGGAGTTAATTGCTGAAGCTAAACTGGAGGTACAAATAACTTGCACAATTAATCTGTTTCTAATGCAAATAATTTGTTATCTCAACTAATTTGTTTGTTTAATATCCTAAACAGACAATGGCACATAAGCAACCAGTACCAATACCATTAGGATTAAGGGCACCACGAGGCTCAAAAAGCAAGGACAAACTTCCAATGGCACCAAAGGATCCAACAAACAAATTTTAGCCAACAACTACCATTATGTCAGAGTCCAGTACAACTGCAAGACCCAAAGTGCTAATGAAAGGAGGCAATAGATATGTGATTATGTCAAATCTGAAAGATGTGTTGCAAAGTGGTGGAAGTGGAAAAAAGAATAAGGTTGAAAGCAAAAAGGGTTGCTTCATTGGTTAGATATAGTACTTTGAACACATGATACGACTAGCACTTTATTGATCAATTTTTTAAATGAATTGTATTGGCTAGCACTTTGAATGAATTGATTAACTTTTGGAACAAATTGTATGTTCCATGCACTTTGGACAGGTTTTGTATTGTTCCAATATTTTGAAGGAATTGTTGAGTGATGCTTGATCAATTTAACACAAATTGTTGCAACACTATGATTTCTTTCTTCACCGAACAAGTGATACATTACAGGTAGATCAAGTTCTACATGAGTAACAACAATGAAATATATACATACAGGATCATTCTCATTAAAACTACACTGTTCTTCCTCATGCCACTGTAATTCATATAAAAAGTAACCAAGATATAGTTAACATCATCCAAACTACATTGTTCTTCCTCTCCAACTTAGCAATTACACATTCTTGAAGTCTATTTTTCCTTCTCCAGTTGACAAATAATAGCATCTTTAACTTTCATTTCCCGATTCAATTCAATAATTTGAGCATCTTTATCATCGTTAATCCTTTTCAAGTTTGCAATCTCAACATCTTTCACATTACTCTTTCATAACAATCTAGGAATTATGACTTTTGATCTTGCACACATTAGGGGATCTTCCCACAAGAAGCTACATCCTCTATCGTTTCTCTACATGAAAAGAAAAAAATTGATAGATTTGAATTTAATCACAAATATAATGATATAAACACCAACATAAATTATATAAGCAAAATTATTAGCTAACCTCATAACTTTGACATGAGTGAAACCCCCGTTCTACATTATCATTTGTCCAATATGTCCTTAATCGAGTAGGTCTGCCGTAGTTGCAATTAAAGGAAGCATTTGAGGAATTCTCGGACATTTTCGAAAGCTTACCGATTATCAAATAAAAAATTCAATAAAATTACGTCAATCCGAATAATCTTGCATAATTTCTAGGTTTTCGAATATAGAATTGGAGGGGATTTCAAGAAGAGAGTTCGGCGGAATTTGGGAGAAGAATTAAGGTTCGCAAGTAGAAATTCAAAATTTGGGGTGAAAATTAGGGTTTGGGATGTTGAGGATGTGTGTATTTTTCTTGTGAGGAATAACATTAAGTAGGTGAAAACCCCACAAAGTTGCGCGTGCATTTCACTACACTTTTTCCGGCCACCTATTTTCTTTCTAAAACAACAAGACTAAAAGTGTCACACTTGTTAAACATACAGGACTAAATGTGTTTTGTCAATAGTTACATGACTAAAAGAGTCAAACTTGTTAAACATACGGAACTAAATACGTTTTAGTAAAATACATACAGGACTAAATGTGTCAAAATATCTAAATTACAATTTTAAATGTGTTTATTCAAAAGATAAAGGACGAATAATATAACACACCTATAGTTACAGGTCTAAAAGTAAAATTTTGCTTATATTCTCCATCCCCATATTATATATATATATATATATTTTGTAGTAATGATTACTTTTATTTTGATTTCTAAACAAATTTTATGTTAAAATTATTTTTAATTGAAAATCCACCATACGTAACCATATATTTTTAATATTAGTCAATACTATTTATTTCTTTTGATTTTCTTACAATCGAGATGATACATTAAAAACTTTTTAATTAAGTAAACAAATACGTGAAAAAATAAAAAAATTAGTAATTAAAACTATAGAATCAAAATTACTTACATAATTAGAATTTTTTAAATATATTGTAAATTATAATTAAATTAATATGTACATATTTTCTGACAATAATTAATATACTTAATTTTTTTATATTTTTACATTATTTATATAGTGGGACGAAATCAATAATTTGATTTTTAAAATATGAAAAAATTCTAATTTTTCATATTTTTAAATTTAATCTCCTATTAATTATAATCATATTTTAGTATCGTTTAAGTCTTTAATTTTGATCTAATGCTAATTTTTTAAAATTTTAATTTTTTTTATATTTTCAAATTATGGTAATTGATTGTTTCATATTTATAGAGATATTAAAGATTATTTTCCTTCATTTTCAAACTTCACCTTTATGATTTTTCAATCTTTCAGTATTTAATTTTCAAAATTTATGCACCGTTAAAATATGTATGGTAAAAAGTAATGCTTAATAAAAAAAAATGATGTATTTTCTAACAAAACGTAAATATTTTACTCTTTTTATATTTTTTAAATTTTAAATTTGTTATATCTTTATTAATATCTCTTTAGTATGTTAGATGCATGCCTTTTTATACACACGTGCGCATGCACACATACATATATATATATATATATATATATATATATATATATATACAAATATATAGACAAGATATGAACAAAGAGACTTTCATAATCCAAAGCATGGGAAAAAAATTCTCAAGTTGCTTTTTAATTTTTATATTATTAGTTTTTTTATTTTATGAGTTCATGAATATATTATCATTTTTTTATGACTTCATGAATTTTTTAAGTTAAATTTTTTTTCATTGATTTTTAATTTTTCTGTTCAATTTTTGTTTTATGAGATTATGAAAGATCGATTTTTCCATTATATTTTTACTTTTTTTATTATCAATTTTTGTTTATGAGTTCGTAAAATGTACGATTTCTATGTTAATTATAATTATTTTTATTTAATTTATATTTATTATTTTTTATGAGTTCATGAAATTTCTGATGTTCAAATTTTTTTATTAATTTTTAATTTATTTATTATCAAATTTTGTTTTATGAGATTATGAAAGTTCAAAAAAAATTTCATTGCTTTAGTTTCTTTATTATAAATTTTTATTTTATGAGTTCATGAAATATATAATTGTGTGTTAATTATGCTTATTTTATTTAATTTGTATTTATTATTTTTTAATGAGTTCATGAAATTTCTTATGTTTGAATTTTTTGTTGATTTTTAATTCATTATCGATTTTTATTTTATGAGATCATGAAAGATTGAAATTTTTTTCATTGCTTTTTAGTTTTTTTATTATTAATTTTTATTTCATGAGTTTATGAAATATATATGATTTTTGTTTATCAATTGAATTTTTTTCATTGATTTTTATTTTTTTATTATTAATTTCGTTTCACGAGATCATGAAAGATTGAAATTTTTCCATTGCTCTTTAATTTTTTTATTATCAACTTTTGTTTCCTAAGTTCATGAAATATATTATTTTTGTGTTAATTATAATTATTTTTATTTAATTTATATATATTTTTTATGAGTTCATGAAATTTCTTATGTTTGAAATTTTTTTCATTGCTTTTTAATTTTTTTATTATTAAATTTTATTTCATGTATTCATGAAATATATGATTTTTGTGTTAATTAGAATTATTTTTATTAATTTGTATTATTTACATACTATTTTATGTATGCTCAATTTCAAAACGACATATCTTTTTCTTATATAGTTAAAATATATTTTAATTATTAATTAATTTGATCAATACATAGCACAAAACACATGCTAATATATATATATATATATATATATATATATATATATATATATATATATAATTAAAAGAATCAAGTATTAAGATTTAATTCGTAACTGATACATGAAAGAAAATAAGATAAGAAAGTTGAGAATTCAATTTCATAGCACTTACAGAGAGTCTCTGCTTGCTTAATTCCAAGATGGTGGTTGTGGATGGCCGGCCAAGCTTATAAGAATTGGGCTCTTTATAAATTTATAGTTTTACAAATTTTATAATTTAGTCCCTTAATTTATATATATATATACTTTAACTATAAAAATCTTATAAAATTTCAATTTATTCCCTAAAGATTATGATATTTTTGAATTATACCGTACAAAATAGGTTTTAGTTAATTGGTGACTTTCTACCCCTTGGAAACAAAGTAATCTCGTCTCATATAATTTATTCTTTATCAAAAATTAGCTCAAATAATTCTTAATAATTAATCTTTACAAGAAACGTGCTAAGAAAAATTAAAGTTTAAGGGTAATATTAAATTAATTTGTTGGAGATAATACATGATATTAGTATAAAACTTAAGGGGTGTTACACTCTCCTCCCGTTAAGAGAATTCGGTCCCGAAATTTAACCTGTATCTTGGTTGGCTCGTTGAAAAGTCCCGAGTGGTTTCTACACAACCACTACAAAAAATGTAACATTTAACCATAGCTAATTGTCATAGTTAATAATAAAATAGTCATAGCAAATAGCCATTAACTACAACCATGCAATAGTTGTTGGTCGTGGTATCTGCGAGGGTGGCTAAAATATTTGTCATGGCTAAAAACAATGACAAATATTTTTACCATGGCTGTTAGCCATGGCAAATAACTTTTTTTGTGGTGAAAAATCCATATTTTTACATCGATTTTACTTAACCGTAATCAATAAAAAGCATTTACCATAATTTTTAGTTCATATCTATTTAAATTATAATTAATATTTTTTTTCCAGTGAACTCATCTTTGTGTTCCCATATAGCTCTTTCTATACGAAGATTTTGCCAATGCACCTCTTACTAGTGGTATGCAACTCGAATGTGTGCATAATTAATTAGATTCAAAAACTTATTATTATTTTAATAAATATATATTAATTAAGTAAATAAAAATATATCAATTAAAATTATAAGAAAGTTATGAAAATTATTGAAAAAAGTTAGAGAAGAAAAAAGAATGTGAAAGTTAAAGAAAAGAAAAAATGGGAAGTTGAGAAGAAAGAGAAAGAGAGAAAAATAGAGATTAATAAAATAATTAAAATATTAGCAGATCAAATAATTGAAAACATCAAAAGGGTATTTTTCAATTATATTAGTTATGATGGCACGCTGTCCCTATGTGTATATAATAAATAATCTTTAATGATTTAAAGTATATTATAAATAAAATATATTCAAAAGTTCAACAAATATATATATATATATATATATATATATATATATATAAAACATATTTTATCATATTTTTTTGAAGAAAATATATTCAAAAACTTGATATATAATTACGTATTTTATCTAAGGAATAGTTAATAACTTAATTTTATAATCAAATTAATAAAAACTTTTTATGAATTGTTTTGTGTTATAATTGTACTCATTCATTGTTTAACTGAGTCAGTAAAATATAATAAAATTAGAATTATTTAATTCATTGATTGTATTTTACTTTTGATGATTAAAAGTGATTTTCTCCAATTCATTTTTTTAAATTAAACTTAAAATACGAAATTGTTAAAAAAACATTTGGGGTAAATATACATATATATAATATAAGAGAAATATTGTCCAAAAATTTAATTTTAGGGGATAAATGTTATATTTAGGGCTCCTTTACTTTTTTGGATGGGATTAAAGAGGGTTAGATAAATTCATGATTATTGTTGGGATATTTAGTAAGATGATAATTTAATAGCTTGTTTACTTTCTATTAATTGTTGGATGATTATTGTGTGATAATTTTATTTTATAATTATTTTTGTAGTTGTTATAAGAGATCAAATGTGTAATTGACAAAATTACCCCATAATTGAACAAAAACATCAATGTCGCATATTAACATCACAAAATATAAAATACTTAAAAATACTAAACTTTTTATATATACATAATATATCTACATCATTTTCTCCATAACCAGTTCATAAAAAATAATAGTCATTAATATATAATAATATAAAATATAGACATGTTATACAAATTATTATAAAATTTTAACATCAAAAGAAATTTTTATTTTAAAAATTTATGTATTTATTATTTGTTATTCTATAATTTAAATTTATAATAAATAGTTATTAAAATTACAAAAATAAAATATAAAATAATTGGCATGCAACGAATATGATTACATCGCGTTGGAGCTTAACAGAGAGATGTAGCAGAGCTCTTTTGGAAAGCATGTGCAAATGAAATAGTAATGAAATTAGTTATTTGGAAAATTAATTCACAAGTAGGGTTAAATGGGACATTTACCAAATATTTTTGGGGATATTATAGTAATACACATTTTTATTCATTACTAGTGGGTCAACAAAAATTATTAATCCCACCTCATTTAGGCAGATTATAATCAGCCCACAGTCACCATCAAGCCCGGGCATGAAAATCAATCCCGGGCCAAACTGAAAAAAAAGTAAACAATTGATTGGGCCAGATATCCCCTCCAATCCGGCCCAATCAATTGTAGTAAACATGGCCTTATTATTTTAAGAGGGATAAATATTACATCAATATTAATTAAGGGGGTAAAGTATTTTATCCTAATTTTTAATCCTATGAAATCATATATATCAATTCCATAAAATACAAAACCAAAAGTGCCAAACCCCGTCTTTTTCAAGATCAAAAGTATAATTTTACTAAAAAAAAATATGACAAACAATAGACAAAAATTACTAGTGACTATAATATTAGTGGCTATGGCTAAAAAATCATGATAAATGACTATTAACTACGGTATAATAAAATCGACACAATAAATTAGCTTTTCTATCATGAAAAATTATTTGTCACGGTTGAGAGTCATGGTAAAAAATATTAGTAATAGCAAATATTTTAGCCACTCTCGCAAAAATAACGGCCAAAACCCAGTGCATGGTCGTGGTCAATAATTATTTGCTACGACTATTTATAATTAAACATGATTAAATGTTATAATTCTTGTTGTGAAACTCACACTAAAACTACTACATTCAATAAAAATCAAACTCATAATTTTTATATATACTAATCTATACTATATATTAAGGGAGCACCTCTTTGGTGTCTTCCTTATTTTTGGTATTCTATTTTTTTCCCCTTTTTCTCCACCCACTAACTGTCACTTTTTTCCCACTATCTACAAATAGTCAAACCTATTTTTTTAAATAGGTATTTTTTTTCTTTCTCCTACTCCAAATATTCTCTATCAGAATTATTTATTTATTTTTATCATAATTATAATCATTTTCATATTATTATTTTTCCTACAATAAAAGTTCATAAATAATATTTAATTATTTTAAATTTTTTATGCACATAGATAGAATGTGCCACATACAAGTAGTATAAAAAGAAAAGATTATCCATACTCATAAAAGGTGGTTAATGACACCACTGCACAAATTTTTGTGAAGTAGAAATATCCTTCAATTGATAAGATAACTAACTTATTCAAATTTTCAAATTTTACATAAACTGGTAAATTAGTTTTTTTTCTTTTTTTTAATATAATGTATTGATTTATATATTTTACTCGTATTTATAATATGCATGTTGGAATGGCGTGGCACAACAACTAGTCTATACTAAAAAAAGAAAGAAAGAAAAAGAAAACCCAATTTTACTCCGCGGTACCAATTTTTCAAATTATCAAAAATATCCTTTATATATTTTTCAAGCGCTCCTACTCAAAAACTTATCTTCATCTATATATCTATACCATCTATCCGTACTAATAGATCAATACCACATAAAAATAAAATTCTATTTTCACTCACAAATAGTGGTTACTTACTCTGCAACACCAATTTTTTAAATTACCAAAAAGCAATTACGTATTTCTACCACCTCTACTCAAAATTTTCTTTTAATATATATATCTATACTAATATGAAAATTTCACTCTCAAATGGCAGTTTGTAAAACAGTGATACCAAATTTTTTTTTTTTGATAATATCGCTAAATTAATTTACTCTTATTCATTTAATTTTTTAAATATGATGTGTTGGTTTATATATTTTATTGTTATTTATAATAAATTTTAAAGCTTAAATAATTATATATTATATACACGTAAGAACGGCGTTCCATAACAGCTAAAAAAAAGATATTTTTCACTTATAAACGATTTGTGATACCATGATATCAAATTTTTTATGTCTCAATATCCTTAAGTTAATTTTCTTGTATTTACTTTTTTTTATATGATATGTCGATTTATATATTTTATTTTTATATACAATATATTTTAAAGTATAAAAAATATTTATTTATATGCACTTAGAAACCAACATGTCAAAGCCTCGTTATTTATAAAAACTTCCAAGGATAATTACACTCCCCTTCCCTGAAGTTTGGTATAATTACATATAGACCCTTTGTGGTTTGAATAATTACATCTAGCACCCCTGAGGTTTGCTTCTGTCTAAAAATTAGTCCCTCAAATTAGGCAAAATTCACTAAATTTATTGATATTTAGAAAAACTGAATGAAAATTGATATATACCATCAATTGACTTACTACTGACTTATTGTAGGTCAAATAATTTTTTTCGAACTAAACTGCCCTTATAACGGTGAAAATATACCTCCTTGTATGCATTAAAGCATGAAGACGTATGAGGATCATTTGATCATAAAAAAATTATTTGACCTGCAATAAGTCAGTAATAAGTCAACCAGAGATAAATATATATTTTTTAATTCTTTTATTAATATCAACAAATTCGGTAAAATTTAAGTAACATAGAGATTAATTTATTAGACAGAATCAAACTTTTGAGATATTAGATATAATTTTTTAAATCACAAAAAAATTAATTATGTTTATACCAAACCTCAACGTAAAGGAAATATAATTATCCCAAACTTCACTTTCGAATTAACACCCTAATGTCACATTTGAAATTTGACTAAACAAAAGGGCCAAGAATTTTGAGGTGGTTATCGCACAACTCAGGTCCAATCTACCTCTTCATTATTTTTGGTTACACGTATCTTTCACGACTTGATCGTCTTTTATTACCTTTTACGTCCATAAATGAGAGAGCCTATCGACAATGTCTTATTCTAACAGTTAAAATTTAAATTATATAAATAAATTTGAAACTATTGATATATGGACTTTACATAATTTTATATAAATTTATTGTAATTCATTTAATTATCTTTAATATATTAATTGAATTTATTGTTTAATTTATTAAATATTAATATAATTATATAATTAACTTTCTCACTGAAAAAAAAAAAAAAAAAGGTTTGGATATATGCAAATTTCGGACGTCATTGTGTACGTGTGGAGTACTTAATTACTAGTACACCCACTCACACACTTCTACATATCGCTTTTGGCCCGGTATACGTATGTTTCCAACATTGGAAAAGTTTGGTTTGGAAAAGTAAGTCGTGATTTGATGTGTGATTATGAATTTCTAAAGTTTGATTTTTCTTTGATTGTTTTGGATTGAGGAATGGTACTATATTGAGGCGATTGAACTTAGGTGAATTATAGTATAAAGTTGAATTCTTGAATATAATAATATTTATTTGATTTTTCATTTAACAAGTATAGTATGAAGGTAAAAGAACGTATATTTTGTAGTATGAAGATACAAAGTAAAAAATATGTAATCTTCCATAAGGAGTTCTTTATTTATACGTAATCATAGAGGTGTTCAGTTCGGCATATTGAACCGGATCAAATTGAAATTTCGGTTACAAATCGAACCAAATCGAACTTTCAGTTTTAGTTGAAAGTTCGGTTTGCCAAATGACCTAATCGAAAATCGAACCGAACATGGAGGTTTGGTCCAGTTAAAATCAATTTTTTTTTCACTTTTTTGGTTAGAAATAGGTTTTTCAATATATATATATATATATATATATATATATATATATATATATATATATTCGGTTTGGTATGGTTAATCGAACGCAAAAAATTGTACCGACCAAAATAATCGATTTAATGTTAAAAATTGAAAATCAAATCGATTTTTTTTATTTGGTTCGATTTTCAGTGCGAACCAAAAATTCGATTTAATCGATTTTTCCAGTACTCAAATTTTTGAACACCCCTAGACAATCCTCAGTTAGTTGAAAAACACTGAATCTCCCATGAATTTAGTGAAGGATTCTCATGATTTGGTGGAATATAATCTCACAGTGGTTGGATAAAGTCGAAACCCCCATGAATTTGGTGGAGGTTCCTCAGCGGTTGGAGGATCCCCCCGAATTCGGTAGAGGCTTATCTTCTAGCAGTTGGAGACCTACGATTCTTGGAGTGGTGGATGGGGTCTACTGAGGATGAAGGTATCTTTTCAAGATAAAGATGCTGGTCCTAATCTAAATTTATTGGAGTGGTGGATGGGGTCTGCTGAGGATAAAGGTATCTTTTCAAGATAAAGATGCTGGTTCTAATATAATTTTATAAGATGTGCCTCCAGGGATCTTCTATGGATGCCACCTAGACTACCCGTGGACGTGACGTAATATGAGTTTTGACTTTGATTGGGGGGATTCCAAGTCTATAAGCTCCTTGTAGGCTTGTGAGGCCATCTTGGATATGGGACATCTCAAATATGGGCCAATTGAACTTCTTTTGGTTAATTCATTTCTTGAGGGCACCTCCTACAAGATTTTACGAGGACTCTACCTTAACTAGGTTTCCTGCAAGCACACTGGGCCCTTACTTGAGCTAGGCCTATTGAGGTGTACCTTTTGCCTTGTATTCCTTTGGACTCTTGTATCTCTTTATTCTTTTTGGACTATTTGTGCCTCTTCAGGCTAGTCATTTTTTTGGGCATTATTTAGCCCCCTCACTCTAATAACTGGAGATTTCGACACTTATTAAGAAATGTTAGTAGCATAAACATACAGAGAGAATGGAAAGTTTACATTGTGCCTGTAGGGAGCATGATTTTCCCAAAGGTGTTTCCTCATAGTAGATTTTATGTGTCTACATGGAGAAGGCTTGTGTGCCTCCATAAAGGAGAGCTTAACGAGCACCTGTTGTGCCTATTCGAGTGTAGGACTTTATTTTTCTTCACAAAAATATCAAAATGTATCTATTATGAATAGGGATTTTGGCTTTCACATCGTATCTCCACAAAAGAGGGCTAATTTGATAATTACAAGACTTTGGCCATCAAAATTTAAAAGTGGTCGAAAATTGGTGAGGTGGACAAAACTAGGACTTCTTTATTTGGGGCTTTTATTGACCAGATATTTTCTTATTCTTTTTCGCCAAATAAGCACTTACATGGAAAAAAAAATTCCTGCCACATAAATAATGATGTGGAAAAAAAATACTTTTATTTGGGGTTATTTTATTAACTGGATAATTTACATGAGAAAAAAAAAGGTCAAATTATATTAAAATTATATTATATACTAGCTATCATAACACGAAGTTTCTACCTGCATATAATAAATAATTTTACACGCTTTAAAATATATCATAAATTAAAATAAAATATATAACTCAAGAAATTAGTTTCAAAAAATATTAAAAAAACTAAGTTAAGAGTATTATCAACAGAAAAAAAAATATATATATATAAATACATAAAATTATAAAAAAATATAATTATTATTTATGTAACAAAAAATTATTAAAAGAACTAACCCCAACCCTGCCACCAGATCTTTCCCCAATCCATCCTCCCTCGCCCCCACTTCCCCCAGCAGAGGGGGCAATGGTGTCGCCCCTTTCTGTGGGGGACGAACAGCGAGGGGTGGGTGTGGTTGGGGATTTAGTTTTTATGCAAATTTATATTATATAATATAATAATTTTATTTTTTGTCATTTATAATTATATACATAATATAATTTTAAAGCTTATTTTATGTAATTTGATTTTTTTTTTTCATCCAAGAGCTCATGTGGTGGATACGCAGTCAATAAAAAAAATTCCTAATTTGTCCACTTCCATAGTTTTTAGCCACTTCTAAAATTTTGGTGGCCAGAGTCATGTAATTAAAAAATATTAATTAGTTATAGGCTATTATTTTTTATTCCTATATTTGAAGTTTTTTTTTGTCTTCCTCTTTCTATACAGGGTAATAAATAGAATCAAACATATATATAGATGCATATATTTTGTTATATATAAAATAGAGATAATAGCACTTCTCTCTTGAGATTTGGTGTAATTATACGTAAATCCTCTATGTTGCAAAAAATTATATATCTAGCATTTTTGAGATTTGCTTTCTTCTAAAAAAATAAGTTCTTCTATTAATCAAAATTCACTGAGTTTTTTTATATTAATTAAAAAAATTAAATAAAAATTGATACTTATTATCAAATGACTTATTATTAACGTATTGCTGGTCAAACAAGTTTTTTAGACTAAATTATCCTTATAATAGTGAAGATATAACTCGTTACATGTATTAATATGTGAATGTGTATGAGGATAATTTGGTTAAAAAATATTATTTGACATGCAATTAATCATTAATAAATCAATTTGGGTAAATATGAATTTTTAGCCTTTTTTTATAATATCAACAAATTCGGTGAAGTTTGACTAAGGGAGGGACTTATTTGTTAGAAGTAAGCATACCTTAGAGATATTATATGTAATTTTTTAAACTACAGGAAGTCTATGTGTAATTATGGGAGTGTTAGTGCGCACTTCCGAAAAGAGCTTTTTAACTTTTGGCTTCAAAAAAATATTTTTGAATTGTTTAGGATATCAGCTTCTGCTTTTGAAACGGCTGAAAAAAAACGCTTTTAGGCCAAAAGCTAGAAGCATCTTGGGGGTGTTTTTCGCTGCTTTGGCTTTCTTGTAAATAAATTCAATTTATTTTTTAACTAATTTACCCTTATTATAATAATCTTAATTCAACTTTACCTTTTTAATTTATTCTTAAAAATTATAGAATTAAAAATGATATCAAAGTTTTCAAATAATTTAAATTTTAACAATAATTTAATTTACACTTTCACATATTTATATTTTTAAGTTTTTATATTTATGTGTTGTGTCATCTAATTATATTATTTCGTTCACATATTATTATTTAATTAATAAAATAATTATTTTTTACAATCATACAAGTTTAGTTATTGTGTATGAATTAGTAATTATATTACTTAGTGGGATCATTATTAAATTAAATATATTTTTTAATATTATTAAAAATATAAATATAAAATACTAATCGAAAAAAATATTTTTTTTATGGAAAAATAAATATTGAAGACAAACAACAAGGGAAATAATAAGCAAAAAGATAGTATCTCTTTAACATATATGGACAAATCAGTTTTTCATCAATTAATTTTTTTTTAAGTATTTTTTCTCCAAACACTATCCAATTTTACTTTTATCTGTTTTTTACTTTTTTATTTTTTTTACAAACATCACCCAGTTTTGATTTTAGTACAACTTCCAACTTTCTCTATAAGAATTATTTTTTTTAAAAGAAGTTTTTGCAAGCACTCTTTATATCATTTCTCAATAAATGAAAGGACAATTGTCCTTATAATTTTATAAGTATAAGATATATATACACACACTTTACCGGGCGATGTTCGCCGTCAAGATTTAGGGCCGACGGCGGACACAGATCTTTTGTCGTTTGTTGGCGCAGCAGAGATTGGCTCCGAGGTGGTCGGTGTAGGCCGGTGAAAAAGGAGTAGGGTTGAGGTAAAAACAAGAAAGGAAAACCGAAAGAGGAAAAATATGAATAATAGATTGTTTTCGAAATTTTTAAAAAAGAATGACTTAAAATTTTTATTTTCAAAAAGTATTTATAATTTAAATACATATACACTTCTACAACTTTTAGTATATAGAAATAATTATGTAAACAATATAGTCCATTAAGATCATTTCAAACTAGAAAATAATATATAATTATTAAAAGTGAATAACAAACAAAAATGTTATTTTATATATTTCTCTTAAAATATTGCAATTTTTTATTTATATCATATTATAGAAAAAATAATGGGTGTAAAAGACATTTTCTTCCTATTAGGTTAGAAAAGATCAAAACCTTTTTTTTTTACATAATTGGCGCGTGAGGCAAAACCTATGTTAGTTAATGACAGAGCGAAAATCTTATATTTAATTAAATTTAACACGGGAGATCATTTAGTCTATTTTCTTAGTATAAAGAGTTTTTGCAATTGAATGAAATACGGGATATTTTATGCATTTAAGCTCAAATACAATTTTATCGAATTTGATAAAATTCAAATAAACTTAAACAAGAATCATATGACTTGATTCCTTTAATCTTTGTAGTAGTGAAGTTGTTGCCTTAACCTACTTCTAAAATCAATTTAAATGTAAAGAATAATATTTAATTGATTTTTTTCGATTAAAAATTAAAAATAGAAATAAATTTTCTGGTTGTTTTGTTTCGATATGAAATCAAAACTCGAAAATAATTTTTTTAATAGAAACGATGATTGTAATTTTGTATTAAATATAAATCAATAATTACTATCTGTTAAATAACAAATTATTAAAAATTTGGATAAAATGATATGAAGACCTGTGAATTGATTAAACTTATATCTAAAATCTCATACATGTATAAACTAATGGAATTTCAACCAAAACTCCACAAACAAACAACTATTTCGCTTAACAGATTAAAAAACTCGAAAATAAGTGTTCATTGTCAATGAGTCGTTGCTTGGTTGATAAGGTTGAAAAATTTACGATTAAAGATTTTGAGTTTTCAATTTTATGAATGCGGGTATATTTATTTTTATAGTAATTTATTGTATTTTGTTTTGTTGAACGTATTTGATGATTTAAAGTATAAACGTATTGAATCAATTTTTAATTTAAATATAAAAAAGAATAATTTAGAACAAGTTCTCCTAAAGTTTGGTATAATTATGAATATTTTCTTGTTATTTAAAAATTTAATACCCCCACATGTTTGATAAAATTATATAATCCTCAAATTGAGATTTTGGAATTATCAATTTTGTCCTTATGATATTATTTTTGTTTTAAAAAAATAATATATATATATATATATATATATATATATATATATATATATAAAAGAATCAAACAACATGGATGAAAAATTGCAAAAAGTTACTCACTTGATCCATAAAAAATCATAAAATTTTAAAAGTAAATAAAATTATAATTTTTAATCCATAAAGGCAGTTTGGTCAATTCACCACATAAAATATATGAAAACCTGATGGAGACTATCAAATTAATCTTTTTGTTAGACGATTATTAAAATCATAGAGTGTTGATAATTTTTCAAAAAACGAGTATATATTTATAATTATATTAAACCTAGGGGAGCTTGTTGTAATTAATGAATCGCATACTATAGAACTAAGGCAAATTACAACGAGTTTTTCTAAAGTCTACGATAATCGTAAACACCCCCTCATCTTTTTTAAAAAAAAAATTACAAAACCCTCTACAAGGTACTGTCAATAGACAAATTTTATTAGCGTATTTGTAATTTTAAAAACGAAATCTATAATTTTGTAGAACATGGTAAAACACTTATAATTAGAGCAAAACACACGAAATCTCATTATAATTTACCCTAAAATAAATAAAATTAAAAAAAGACTTCTCTAGAGAAACTGGAGCATATCAATAATGGCAATCAAATCAAGGAACCTCAGTTTTCTAACCTATCTATTCCAACGCCTAATGGATGTTACTTTCGTGACTAATTTCACTTGGACCCATATTTCCTTTTTTTCATTAAAACCAAAAACCCAACAAATTACTCATAAATATGAACACAAGAATCAAGAAATTTTACCCCCAACTAATCCAAACACACATATCGATTTTAATCTATTCTAATATAAAATTGAAAGGTCATTTTCACTCATAAATAGTAATTTGTAATCTCTAGAACATTAATTTTTTTATCATGTCGATAATTGTTGTAAGTTAGTTTTCTTTTTTTTTTAATAAAATTTGACGTCTTTTTTATGTATTTTATTTTTATTTCTAATGTATCTTAAAACGTGAAAATATTATCTATAATATATACATACAAAGACGACGTGTCTTGACGGCTAATATTAAAAAAAGAAGAAGACACTTCTCTCGCTCACATTTGTTATGAAAAATTCTTCCCCGAACTAAGTGTGGCGAACCAATCAATTACAGATCAAGTGTATTATACTTGCTATGTGATTAGTCACTTTCTCTTGAATTGTACACCAATCACACAACAAATATATTGTATTTGTCATATGGTTAGTTTAGGTCTAGTTGAGTCGGGTCCGGACTACAATTTTCTCATTTGTTACACAACACCAATTTTTAAAATACCAGTTATACCCTTAAATATTTATACTAATATAATTACATTTTTTTTTTCAAAGGGCCACGTTATCTTTTAACTACCATGTACACTATCATATTTATTTTTATTTTCACTCATGTTATCATTTGTTCGTTTTTTAACCATATGTTAGTTTTTATCTTAAAAATTTGTGTGCGCACAAGTAATGCATGCCACGATACTATATATGTAAAGAAACTAGTTTTTAGGTGATGGGCTGCTACATCTTGAGTGGTTGTATATGCATACAGGTTTCATCATATGCCACATTTTTCTCTTGTTTTATGTTTTTTTTTTGGTTTGGTGTTGTGATTAGTCTTTGTTTCATTGTCTTGACATGAAGAATAATTGAGTGCTTATCTTCATGTAATGAAATGAATATGCCATATGCCACATGTGGAAGCAGTTCAATTTGCTAATGCTTATTGACCCCATTGATAAGAACGGATGAATCATTGTGTTTGTTTTTACTTATTTATTTTTTCTAATATACCAAACATATTCATTATCATAGTTTAAACATTCGGTACCTCATAGGAAGTTATAAATCTTTGATAAGAGCAAAAGATGTCAAAATGCAAAATATCAAACATAAAAGTCGGACAAGAATCAAAAAGCCAATTGCGAAAAGGTTGGCTCGCGGCGCGTTTTGCTAGTTCATCAACTGCCCAATTAACTTCCCGATAATCAAATGGATATCCTGAAAACTATCACATAGAACCTGACAATCCTGCAACAGAGAAAGAAGATGCTTGGGTGTGTCCCTGTTCCTGCAAAACAGATTAATAAGCATTTGAGAATCAATTTGTATGATCAAATTATCAAAACCTTTTTCTTTAGCAATTGCCAACCCCTACCGTAAGGCCCCAAGCTCAGCAGTAGAGTTAGTATTAATTCCTGTGGAAACTGAAAAGGCTGGAATGAATCTTCCATGCTGATCTTTGAAAATACCACCCGCTCCTGAATATCCCAAATTTTGCAATGAGCACCCATCAATATTTAATTTGATCTAAGATGGCAGTGGAGGGTTCCATGTTTGTTTGTTTTTATTTTCGTTCTATCATTGGAATAAGTCGAAATATGCCCAATACTTGAACTCGGGCAGAGATATCTTATCTTAATATTTTTTTTTTGGCTCGTTTCCAAATGCAAGCCGATCGAATACATATAAAAAGAATATATTTGACATATTAAATGGATTGAACTATATATAAATATATATATATATATATATATGAGACATAATTTGACAATAAATATTAAATTTTGTGTCCCAATATACAAATTTATTTTTGTGTAAGAAAATTGTGTGGTCGAATCTCTCATAATTTGAAAATTATGTTAATGGATATTTGTAAATGACCACAGGAATTTAGGGTTATTTTGACCAGTGGTGATGGTTGATTGAAATGTGATAAATTTGTATGTGCAAAGTTATATTTTTTTTGTTTTGCAACTCTAGATAGTTTGTACTTTTAGTCTTATATCGACTTTATTTACAAATTTAGTTCTTTTTCTAGAAAGATTTGAACATCTTACATGTTTATTTTTTGGCAAATTTAGTCTTATGTTGACAATTTTTGTCCTCTGTACATGGGGATAAGTCTCATTTTTTACCCTGTAACTATAGGCCATTAGAACGAAAAATGTCAATACAGGACTAAATGTGTAAAAAGAAAAAAATCTTGATATCAGTTGTTCAAAACTAAATTCGTCAGATAAAGACTAAATGTGTAAATTAAGTAATTTACGGGATAAAATATACTATCGACTTATAGTTACAAAATTAAAAATGTAAATTTTTTTGTTTTTATATACCAAAGAGGGGGAGGAGGGGGGGGGGGGGGGGAAGATGTCAAATTTTTATTGCGAGGAATCCACTTGGAAAATATATTGAAAGGAGAGCATTTTGAAAGTTTAAGCAATCTATTTTAATGTCTTACAGCTAATAACATATGCTCTAGAAAGAATAATAACTCTTTGAAATACTTAAGATTCTATGTCTTTCCCTTTCATGTTATCATCATCCATCATTTCTTCCTTTGCCCCTTCTTTCTTTCTTTATTCTATTTTTCCCCCTCTTTTCTTTTTGATTTATTTGAAGGGTTTTTATGTCATTTGCTCCTTTTAAACTTTGGCTAATTTTCAAGTATCCCTTGACATTGAAGGTCAATCTTTTAGCACCACATAAATTCCATAACTTCCTCTTTTTACGAACGCATTTTCAAAATAAAATTATGAATTTTGATAAGAACAAACAATATCTTATTACCTAGAAATGTATGATTGGGACTGATAATCGCATCTTACATCAACACAAAAAGTGAATATGGACTGTATTTAATTTATAATAAGTGAAAAGAGTAAAAATGATATAATTTTAAAAAATAAGAATAATTATATTTACACCCCTAACTTATGGTTTATTTACACAAACCATTTCTATCTTTTGTATAATTACAGAAACTACCTCTAACAGCTCAAAAATAGGAGTAGTTTGTATAATAATATTAACATTTTTAGGGCTGAGTGTGTAAGTTTTCAAAAAAAGTAAGGGGTGATTTGTGTAAGTGATACTGATATTTTGGTGGGTGTATATGTAATTATCTAAAAAATAGAGGTGGTTTGTGTAAATATGTCATAAATCAAAGGGTGTGAATGTAACTATTTCTAAAAAGTATCATTTTTTTTTTTTTAAATAAGAGTGATTTCAGAGGAAATTAAAAAAATAAAATGTTATATTCCATGAAAGGAGGGAAAAGAAATAGGAATGAAAAAAAAATATATATAGATATTATTTCTTTAAATATCGAGTATTGGGTAGTTTAATTAATTCACTTAAAAACATATTAAGAGTTTAATCATGTGTTTTACCAACAAAAAAAAAATCCAGTCTTTCCCTAAAATTTAATCATAAATACTTCAATTCCTACATTCCTCATTTTTCAAAAATTTTCTATTACCCCAATAACTGTAATTTATGGAAAAAAAAAAATTACTCTCTTGAGACACAAAATTGACTTGACCATGGAATCGGTTTACAGCGTGTTTCGATGAGCTTATAAACTTTTAAAAATAAGGTATTTGAAACTTCATAAAAATATTAAAAATCATTTGTTAATTTTAGTTTTTAGAAATAAAGTTTATAAAATTCAAATATAAGTTATTAAAAAGTTTCATAACTTATCAATAAATCTTTACAAATTCCTTCATTTTTTACCATACCAAATTGTCATTACTCACATTTTATAAACTACATATTTTTTTTATTCAAGCACTTTCAAATGCTTATTTTTAAACATATGAGATCCAAAAATAAAACAATCAAAGTTTATAAGCTCTATTAAAAAATAACAAGAACTTCCCATCTTAAAAAGAATCACTCCATAATTTTATGGGATAATTATATTTAAACCGTCGCCTATTACCAATTTATACAAACCACTTTGTCATTTAAAAAATTATAAAAATCACCCCTGATAGCCTTTCAAACCTCAAAATGCCCCTGTTGACTTGATCAAATTTCAATTTAACTTTTCAATAACAGAAATGCCCAGGGTGTTTTATAATTACCAAAATGTAGAGGGGGGTCAAAGTAATATTTACGGGATTAATATTATTATTTATACTAATTTTTAATTTAAATTTAAATTATTTTATTAACTTTTTTATTGAGTCTGTATATAAATTTACATATCTTAATAATTAAATATTAAATTATTTAATTAATATATTAATAAAAATTAGTTACCAGCTTATAAATTCAAATTAAAAAATTATCTCGCTTGTATAAATTATTTTAAATTCTTAAAATTAAAAATTATTTATCTCTATTTTTATTCATAATTAAAATTTATTAAAATTAATAATTTATAATTCAAAATAAATTATGTAGTTTATATTAATTATATTAGAATTAGTAAAATAAATTATTTATTTATAAAAATTATTTTACATTATTATTTTTTTTTAAAAAATCCCACCGCCCTATTGAGGCCTACGGCCTCGCCCCACTTGCGCCCAACCTTTCACCCTCCTTCGCCATCATTGTCCATCAAAATATGTATGTATAAATATAAAATATATACATACAAGTATATCCAATTATATATATTTATATATTTATATTATATAAGCATATATACATATATATAATTTATTAATGTTAATAAAATTTAATTATAAGCAAAAATAAAAAATAAATCTTATAATTTTAAGAATTTAAAATTATTTATACACGCGTGATAATTTTTCAATTTGAATTTATAAACTAGTAACTAATGTTTATTAATATATTAATTAAATAGTTTAATATTTTAAATATTAAAAGGTATAAATTTATATACAGATTTAATAAAAAAAATTAACAAAATAAGTTAAATTTAAATAAAAAAAATAGTATAAATAATAATAGAAAAATATATGGGGTCATATTATGCATCCTCGTAAACATTACTTTGACATCCCCTCTACCTTTTGGTAATTACAAAACACCCCTAAGGGCATTTCCATCAACGAAAAATTAAATTAAAGTTTGACCAAGTCAACAGGGGCATTTTGGAATTTTAAAAGCTGTTATGGGTGTTTCTATAATTTTTTAAAATGCATGGATGATTTGTGTAAAATGACAAAAAATGAAAAGATGTAAATATAATTATCCCTAATTGTATTTTATTGCAAACAAATTAAAACTTTATTTTAAGATAAAATCCAACGCTTCATAAAAATTATTTTACAACATATTTAAACTTATAAAATATTTTAAATAAACTTAATCGAACAACCTCTTAACCAATCAATCATCCAACTACCATAACACCCCATCGTGACGTGATTCAGATCCCGTTTCCACTCCTTCAATATATCATTTAATTTAAAATAAAATTTAGAATAGAAAATTGAATCCCAACAGCTCTGAATTACTTGAAATAAAGAAGTTTGAAGAGATAAAAAAATCCAAACATAGTAAAATAATTAAAAGTACTGGAAAGGACGGAAATTTGAAGTTGGTTGTAGTACTGCAAATTGTACACACAGACAGACATCATCATATAATGCTGAAATATGAATGTGGGGCCATGAGAGAGGGGTTTGATCACATGATAATGATGTTTCTGCACCAGACATCAGTACAAATACAAATGTCTCTTGTGTGTGGGGTCCCCACATCTCAATTATTTTTCTCATCACACCTCTCCATTATTTGTTCTCCTCCACCATTTTATTTTTCTTTTTTATTTTTGAATAATTTCACTACATGCTTTAAAAATCATAGATTGCTTATAAAAATATTGATAAGATTTTGTTAATAAAATCTAGTTCAGTTGGTGATGTGAAGTTTCATAATTTCAGAGGTTATAGATAGGAACCCGGTATATGCGTGGGATGTTGTTTCTATTGCATGATAGGTGTTGTTTCTATATATATAGTACGTATCGTCTATTGTAATAGTATGTGTTGGTTAGATTTAATTTATTTGATATTATTAATCATGGTATGATTGTTGTAATGGTCTTTGTCAGATATTGATCGATTGAAATGATTGTAATCGATTTCTTTTAATTAATAATAGTTCATCGCTCTGATTCTAAAAAAAAAATTATTGATAAATTTTCTCTGAATGTAGGGCCTGAAGAATTTTAGATCAGACAAAATCTAATCAGATCTGAATCAATCGACGAATTTGATACAACTTGCCATATAATTTCGTTATTTGCAATCACTTTCTTTCGGCTATAAAAATTTGAATGGTTGTGCTTCAAGTCACACTATAAAAAATCAGGATATGCTATCTGTCGATCATCACTGTAGAGTCCGGAGTATAGATCAGATCTAATCAATTACGAACCTATCACAAGATAAATATAATATACTTTTCATATAATTAGTATAAATTTCAAAAAAAAGTTTATCGTATGATTGATCAGGTCAGATTAATCTAATTTAAATAAAACTTTCCAACAAAAAAATTATTGTATCATCGATAAAGAAAATCGAACACGATATTTGTGACAGGGTAGGGCCCACCATAGTCTAGATGTATTGTCATGAAAAATGTATGGGGAATGGGTTGATACCATCTCAATCAACCAACTGTGTGGAGTTTAACTACAAATTGGTGTCTATCTTAGCTATCATCCATCTAACTAAAACCAAAAATTTCATCATATTTGAACTGTTGTTGTTTAGGGCAGGTGTAGCAACATTTTTAGATATATATCTACTCTACTTTCTGTCTTACTTTCTATTTGGGTTGTTTAGGGCAACAACTGGACCCAACCTTTTTTTATTTTTTTATTTTTTTTATATTGTATGATTCATTACATTTAAATTTAAAATTTGATTTAACGTATCGATAGTTCAAATCAATATGTATGTTTAAAAAAACAAAAATAAAAAATTATTATAAAAGTAGATATATCCGAACTCATAATATTTTTTATTGTATTGCATTAACCCTCCGCCAGTCCCCCACATCCACGCCACCGCTGCTGTTGGTGCGCGTCGCCCACCCCCCGTCCCCTTTTCTCCGATCGCCTACCCCCTTTCCCTCCTTTCCTGGGTCACCCTGCCATGCCCCTTCCTCCAGTACTGTCGCCGCCACTCTCTCTCTCTCTATTTATATGTATATGTATATATATATTTTTAATTATATTATAAATATATTTACCTAAATATAAAATTAAAATCTATAACATTGATGAGAATTAAGTAAAATGTAAATTATTGATCTGTTAGTCAAATATGGATATAGATTCAAATTAGATTCAACGGTTTAAAATAAGGATATAAATATAGTTTTAGAATTGAACAGTAGAAAAAATTAGCGCATGCAACAAGCGCGATTGTGTAAGAGAGCTTTCTGCTTCATTTTAAGAAACACGCGAGGATAAATTTCTTTGTTTTTTTTTATTTTTCTTTTCACATGGTTTTTGTTCTACTTTTTGGTTAATACAAAAGGGTAAATTGCATTGAACACATAAAATTGTATTTTGAGTTGGAAAATATTTATTACCATTCATTATGTGGCAGGCATTATTTATCATTGTAAATTAATAGATATAACGCTTACTTTTAAATTAAATAATTGGATAAAATCGCTCCATTTCATTATAGTTGGAGTTTTTTTGAGCAGTTTATAGGGTAAATTGCATAATACCTCCCTCTATTTTTGTGAAATAGCACAAATTTCTTCAATATTATCTTTATAAGCAAAAACCTCCGTGTTGTGGAAAAGGCAACAAATTGCCCCTCTCCATAAAAAATTAACAGAGAGTGCATCTCATATGCCTAAGATGCAAGTATGTTTCTTTTATAATACATTTTTATATTATTTTATATCTACTAAAGTCTATTTTGTCTATTTCTTTGATATATAATAGAAAATTAATATTTTAATAGATTATACATATATATATTATTGATTTATTTTATTATTTAATTTTAATATATTTAAATAATTTTAGTTATTTATGCATGAGATATATTAACTAGACATAAAAGTACCTAATATATATATATTAAAATTTAAAAATTAAATTAACAAATTACTATACAAAAATTACTATGCTGAAATTTACTTTTTAGACTAAAATTTTTATGTCAATATAAAAAAAAGTCACTTATAATAATTATATATATTAATTAAATTAAATTGTTATTTATTAAAATATATTTCAATAAATTATATTTATTATAAAATATACTAATTAAATATCAAAATGCCAAAAACTTATATCAATTTTTTTTAAGTTATATGATATACCATTTAAATTTAAACTACCAATATAGTGTATTTAAACTAATAATTTAATATTTTTTATTATTTTGAAAATTTGAAAAAAAATATTGTTACTTCAAATTTTTAAAAAAAAGAAAATATTAGTATTTTTTTGGGACTTCTTCACCGTTGCCACCACCATCATGAGTCACCTCGTCGCTAGCCATTACATGCCGTCACCCAACCTGGGCAATGGAGCTCGCCTTTCTTCTTGGGCGACGGGGCGATCGAGCCTAGATTGAGCCCCTGCCCCTGCCCCTTCCAGATTGAGCCCCTGCAGGGGCGACTGAAACTGTCGTTTCTTTTTGCGGGGCGACGACTTCATAACCCATAGGCAGTGGCCTTGGCCGCCTACATTAATTATATATATATATATATATATATATATATATATATTTATATATTTATATATATATATATATTTTAAAATTTGGATCATTCATATTTAATTATTAAAAATTAATGACTATTATAAGAAGAGTATAATGTGTATTTCAGCACAAATTTTAATGTCGTTAAGCTTATCTAACTGAAAGGAAGAATGTATAATATTTTGAAAATATATAAACGTTTTTTTTGCCTACTTTTATAACACGGGGGTTGTTCATAAATGTTGAAAATACATGGAGATTTTACATAATTTATCCTAGTGTATATTGTGAATGGGACTTCAAATTATATCTTATAATTCCTACATCTATTTACCATTTTTTTTAATAAAAATATGATATTTTGTCATAGTTAATTGCATTAAAATGAAAATTTTGTGGCAAATATTAATTATTCATAGCCACACGATGACTATTTTAGTCATTGCGTCTATATACAAGGCCAAATCTTTAGTTATAAGAAAAACTCATGATAAATAGTTTGGACATAACTAAAACGAAAGCAAATATTAATTAAACAAGTCAAAATTTCAATTTTCGTATTTGTTCTCTTAACTTATAGAAAATAGTATAAGTTTGTCATAATTTTAATGGCATGGTCATTTATAATATAAGAAAAAAATATCTTTGTTTAGTGCATTTGTATATACTTTAAAATTTTGATAATTTATTAAAATACGTATAGATGGCAAGTAGTAAATTGCATGGACTGATTTTGTATATGTTGTATCGAATGTCAAACAATATTTTAAAATCCTGCTATAATTGATTGGTCGGACCCATCACATTGAACCAACATCCATTTCATAAAACGGTATGATTGAACCCATAAAATTTAATACGAATCAAAATCGTTTTGTCTTTTAATATCGTTCGATTGAATTGGTGACTCTGCGATCCGATTGATACTATCAAAATCAAGTGAAGCTGGTTCATTAACTTTTCTAAAAATTTTAATTTTTAATATAATTTGAAACTGGACCCATAACATTTCATGAGAAAATTGTGAGAAATACCAACAAATTAACACTCACATTATGATCATTATTTTGAGTTGTATTAATAAATAAATAAACTCTAATTGGGGATAAGGGTGTCTTTTCGAATTCTCGAGGGGTGGTTAAAGAGATACACTCTCGCAGCGAGGGTTTATAGGCTACTTCTTTTTGAAAACGTCACTTGTCATTGTAGGGGTTGTTGGTTATTAGATTTTATAAAATGTGCCTCCAGAAATCCTATATGGATGTCACTTGTGAGATAGATTTTTTTACTTTAATTGGGGGACTTCAAGCGCATAAACTTCTTTGTGGGCTTGTGAGGCCTTTTTAAATTGGATCCTCTCGAATTTGGGTCGATTTGACTACTTTTGATCAATTTATTTTTAAATGACATATGTCAGACTCTTTGGAGTCTCTATGTGGATAGGCTTCATGGGGCCATTTTGGACCCTCCCCAAACTGGGTCTCCTAAGGAGTACTATGGACTTTACATTCTATTTTTTTCTTTGGTGCTATTTAATTTTTTTTGAACTAACCTATTTTTTTTATATCACAGCTAATGATCGTCGACTCTATTAATTTTACAGTTAGATGAATATTGATATTAAATACATTCAACAAATCAAATAATTAAGAGATATATATATTAGTTTTAAAAATAATTAAATAAATATTTGACGAAGATCATCATCATGAATCAATATAAAGAATCGTAGGGAGCATGGCAGACAAGCCATTATTTGTTGATCAGGTACTATAGTGAAAGGACCACGACAGTTTCCGTGGGACCCACCGTACTGTATTCTGTAGTGTTTTGTCCGAGACCCACTTGCGGCCTTCTTGCAACAAAGGCGCTCCGCTCCCTCTTCTTCCAACCTATCAACTTGTGTAATAAAATCTAGACGGCCCTATCTTTTGAAACCCACCAACCATTCTCTTAACTTAATTCAAACCACCAAAAAGCTCACGCTCCATAAGTGTGTAAACAATATAATATTATCATTAATTATAATGGCCTCTCATAAAATATAGCCATAATTACACTTCTTTCTTCCAATATTTGATGCAATTATACGTACATCTTTTGTGATTTGAAAAATTATTTCTAATACTTTTAAAATTTGCTTTCATCTAACAAATAAATTCTCCAATTGGTTAAAATTTACTGAATTTGTTAATATTAACAAATAAATTGAACGAAAAATTATACTTATCCCGATTAATTAATTACTGACTTATTTCAGGTCAAATAATTTTCTTCGGACCAAACTATCATTATAGTGATAAAGATATGCTTCCTCATATGTATTAACGCGTGAAAAGTATAAGGGTAATTTGATCATAAAAAGATTTATTTGACTTGGAATAAGTCAATTAGTTGTTAATATAGATTTTTTGTTAATATTGATAAATTCGATTAATTTTAGCTAACGAAATAACTTATTTGTTAGATAAAAGTAAACATCATGGGTGGTAAATGTAATTTTCCAATTCATATGAGATCTACGTGTAATTACTCTAAACTTTAGGGAATGAGAGTATAATTATCCTAAAATTTATCACAATTATAATTATTATTTTTAATTTAAAAAATTATAATTTTTTTATATTTACAATCACTTAAAAATACCTTTTTTCGTGACAATCCATTGTAGGAGGTTATTTTGCTATAAAATTATTAATTCTAGAGGGTATTTATAATTTTTCAAATTATGAGAATGTGTTTTTAATTATAACAATTTTTTTTTTGAAAAGTATGTTGTAATTTATCCTAGATATTAAATATTATTCCTATGCTCTTAATAAAATTGTACTTTATGAATATTTTTTTGCTTCCCTCTAAAGCATTTGAAAATTTGAAAGAAAATCCAATTTTTTATTTCACAAAAGTGATAAATAAAGAAAATAATTTTAATAGTACACAATAAAATAGCAAATAAAACATAGGTAAAACACCAAAAGACCACAAACCCTTAATAATAAAATGAGCATATGTGGCATATCCAGATGTGTGCATAATTAATTTAATTTTTTTTAAAATATTTTTATTTAAATAGATTAACAAAAAAATATAAAAATGAGAAAAGAAAAAGGAATTTGGAAGTTGAAAAGAGAAATAATAATAAAATATAAAAAAAAATTTGACAGATCAGTAAATTAAAGATACAAATAAAATACTTTTTAAATATATAACAATCTAAAAATACGCTTACTCTCATTTTTCTTTAAATATTTCAATTGCTTTTATTTTATTTTTTTCTTTTGTGCTTTTCTTTTTGTTCTCTTTCCTCTCTTTTTTCCTCCTTTTTTTCCTTCTTGCTTTATCTCTTCTTTTCTTTATTCTTGAGACTGCTATTCCACTGTGAAGGATCTTTTATTTTACTTTACTATATATGTTTTTGTTGTGTAAGAGAATTACCCAAGATATCTACGAGACGATCAAGAAGTAACGAAGGTCTTTGGAGTTGATATGCGAACAATTTTCAGAAAATGGTGTCCCCTGCAAGAGAGAAGCACGTTTTAGTCAAGCCAGAAGGAATTCCAGCGATGGCTCTTCGACGCTCAAGTCAATCAAAATTCAAAATTGTATAAAGAGAATATGACAGATTAGAGTGACCAGATCTGCATTTGGTGGTGGAGAGCCATATTTTTATGTACCGGTAGACTATAGATTTCATGTACACCCTTAGATCTATCATTAATCCAACAAAGCGTAATGGACAATACATATCCATAGGATAATAACATAAAGTGGTCCAGAGGACCAAGACTACTGCATTCTGAAAAGTGCCTACAACACTAGTTGTACTATTCTAACATTCTATTTTATTATCCAAGTCTCAGGAGACCTTCAGATGCCCTTTATGTTCTGAATGCTTAAAATCCGTCCTTGGTAGGAAAGTGAGTCTAGGGACCTCCGATAATCCTGAGAGTTTACAAAGTCTCTGACATATTATGAAGGTCTCTAGTTGGGTGTAAGAATATCCCCACTTAATATTATATATTTATACACTTTAAATTATAATTCAATTTAATTTAATTATGTATTTTAATCTTAAAAAATTACATGTTAAGTGTGTAATACCAAAATATAATAAGAAATATTTACTATTCGAATAGGAGATGGAGATCGTCCCAAAGATAGTATGCATAAGGATGTTTGGGAACCTGAGATAGAAGAACAGATCGTTTGGCTCTCTAGATTGTCCCCAACAAAGGTTCTCCGGTGCTAAAGTCAGTTGGAATGAAATCTTATTGACAAAGTGAAGAATGTTTAGGGGAAAGTAATAATGACATACTGTGGCGCAACATAATTGTGGGGTATATATAAGGCCAAATATCCGTATTTGTACGTGTCAAGTGGCATGATCTCTAGCTTCAGGATACAAGATGATCAATGGTCTTGATTCTGGATCAACGGGTTGCATAAAGATAACGCATAAAAAAATATATCCCAAAACCACAAACGAGAAACTTGAGCAGCATATAAGCTCCAAAATCTGCTCTCATTAGCAATGTGTCTTTACAAAAAAAACTAAAAGGTTCATATGATGTTAGAACACACTGTATCACGTGCAATAAAGCATTCGCTCGCTCTATACACTACATCGGGGACCTAAGACAAAGTATATCTATATCTATATATATATATTATCTATACTATTATAAAAGAGAACCTTTGAACGTACCAACTTTAAATCGTTCCAGTTTATCCTTCATTTTATTTTTTTTCTTTAAAATTATTTGGTCAGATTAGTAATTTTATTTATTTTTAATAATTTTATAATTATTTTTTTTTCTCATAACCACCCATTACCCCATATTTCTCTTTCTCCTTACTTCTCCATGTTTATTAAAACTTATAATTATAATTTATTCTTTTGATAAAATTCTTTTTTCTTATCATCTCACATCAAATTTCTTTTTATATGCTCGCGGGAACCGCGTGCGACGATATCTAATTATTATAAAAGAAAACTCGTTTGTCGTACCAACTTTAGAATGCCCAAATCTACCTTTAATTCACTTTTTTCTTTAAAAAAAGAAATAAAATACAATAGTTTTTTTAACTTTTTTTAAAAATAATTTCACAATTATATTTTTTTCTCTCTCACTACTACATTATTTCTATCACATCAAACTTCTCCATATTTATTTTTCTATAAAGTTTTTTTATTTTTATTAAATTGATAATTATAATATATTTTTTCTCTGTTGCCTCACGTTTTTTTTCCTCTAACATACTTTGTTCTTTTCTCACTCTAAAGTTATGCTTGTTGTTTTTACGAAGAAAAAAAAATCTCTTAATCTCACATTATTTTTTTTTATACTCGTAGGAACCGCGTGCAACGAAAACTAGTACTATTATAAGAGAAAACTTTTTTTGTCATACTAATTTTTAAGTATCCAAATTTATTCTTAAATTCATTTCTTTCCTTCCAAGCAAATTTGGCCAGAATAGTAATTTTAAAGTGTTTTAATAATACCATAATTTTACAATTTTTTTTTCTTTCACTCACTATATTTTCTCTCGGCAAACTTTTCATGTTTTTTTTAATTTCAAATTTCTATATTTTTAATAATTTTACAATTATAATATATTTTTTCTCAGTCATCTCACTCCATTTTTTTTCTCGTATTTTTTTTGTATCAAACTTCTTTTTTCTCATCTCAAGTTACAATTCTTTTTAATATGCTCACGGGACTGCATGCAAATCTTTAATTTATTATTTATTTTATTATTAAATAGTATAAATATTTAAATATATTATAGCTAGTACATATGCAATTTAGCAATGATAACCACAAAAATGGGGAACAACATAGAGCCCCAAAAGGGGAGTTGAGAATACTTTATAAGGAAAGGAATGAACTACTTTCACTAAACATTTTATTATTTAATAATGAAATCAAGAACATGGAATTATTAAAGAAGAAGAAGAACATATTTTAATCAAATTAAGAGTTACTTTGATAATGCATCATAATACCAATCTAATCACTCTAATTTTCTAAATCACTAATAAAAAAGCCTTTCCCCATATTGGTCTAGTTTTCTTTTTTTTCTTTTAATGTAAAATAATAAAATTAACAAAAGTAATGTTTGTTTATTTTTATTATTTTTAAGGGTATCTTACAATGAATTCTCCTCAAGTTTGCTATAATTATGAATACTCCTCCGTTATTTGAAAATATATATTTGATGAAATTATGTAATCTTTGCATGGAGGTCCGGATTATCAACTTCTACCGTTGTAATTTTGTTCTTTTAAAAGAAAAAAGTGAAGGAATCGAACTAGATGGATGAAATTTTTTAAAAAATTATGAAAAAAAAAAACACACTTACTCCACAATTAAAAATAATTCAAAATTATAATATATAATACTTCATAAGTGTTTTTTTGGTTATTCACCAAAAAAAATGAATGAAAATATAACAAAAACTAAATAATTGGGTTCATTGTTAGACGACAGTTAAAATTAGGGAGATATCAGTAATTTTTAAATAATAAAAAGATATTTATAATTATGATAAATTTTAAAAGAGTTTTTTTTTCTTTTATAATTTACCTTATTTAAAATTGATATAGCATTCTATATATAAGCATGGTTAGAGAAAAAGGGAAGAGGAATCGAAGCCCATTCCACCCTTTGGTCACGTGAAATGTGGGCACATAGAATGAGTCACCCATAACATGCTTTGATTCCAATTTTCCATTATAAGATAAGGGTAAAATACATATTTGATGCACCAAAAAGAAAAATAATAATACTAATACTAATAATTAAAGCAAAGAAAATAAAGAAGGAAAGGTGATATTGACACTTTTTTTTTATTTTTTTTAATATTTTTGCGTCCAAGGTAGGCACCTTTGCTTCAAAAAGGCAAATCATTCCACCTGATCATGAAGTTATATTTGGATTGATAAATTTAAATTTGTAATAATTCTTCTAGATTTATTTGGAAAATTAGAAATTCAAATAATTTTAAAGTTTTTAACTATAGTATTGAATTATATTTTATTAAAAATTGATAAAAAAATTAATATTGAGTTATTTAAAAAAATATATTCACACTCTTTCGTCAAATTTAAATCCGAAGTTAATCCAAATTTAGCATAATAGCAAAAGAATTGTTTGGATCTTTTATTTTAATAATGTATTAAATTTTGTATTTTGTTTAATAAAAGTATGTAAAATTTATTTCATTTATATAATTAAGAAAAGTATAATCATACACATGGATTATAAATATAAAACAAAATATAGGGTAAATTACATTGATAATACCTAAATTTAAGTTAAATCATACAAATACTCCATATATTTTGTAAAATTACAGCTACACCTTCTAAAAAATGTTGGTGTAATATTTTTCAAAAATATTTATGTAAGATTTGCATTTGAATAAAGAGTGTAGTTGTAATTATAACCATAACCTCAATGGATGTAATTGTAATTTTATAAAAAAAATAAAAACAAATATTTTTATATTTTGACGAAGTTTGTGGAAAGATCGATGTAATTTATCTTAAAATAAGGCGCACTGCTATTTTACGTCTAGTTTGAGAAAAGAGCCGTTTAAGGTAATATTTAAAATTGACACTTTAGTTTAAATTTTATTGTATATATTTTTATAAAATATGTTATAAATCCTAAATCAATTATAGTTTTGTAATTAAAGAACCAAACAAAGGAGAGAAAGGTAATTTTTTTGATATAGAAATGCTAGGGTGGAGCAATTTGTAACTTTATCAAGCTAGCATTTCCATTTCAAAACATGTTGCATATTTTATTTTATTTTATTTTGACATATATAAACTCTTCTTATATAATTTTTTTTCTCAATTAAATAAACAATATAGTTTTGTACACATAATTTACATATATATTAAATTAAATAAATTAAAAAAAATAGCAAATTTAAAATAGGAATTGTAATGTGTACAAATTAAATTTGCACCAATATTTTTACCTTATTTGTCAACCTTGAATTTAACATCTTATCCTAGTGATGAAAAGACAAAAATGCCCTCCACTCGGCTTTTACTTTTTCTTTTTTACCCTTTGGTGAAAGCACTAAAAGTGGAATATATAATAATATGGGGCTTTGGTGATAATCACCTTTTCCTTTTTCAAATTTCTACATATATCTTTCAAATATTATAATATTAGAATAGAGGGAACATTTGCGAATTCTACAAAAGATGAGGGACCAAAATGAAAAACCCTAAAAACGCCTCCATTTTCTTTTTTACTTTGTCCCCCATTCTTTTCTCTTTTTAACTTTACACCCCCTAATATTTTCCTACTTCTCATTTCTAACCCCTGAAGAGGGGCAACAATTACTACATGAACAGTTCGGACTGCAGCACAGTATAGTAATTAGCGGCCTCGTCCTCGAGTTCCCACAGCCCCTCATGCTCAGTAAACCCAAACGGAAAATCTTCCACAGAATTTAATATTTCAACATTATTTTCAATTTCATCCCTTCGATTTGGAATCCCGAGTTCATCGTCTGAGGCTTCAAGAAGATGCCTCATCACGGACTTCACACCGTCGTCCTCGGCGGCGGTGGCCTGGTGGGACGGGTCGGGTTCTTCCACCGCCGCCGTGGATGGCAGCGAGTCGAAGTCAAAGGTGGTGGCGGAGGAGTCGCAGCTGGTGGAAGAGGAGGAGAGTTCTTGCTGGAGGGTTGTGAATATGGCCGACAAGTCCTGGCTCAGCTCGTGGCCGGGCTCATGGGTCGACTCGCCGTCGTCTTCTTCCTCTTCAAGAAGGTTTAGTATGGTGTTGTAGGGCTTGTGGCGCTTGGAGGTGGCGCTGGAGTCGTCGAACTCAGAGCCTGAGTCTTCATGCAGGGGTGCTTCCCTAAGTCGTTTCGGCTGAGTTTCCGCCATTGGGAAAAGCAGAAATGTAGAGAGAGAAAGTGTGTGTATAGAAAAAGATTGAGATGATGTGTGTTTTAATAGTGGAGGGATGAGAGAGAGAGAGAGAGAGAAGGGATGAGGAGAGAGAAGAGGGATGGAAAGGTTTATATAGAGGGAGGGGGAGAAGTGGAGTTCCGGTCAAAATGAGTAAAGGGAGAAAGTGAGAATAATTTATTACTACTATTTTAATTTTATTTTCTTGGTTTGGTGTGTGTTTCAGTGTGTGAGAGAGAAAGACATGGCTGGAGACACACTGTGTGTGTGTGTGTGTGTGTGAGAGAGAGAGAGAGAGAGAGAGAGAGAGAGAGGGGGGGTGGGGTTGGGGTGTGAGGTGAAGCAAAGGTGATGCTTTGACAAAAAAATAAAGTAAAATGGGAAAAAAGTTAAAGGGTGCTTAGCTTTATTTTTAATTTGGGACTGCCCTACTTTTTTCTCTAAGCAATTCCTAAGTACAATCCCCTGCAATCTGCATACTCTATTTTTAGCTTTCTATCTTATTACTAACTTATTAATATTGTTACTTTGTTATATATATATATATATATATGTATATAATACCAGTATATATCGATTATAAACGATGAGCTTGTGTAGTTTATAAATTTAAATCTCTTTACATTTCTTTTGAGTAAGATGTTTATTCAACACAAATTCAAAAAGTTAGAACGGCAAGTCAGACGGTATATCGTGTCGCATGTTATATTACTTGGTCCTATAAGAATATTATATACCCTTTTTCGTGAGCTAATACTGGCAGAAATCTCTCGTACCGTTGTAAAAAAGGGCTTGTAGCAGTTATAATCCTCAGGTTCCGTTCGATGCGTCGTTTTGAGAAAAAACGTGAAGTAGAAAACTAGACATTCCATGAAATTTGATAGGATCACATGCCACGTCAATATTTATAAAAAAAGTAAATAATTAAATTTAATAATTTATACTAGTTAGTATTAATATGTTTTGTAGAAATCAAATAAATTAAAGAAAATAATATTTGGACATTCACTTGATAGGTTAGATGACTGCATTTGCCCTCCAAAGTTTGGTTGACCTTTTCTTTTTATACAAATTGAAATTATTAATTATTAGTTAGTAATTAAATGTTGAAGGGCACTTGAATAGTTCACAAGAGCAACTTCAGAAAATATTAATATACGAAAAAATTAGGTAGACTTTGGCATCAAACTTCCACATATTTATAGATAATTAAAATGAAAAATAGCTACTAATTTAAATCTACATTATTATTAGCAATAATAATTAATATTATATATTTAGCACCCCTAAGGTTTGATTTTATCTAGTAAATAAATTCATCCGTTAGTCGACATTCACCGAATTTGCAGATATTAACAAAAACATTGAAAAAAAAATCTATGTTTACATCTGATTGACTTATTACTGATTTATTGCATGTCAAATAATTTTTTATGATCAAATTGTCCTCACACGTCTTCACGCGTTAATGTATGTGTGGAAATATATATTCTCTGTTATAAGGGTAGTTTTGTCCAAAAAAATTATTTGACATGCATTAAGCAGCAATAAATCAATCAAAGACTAATATAAAGTTTCACTCAATCTTTTAATATCAGCAAATTTCGGTGAACTTTTGATGAACGAAAAACTTATTTGTTCGATAAATTTTTTTTTTTAGAAATGTTAGATATAATATTTTAACATCTCTTAAATCTATGATATAGTTGTATATAATTAATGAATGAAAATGAAGAAAAGTTAGAAATTGAAGTAAAGGGGTGGGATGTGATGTGAGAGTACCAAGACAGGGAAAAGAACAAAAGACTTAAAGAAAGGAGAGCCTGTCTTAAATAAAGCTTTGCACACACCTCCACTGACTGCATTTCAGACATGGGCTTGTACTAAATACTCGTTACACACTTTCCTACGAAAATACACTTGTATTTTCCGACGCCTTTGCAAACGTTTTTTTAAACCATTCATCATTTTATTTACAAAACTATGTTAAAAAGTGGATTTTTAAATTATAATTTATTATAATGTTTAGGTCCAAATACTTTGAAAATCCTTCAAATATGTCTTGTATCCTGTAAAACAAGTTTGTGTTAGAGCCAAGTCGATTTATCGAGTTTAAAACCTCTGATAGAATGAGTGAATAGTTGAAATTGCCAAAGTTGTAATTGACGATTTCACATACACCCTTAATCCAAAAAGTAATATACGATATGCAGTGGTCTGTATATATCAGAATAAAAAAGTGACGAGCAATAATCCTATAAGACAAGGTAGTTAGTCTATCTGTAAGAATGCATGTCTTTTTCACCAAGTATAAAGATTTCGTGAATACCTTGGACAAATAGATATTGATAGGTGAAAAGCCTTTAGGCAAAACCTTCAATGCATGATTCAGAAGGACTTGTTAGGGGTCCTCTACGACGATATCATTCATACGAAAGTTTTTGTTAAACGTTCAAACTTGATTTTTTTTTTTCCACTTTCACTTTTATTTTTTAATTCTTCCGAGTTTTGTTATTACTTAACAACTCACATCATAAAAATACGAACACTCATTATAAATGTTAGACTCGCTATAGAATATACTGAATACTAAGATAATTGAAAAATATCTATTATTGTTTCGAAAAACGACAATATATTTTTAAGACGTTTTAGTGATGGGTTTGTGTATTTGCTGCTCCAAAGCATAGGTATTCTACAGATAGCAGTGCAACAGCTGCAAGAAAGACATAGCTTTAAGGCCAAGCGGCAGGATTCCCAGCTAAAACTCTCCTACGCTCAAATTAGTGATTTTATGGGGAGAATGAAATATTAGCAGTAGCAAAATTTGTATTTTACAAAGTATGTAGATATTAATAATTAGTATAATTTAATTATTTAACTTATCAAATATGGAGTGCAACATGATTTGCACCCTCTTCTCTCGCAAAATAAACTACTCCCAATCAATCAAGTGACAAGTGACCGCAATATCTTATTGATTAATGATAGTCTATTATAAGATTAATTTAATAAACATTATATTTAGTTTATAATCACTACAAAAATAATAATTAGCGACGAAAAAATCAGGTAATAATTTTAATATTGTCACTAATTATATATATTTAGTGACAATAATAAATTTTATGATTTTAATAATTACTATTATTTTGCAAAAAGTGTCAGTAGCAAGAAGTAATGACAAAAAAAACGTAGTTGTCACTATATTATGTTGACACTAAGTTGTTACTGTAGATATGTCACTAATTGTATTTAGTAATAATTTTATACAAAATGTTTGTCACTAATAATTATAAAGTGACAAGATAAAAATTATTGTCACTTTATATATATATTTTTTAGTGATAATTTAAAAATTATCACTTTATATTTTGTCACTAATATTATATTTTCTTGTAGTGAATGTATTTAGGCTATCAATAATAGAAAAAAATTACACTTTCTAAAAGAACAAGTTATTGTAATATTATTAGAAAAAAATAGGGATATTTACACTTATTTCTCCTGAAGTTTGGTGTAATTATACGTAAACCTCATGTAGCTTGAAAAATTACGTCTAGCACTCATGAGATTTACTTTTGTCTAATAAATAAGTCTCTCTATTAGTCAAAATTCGTTGAATTTATTGATATTAACAAAAAAAATTAGAAAAAAGAGTCTATATATATCTTTAATTGACTTATTGCAGGTCAAATAAATAGTTTTACAATCAAATTACTCTCATGTGTCTTACTCATTAATAAATGTGATGAGGTATATTTTCACTATTATACCGACAATTTAATCGACGGTAAATATCAATTTTCATTGTTAATATCAATAAATTCGATGATTTCGACTAATTATTAAATTTATTTGTTGGACGAGCGCAAATCTTTAAATTTTGTTTGTTAATATCAATAAATTCGATAAATTTTGATTAATTATTAAATTTATTTGTTGGATGAGAACAAATCTTAAAAGTGTTAGATATAATTATTTAAATTATAAATATTCTATATATAATTATATCAAATCTCATGGGAGGAATTTAATTATTCCTAGCTAGTATATGTATATAATTTAATGAAATAATTATGGTTTTACTTGAATAGTATATCTGAAATAAGTGGGAAGGCATGAGCCGTATGAATACCGAATACTGCAAAAAGCGGGTCCCGCATCGATTGAATACATGAAAATAGTACTAGGAATTAATTAGTGGATGGACGGTGAGGATGGGTTTGATTGGTGGTTGAGTGTGTGGTTGCGATCAACTGTATTTATCATAGATGTGAAGCCTTCTTGATTCTTGAGAGATTCATATGGGGAAATGGGAAAGTGACGGCCCTTTCTTTTATTTATTTATTTTTAGTTTCAGAAGAAAAGAAGAATCCTATGACAGACTTTACTGTAAAATTTCTACTCAACCCCCCCAACTTTCTCTTTTTTGTACTTTTGACCACATCTTCTATCTATTCTGTTTATTAAGACTCACAACTTTTAACTATCGGAATACGAAAAGTCATGGATCTAGTCCCACTAATATATGAGTATTAATTTATTTTAAAAGATAATTACATTTATCTCCTTCGAAGTTTGGTGTAATTATACGTAAATTCTTTGTAATTTAGAAAATTACATCTAACACCCTAAGGTTTGCTTAAGTCTAACAAATCAGTCCATTCATTAGTTAAAATTCATTGAATTTGCTGATATTATAAAAAAAATAAAAAATATCTATCCTTAATTGACTCATTACTGACTTGTTGCAGATCAAATAAATAATTTTATAATCAAATTACCCCCATATGTCTTTACACGTTAATGGACATGGGTGGTATATTTTCACTGTTATAAGGGTAGTTTAGTTGAAAAGGAATTATTGAGCTATAATAAGTCAATCGAGAGTAAATATCAATTTTTATTCACTTTCTTTGTTAATATCAGCAAACTATGTGAATTTTGATTATCGAAAAGACTTATTTGGTAGATAAAAAGCAAATTTCAGGAATGCTAAATGTAATTTTCCAAATCAAAATAGATCTACATATAATTATCAAACATTAGGAAAAGTGAGTGTAATTATCCTTGGTTTAACAGTAATTGTTGATTTACTTATTTAAAATTGATAATTAGTTTATTTCCATTGCTGATTATTGAAGTTTAACATGTTATTATAATCGATTTACTCAAAAAAAAAAAAAAAAAAAGAGTTTAAAGTAACTAACTTTGATTGTCAAAATATATTCTGTCCAAAATACCATCGAATATTTATACTATATATTAACGAAGAACACCTTTTTGATAATTTTTTTTTTTTTGCCTTTTTCTTATTCTTTTTTTTTCTTTGGTCCACTAATTTTCACATATTCCCCACTATTTACAAGTAGTAAAAAGTATTTTTTTTAAAAAAGTTATTTATTTTTAATTAATATTTTTTTTGTTCTCTCGCTTCAAATATTTTTTTTAAAATTATTTATGTTTTATCATAATTATTTGTTTACAATAAACGAATTTAGTAAATAATATTTAATTTATTTTCATTTTAATTTTTTTATGCACAGGCATCGAATTTGTTACGTACAACTAATATATTATAAATGCGACAATAAAGAAATCACCCGTAAACCAACTTAACCCACCACATTTTCAAAACTTAAACATGTATCCCGCCTAAGCCCTACTCGTACCCCACTCCCACCCTCCCCTCCTTATTCTTTTAAAAGGATAATTACATTTCTTTTTTTTTAAAGTTTGATGTAATCATACGTAAAAAAATTTTAGTTCTAAAAATTATATTTAGTATTTTTAAATTTTTGTTTTTATCTAACAAATAAGTCTATTTTCTAGTCAAAATTTACCGAATTTGCTAATATTAACGAAAAAATTGAAAAAGAAATCTTTATTTATTTCTGATTAGTTTATTACTGACTTATAGAAGGTCAAAAAAATCTTTTTATAATCAAATTACCCCCATCCTTAATGCATGTGAGGAAGTATACCTTCACCACTATAAGGGTAGTTTAGTTTAAAAAGAATTATTTGACCGAAAATAAGTAAGTTTTAAGTCAATCAAGGATAAGTATAAGTTTTCATTCAATTTTTTTCGTTAATATCGACAAATTTAGTGAATTTAAACTAACATTGAACTTATTTATAAGATGAAAGCAAACTTCAAAGACGTTAGATGTAATTTCTCAAAATTACAGAGATTTATATCTAATTACACTAAATCTTAGAAGAGCGGAGTATAATTATCCCTTTTTTAAATTATAATTTCCTCCCCTGTAAATTCACATTATTTCTCTTCCCCCCCCCCCCCCCCCCCCCAAATTACGTTTTATGTTATATCCAATTTATTGTATCATTCAATATATTTGAATTTAAACATTGATTCAATCCATCTATATTTTCAAATAAACGGTTCAAGAGAATAAAGAAATAAAATATATGCTACAAAAGTAGATTATATAACCACGTTCATAAAACTCAAAATTCACAACCTTTTAATTATAAAGTCTCAACCATACCACTCGAGTAGATCGTAACGTACTCTCATGACGTATTTGTGTATATAACAATTAAAAAGTAAAACTACAATGGGTTTCTCTAAATTTTATATAGTTAGAAATACTCCTCATTATTTTAAAAATTTATAAATATCCTCTAAAATTACAAGTAATCTAACAAATACCACTTATGATAGTTCATTATAGAGACATTTGTTAGGACATTTATAATTTCAGAAGAATATTATTATTTTTTAAATAATAAAGAAATTTTTATAATTAAAAAAATAATGAGGGAGTTGGTTGTAATTTATTCAAATTAACGACAGATTGCTACTCCCAACACGACTTTCGAGAGTCGGCCGTCTGGAATTTCGTTCTTCTTTTGATGCTTTTCTATCTACGACTTTTCTTTCTCTTGAAATTTTTCTTTTCTTTTTAATAAAATTAAAAAAAAAAGAAGAAGAATGCGACTATTGAATTAATTAGTATATTTATAAGAGTTGAGATTTTGATTTATCAAGAAAGCGTGCTTCAGTGTCAAGTTTTCCTACTATTATCGTGCTTTTTATCTTTTCAATTTATTTATTCATTAGAAATGTAAGTAATACAAGAGAAAACAAAATAGAAGTGGGTGGAACTACTTTTCCCAGTCCTATTTAAATAAATCCTACTAATTTAGTACAGTAGTTTTATAGATCTTCAAAAAAGAATTATTTGATTTGAGACCAACAATGCTGCTGTAGACGACGGTTGCTTTATCTGTAAATTTGGATGTACTGCTTTTTTTTTTTTTTTTAAAGATGAGTTATTATTAATTAAAATAATTTAATTATAATTGTTGTTGTCAAATATCAATATCTAACATAAACAATTATAATAATTATATCCTGATCAATAATATCAAACAAATGAAATCTAAACAACACCTACTACGCATATAGCAGGGTTCGAATCCATATTCTTAGGAGTTTCAATTTCACCAACTGAAAGTAATTTGGATGTGATACTAAAAAATCACAATTATTAATTTTTTTGGCGATAATTATAATCAAATCGAAGTAAAATATACCATAATTGAGGGGGTAACCTCCTTTATACACCCCTCAAATTTCAAAGCTCGTATGGCTCCACATAGGGTTTCTTAAATCGAGTTTGATCGTTTGAGTCGAAATAAAACAACACAAATTTTGTTCTTGACGGGAGTTATCTTGTAAAAAAAACACCCTAAAAGACCATTTGCCCCTCTAAAAACACGGAAATCACGAAATAGGGCAAGAATCTGAGTTATTTTTATTTGGGTACTGTAATCACAATCATTGATGCCAAGAATATCCGAGGGCCATCATGACAACAAGTAGTTCATTATACTTTCTAATACAGGCACTTCATAAAGTTCCACGAAAAATCATTTGACACGTGTTCAGTTAATACTTTGAGCTCTACCTTCTCGATCTCACTTCCCATTGCAACTTATGCTCACTTAAACATTAGAGAGTCTTACTTAGTGACGCTTCAACATACCTAGCATCTTGTATTTTAATATTTACCCTTAATGTTAGAGTAAAAGATCGTTTTCATCTCCAGCCTAGATCAACCACATCATCCACGACCTCGATTTGAATCATTCATATTTTGTTAATTCTTGCTTTATGAGGTTATTTTAATTTTTTTTAATTATTTAATGTATAACCCTAATATTCTACCTTTCTCTTTCCCACGATTATCGGTATATATTCAATTCCACAGTTAAATTGATAAATATTTAAAAAAATTAAATATTAAAAATAAAGAAAATGAAACCAATTAATACTTAACCATACGTAAGGTGTTGGAAGCATCTCACGTTCTTCTAGTAAATTTATAGGAAATAGATCTAAAGAAGAGTAGAAAACACTATAAAATGACCTAGATTAGGGATATATATATATATAATATATATATATATATATATATATATTATTCAATTTCAGTAAAAAGAAAATGGTTCTTATTGAAGCATAGAAAAAAAATATTAAATATTTAAATTTCATTCACTACCAAAGGGAAAATTGAATTACACCTCGATTATAATTAAATTTTGATCAAGATTAATGAAATTTTTTCATGATTTTAACTATAGCCAAAATATTTGCTAAGTTTTTAACTGTGATTAATGCATGTTTTCGCAACTGCCATAGAAGCAACGGCTTATAGCCGTTGGCAGCATAATTAATTCGGAAAAAAATATAATTTACCCCCTGTGATATTATAAATGTGCAAATTACTCCCCTGTGAAAAACATATTACCAATTTACCCTCCTGTGTTTTTTAAAATGGAGTAATTTTAAATTACTCCATTTTAAAAAACACAAAAGGGTAAATTGCTATTTTTTTAAGGAATAATTTGTTTCATTTACAATGACACAGAGAATAAATTACATTAAATCCTAATTAGTTTTAGCATTTGTCACAAATTTTCACTTTTAATCATATAATTAACCATCGCCAAAAGCAATATTCTTCATGTGATTCTATCTCCTATTTCTGTAAATTCAATTAAAAAATATAATTTTTACTGTGTCGAATAAGTTTGCAGCGGCGACAATATAAACCAAAGAAAAACACAACACAAGCAATTAACTAATCACAATGTATTTAAATTATATTCTTGTTGTTATTTGAATATTTAACCTATGTACACAATTTTTTTTCTATATTATTAAAATAATTAGTTCCTTCGAATGCATCGACCAACCAAAATAACCAACAGGACGGATCTAGATCGATGCAATCGATCCTACAAGGATCAAAATTTAAATACTATCTTAATAATCAAATACTAGTCTGATTTAAATATAAATTATTAAATTATATATAATTATATTCATATTTCACTAAAAAAAGTGACTATTGGCTACAATTTTAATAGCTAAGAACTAAAAAGCATGATAAATAAATTTAATGATCACGATTAAATAAAATCGTTATAAAAACATAAATGCATTAAGAAAATCTTTTTGCCGTGGCTAAACGTCATGGTAAAAATATTTATCATGGCTTATAGCAGCCGCGATTATTTTTTTTTAATTTTTAACCATGATAATTAAACATTATGCATATTTTAATGCTTAATGCATAAATACTATTGTATTAGGAATTATAAAAAGAAGATGTGGAGATCCATTTTAATATTTAAAAAGTCCCCCCTCCACCCCTCCCCGTTTTGCATTGATTGGAGAGCATAACGATTAAAAAATAATTTATTTGAGAATTTGAGTAATTAATTATAAGACCATTAATTACGGAAATTAAGAAAGTATGGACTTTATTTTCTAATAAAATATGAATGGATGTGTTGGATGCGTTCGTCAAACCATAATTTTCGATCAATCAATTTCCAGACATGTTCAACGAAATTCACTATGCGTGTTTGCACATCCTGTACATGTGTCACAATCTTTGATGACACCACTCCTTTGTCTATTTAATTAATTATTTTAATTAATTTGAAATCATGCATTAATTAATTAGAGGTATCTTGCATCAGAAGATGCAAAGAAAATGAGTTGCTTAGGTGAGGTTTGTCAGTTTGTCCTGTACGTGTTGGGCCATCTCATGTGCTTCCATTTCTTAATATTATTCATTAATCTTTAATAATACATTTAATTACTTACTCAAAGTCACAACCCAAATTTTAAAAATTAAAATAAAAAATTTATGACAAGATCCAAATGTAGAAGGTTCTTTCTATCTTTATTTTCTTTCTTATTTAACATCCCAATTCAAATTTTCAAATTTAAATTGAATGTGTTCACGTCGTGACGTAATTTAAAAAGAAATAATATATATGGTCAATTTCAAATTTATAATCGAGATCATAATTGAATTCTTTTGCTTTTAGGCATTTGGTAACTTATACATTTCGTTATTTATAGACAAAAGAATAAATAATAATATATATTTTTATTTGCGACTCGATTTATGCCCCACTGAGCATGTATTGTTCGTTTTTCCTTCATACGAGCCTCGTATTTTGTTCTAAAAAGGTGTCTCGTTATAATTTGGGGTTTAAGCAGTTCAAACTTATCCTCTACAATTAATATGAAAATATTTATCTTCATTACCAAACCCTAGACGAGGGGTACATGTCCTCGTACCCACAGACGGAGCCATGTAGCTTGTGATTCTAGCGGTGTCCCATTACGAAAAGTATTGTCTGCTTAGACTCATATGAGTTTCACGATTTTGTTATGACAAGGTGCCTTGCTAAGAAGAGAAGAATTTGAATTTATAAATCGTTCAAACTCCTCGTCTGCAATTGATATAGGATGTTTGCCTACATTAATTTTGTAAAAAAATAAATAAATTCATTATATAGTCGTTAAAAATTAATTATGGATATGTTAAAAGAAATATATATTAATGTTAGAAATTGAACCATTAACACAATAATTTAGGACAAGCTTGAAAGGTACTCATTTGTATAGTATGACTAGTTGAAATTGTTTTAGTCCCACTTGTCGACATGATTTGAGAATGTTGGTTACTGCACAATTATTTGAATGGACAACAATTAATTCAACTATAATTTTGAGTTGTGATGGATTTTCAAATATTTTTGTACCATTATAAAATTAGTTATTCTAATTTTTATTTTATGTATCAAAACCTCCTAAAAATATATCACCACCATATATTAGCTTTTTCATCAATACCATAAAAAAGAATTAAAACTCAGAAAAAACATTAAATATCTTTGAATTTCCTATTGCAATTTTTAAATTCACATCATGCATGAAAAATTGATATCACCACCATATTAACAAAATATATATAAATATACGACGCAAATAATCAATATGATACGAAATGTAAATTAATTTGCACTAAAAGTTTCTCGACTCCCCCCCCCCCAAGCTCCCCTGAAAAAAAAAATTATAATTACATTCTCTAATATTTGATATAATTACAGAAATACTTTTTGTTATTTGAAAATTATAATACCCCTCTTAATTTTAATGTCTGTCTAACAACAAGTACCGTCCGCTAGCTTCTATTAGATTTTCATCTAATTTTTATACTGAACTGACTAAACTGCAGTTTTAGATTATAAATTATAACTTTACATATTTTTATAAAATTCTCTAAAATATTTTTAATTATGAACTAATATGCCCATGAATAATCTACTTTCCCCGCCCTCATATTTTACAATTTTCCAATGTTCTTTAAAAAAAATAGAAACCAGCAATGATAAAATTGCAATTTTCACCCACCATCTAGAGATTGCTTTTTCATTTAAAGAGGTTATTTTAATTTTTTAAATGATAAAAAGAAAAAATATCTATAATTACACCTAATTTATAAGAGGTAATTGTAAGTTGGAAAAAAAAATCTGCACAGCTAAGTGCATGTGATTATGATGATAAGAGGAGCATGTGGTGTAGATGATACAAAAAGTGTGATGCACGTGGTAAGTGCACCTAATTTTGCACTTACTCTCTCCAACACACAATATATATATGAACAACATGGGATTTTTTACCTCAGACATGACAACATATGTTGCACTAATGTTTTGATGTGTCCATAGTATGATTGGACCCTCCAAGAAACTTTGATTTTAAATCATACCTCAACAATATTCTGAAGAAATTTTGTTATAATAATAAGCTATTCTTATTATTTTGTTTTGATATGTAGGTTAGTTTACTTTGGATTAGGTATGTTGTTTTTGTTGTCGTTATAAATTTTGAATTAATGAATATTCGAACAATTTCTGTATTTTTCGGTTGCATAAGGTTATGGTGTTGGATAACGTTTAACAATAAAACTTCAATTGATATGCAAATAAAAGTACTAGGAAAAATTTAAATACTTTATTTGGCACTTTAAGTGTTAATATGTCGTAACATTTTTCTGCAAAATTAATATACGTTTTTGTAATAATTGTTCGTATTCCATTTATTTGGAATTTTCAATCTAATTCTTCTTGTTCTTTCCTTTTCTCTCAATTCTTTGTCGATTAAGATTTTTAATCGTGCAATGGTTCCCTCCAAATTTTAGTTTGAACTTGAAGTAACTACTATTTTGTTCAAGTGTTAAAAAATTCAATTAATTTGTTCTATGTAAAACGGATAAAAAAAATATTATTATTGATATTTCTAAACCATTAATGGAAAGAATAATAGTTTTTCTTCAAATTATTGGTATGATTGAAATGGGAGTAAATCTCAAATACTTTTTCTTGTTTAGTACGAAGAAAACAGATTGAGAAGAAAAGACTAACTTTTTTAATTTTACTGAATTACCCTTCTCTTCACTTTGTATCAGAAAATAAATAAATTAATATTATACTAATATAATTTTAGTACATAAAAATTTAAAAGTTTTATTAATATAAATATTTATCAAATAAGAATATGAATATTTTTTATTAAAATTATTTATCAAAATAAGTATTGTTCATTTATTCTAAGCTATTTAGTTTAAATAAATAAAAATTACTAACAAGATTGTTTACTTTATTGTTGACTTTGATGCAGTAGTTTTTCATTAATTTTGTTATTTTATTTTTTTTATCAATAATGTACGGTATTATCAGCAAAAATGAGAGATGAACTAAAGAGAAATTATATATATATATGGGTAATAGAGTAAATAAAAATAATAATAATAATTTTTTTGTATTTTTGGCCTTATACTTCCACTTTTCCACCCAATTTTGGACGGAAACAAAGTTGGACTCCGGAGGAGTTTCATATACATCGAGTTTTACTTCACCTCCATATCTTCCTCCTAACAAAATGCAAGATTATCTTTTATGCATCCATTTTTACTTCCACTTGTCTTATTACTCTATTTTTCACCCCAACCAAACACATCATAAATTTATTTTTCCATATCAACTGCCTCCTAAGTTCCAAATATTTGGGAAAAAAATAATTGAAACTTGGTAAGTTATAACTCCATTGATTTGGAAAGTTTTCCTCCACTTCTGTATAATATGAGTTGTTTGGGGTTGTATGAAGTTTTCGTTATTTAATTTTCCCCACGTGTCTCTTCTAGTGTGTCATCCTCGTTTCAATGTAGTTCATCCTTCAATTGTTCTCAAAATATCTAATACTCTTTAATTCAAAGTTGCACTTTGGTTCCGCTTCTATTTATTTCTATTTCGTTCACATTTGTTTAGTTGTTAGATTTTGTTAATATCTCCAGTAGTGTCAATGCTTGTTGCTAACCCATCGGGTACGATGGGGTCTTTCTATAGGTCCAGTGGCATCTGCTTCGGCCGAGGCGATATGTCTCAGCTTGTTGGTCGGGAGGCTCATCCTCGCGTGTCTTTTCTTCCTTTGGGCAAGGGTTCACGACATGTCCTCCATCAACAAACATGATCTCAAGATATTTTTCATTGGGGTCGAGTTATTCGACTAAGTTTGTGACTTGACCGATCTCTTATCTGATGTTATTATTCTTTTCTTATATTATTCCATTGTTTTTTGTGATTGGGACTTACAGATTGTAGTATGATTATTATCTTTCGTAGGCATGAAGATTTCTTTGAAAGAAGTGCGTCAGTTCAAATCTTCTCGAAGAAATCCTTCAGGAAATTCCTCTCGCCCTCGTCCTCCTCCGCTTTTTTCTCATGGCAAGGATTCTGGTGAGAAGCAAGAATCCAACCATCTACGGGTGAGGGATGCTTCTAGGGGTCAACGTTCCCCCCGTCTCACCTTTGGGATGAGCAGTTTGAAGTGTTTGTGAGATGTTTCTTTTGATCTAATATCTCATGGTATGGGAAAAGATTATTTTACCTGTGGGACCAATCATTAGAAGGGTGTGACTTCTTATTGGGATGTTGCGGATGTTCGACAAGCTAGGGAGAAACTTTGCCATGCGATAAATGAGTATAATATGTCGAAGTTTTCCGCATTTTTGGATAATGATTTTTTGAGCATGTTATATGGGAGCCTGTGAGGGTATATGTTTTCTTCCTTTTTGTAATTAATTCTTATTCTTCCTTAGAGTGTTGTTTTAACTTGGTTCTATTACCTTTGGCGGATAAATACTTTACAGGGGGATGGCTTCCATGCATTTTGATAAGTATCTATGGGAGATTAATCGTTTATCTTTAGCTCTGGCTGAGGCTAACAAGGTCAAAGAGCATTTGGAAGGGGAGTTTGCTGATTCATTGCTTTGGGGAATGATCTTATAGATTCGCTTGATCTGGAGGTTGTCTCATGATCCAAATTCCTTATGTCTGAATCAGGCAAGATCTATTTGGAGTGTGTTCGAGCTGACTTCAAAGAGGAGTTTGAAAATTTCGGGGAATTCGAGTTGGCCGCCCTTGCTAAGGCTAAGGATTTGTAATACCAAACTATTTGAGATTGTCATGCTACCCTCCGTTCTTTAGGTCGTTTTTTCGGAGAGGACTTTTTATTTCTTGATCCTTCAATGGCGGAATCTTGGAGAGTCTGAGGAAGGTGGTGAAGGTGTTATTCCTCCGAGCAAATTTGTTGTTGCTACATTGGAGAATGAACGTGCCGATGTCAACAATTAGATTATAGGAATTCATACATTTAAGTTGTTTTATGTTTTTGTTATGAACAATGTATTGGTGTTTTATTCATATACATGTTGATTTACTTATGTTATTCTTTTCTTCTTACACATTTTCTTTCTTTCTTTTCTTTTTTTTTTTTTTTTTTTTGAGAGTTTGCGTTTGGAATAGCCATACCACATTACAACTATTTGCGAAGGTAATATCAAGTGAAAAGTAGAGACTTTATTCATAGTAAAAGGGAGGATTACACATAATATTTTTTCAATTTTTTACATTCCAAGTGCGGGGGAGTAGCTTTCCATCTTTCCTCTTAATCTATATGTTCCTGGTCCTACGTACTTTGTTGTCATAAAGCTCTAGTCGTCTTGCATTTATAGATTTGAACTCTTCTTTCAGCCATATCTCTCATTTTTCGACTAGATCCAAATCTTTCCTTCTAGCTTGGGAATTTATCTTGTCATCGTAAGATTTTATCCTCCACATTTCCTCATATATTTCTACTAGGACCACAATCTCCGTCTCGTATACTAAGCTGAAAGGGGTTTCTTGAGTGGATTGCTTGTGGGTGGTGCAATATGCCCACAAAATCCCAGGAAACTCGTGTATCGATTTCCCTGAGCATCCCCTAGCCGTATTTTTGGTTGTTGAAGGATTATCATATTAGTTACTTATGTTGTCCATTTGCTTGAAGGTTGTTTGCTGAGGTGAACAACTATTTGATTTTTAGTTCTTCTAGTACACTTGTCAACTTGCCCCCTTGTTTCCAAATGAATTTAATCACTTTTTTCTCGTTAATTTTTACAAGTGGTTCTACTTCAACTCACTCGATGAAATAACTGACAATAACAATTAGGTATTCATTAAGGCAGAAAGCGGGTGTTAGATGGGCCAAAGATGGGGAGCGAAACACGCGATATTTCCACTCTTTGGTATAGAAGCGGTGATTCCGAGGTACCATTTTTGGGATCCAGCATGATGGAGAGTATTTGACAGATCCAATTGCAATTAAGGATTCAACGGCCTCCTTCTTTCAGCGGCTTCTGACAGCGGAGCCGATGTTCCCGAAGGAGATGGATAGTGAGCATTTGGAGGATGGCCTAACAGATGAGGATCGACGGTCTTTGTGCGTCAAGCCGACTTTGGAAGAGGTTCAGGAGGCAGTGTTCAATATTGACCCGGATAGTGTTGCTGACCCAGATGGGTTTAGGGCAGTTTTTTTTCACACTTGTTGGGAGATCATTTCCGAGGATGTCTTCGGCGTAGTAACTGAGTTTTTCCGTGGGGTGGAGATGCCAAATGGTTTTACTGCTATTACCATCTCTCTCATTTCGAAGACGGCCAACCCAACTTGTTGGAGTAAATACCGGCCAATTAGCTTATGTAATGTGACGAACAAGATCTGCACGAAGCTGATGACTATTCGGCTTAGGCATGTCTTGCCAAAGGTGATATCACTGTCATAAAGTGGTTTTGTGCTGGGGCGATTGTTGAGTGATAATGTCCTTTTGGCCCAAGAGTTAGTTCACTCCCTTGAGTCTCGTCGGCCGGAAGCAAATGTGGTTTTCAAGCTTGATATGGCCAAGGTCTATGATCAGGTCAGTTGGGAGTTCCTCTATCAGGTCTTGCGGCGGAAGGGTTTCCCACAGCGTTGGATTGGTTTGGTGGCTAATGCTGTCTCACACTGCTGGTTTTCAGTCTTGGTGAATGGTGAGCACGCGGGGTTTTTCCACGCGCCCGACAAGGGGATCATCTCTCTCCGGCTTTGTTTGTACTCGCTGTTGATTATCTATCGCGAGGCTTAGATCGGCTCTTTGCGGCGCACCCGATGATGTATTATCAGGCACCTGGTCGGATTTGGGTATCCCACCTAGCATATGTAGATGATTTGATGATTTTTACTACCACGTGCCAATGGAATATGGAGCTGCTACGTGATTTTTTGCGAGCATATGAGCGGATGTCGGGCCAATTGATTAATGGCATGAAGAGTTCCTTTATTGTCGGCCGCCAAGTTTCCTCCCTACAGACGCAGGCAGTGCAGTATGTTTTGGGCTATCAGTTGAAGCATCTACCAGTTATGTATTTGGGTGTTCCTTTGTACAAATGAAATAGAAAGGTGCTTGTTTCACGTCTGCGAGATATGCTCTAGGGTTGGGCAATGACAAATCTCTCCTATGGCGGGAGGCTGGCCTTGATTCGAAGTGTGTTGCAGGCCACTCCGTTGCATCTGCTTCAAGTGATTCACCCGCCCAAGTCAATTTTGACCACCATTGAACGCATTTTCAATGGTTTTTTCTGGGGTTCGTACAATGGGCGTAAGCACATCCATTGGTCTTCTTGGGGAAATGCATGGTTTTCGGTAGCGGAAAGTGGATTGGGTGTTCGTAGTCTGGCGGACTATGTTCGGGCCATTTCCATGAAGCTGTGGGGGCAGTTTCGGAGCAAGTCATCCTTATGATTGGAATACTTGCATGGTCGCTACTGTCGAAATCTGCATCCGACTATTGTTCCTTATAATCGTAATCATTCCCCGATTTGACATCGCATCTGTCGCATTTGAAATGTGGCGGAGCTTCTCTTCTGGACCTTGGGTGAAGGTTCTGTTTCTTTTTTGCATGATAATTGGCTTGGCGAGAAGCCTCTAGCCCAGCTCCCGCACAGGGATACCTATACTATGGAGCTGGTGAGCTATTATTGGCACGAGGGTGATTGGAATGTCCCCCGGATTCTTCGGACTATCCCCTTGCCTTTTGCATAGATCATCTGCCAGATTCCTATTGCAGCAGGTCAGGGGGATAAGATTGTGTGGACGGGGTCTAGTGCGGGGGATTTCTCGACGAAATTGGAATGGGAGGCTATTTGATAAACCTCACCTCGGCGGCACCTATTTGCAGATGTCTGGCACTGTTCCTTGCGGCCAACTATTTCAGTTTTCTTGTGACGGATTTTCCAAGATAGAATTTCAGTGGACGCGTGGATGCGACAAAGGGGTTCAGCTTTCCTTCTAAGTGTTAGTGTTGTGAGGCAGAGGAGACGGTTTCCCATCTTTTTATTGAGAGTACGGCAGTGCAGGGCGTGTGGCAGCACTTTGCTGTCCTTTTTGGGCTTTGTCTCTGTGATACGGGGAGCCTCACTCATATGGTGCACTTCTAGCGGTATTCCACCCCATTTCACTTGCATTTCCACATTCGGATGCTGGTACCTTTCTTGATCATTTGGTTTACGTGGACGCAGCAAAATGCTGCGAAGTATCGTGGGGTACCGTACTCGACCGATGGCATTATTCTTGAGATCCAACGCCATCTCCGCACACTGTATGCAACACAAATATTGACGAGCACATAGTGGAAGGGCGATTTACATCGGGCTGCCGTAATGGGTTTCATATTTCGTCAGACAGTTCCTCGAGCCCCCAGTATTGTGCGTTGGCGTGCACCGTCCCCGTCTTGGTTTAAGCTCAACACAGACGGCTCCTCCCATGGGAATCCAGGCCTGGCAGGGGTGGTAGGCATCATTAGGGATTCGGCTGGGCATGTACACCTTGCTTATCAGATTGCATTGGGCACAGGGACCAGTGTGCTAGCAGAGCTCACTGCCGTCTGGCGGGGGTTGGAGCTTGCCCTGACCCACGGTCTAGCCCCCTTGGTGGTGGAGGTGGATGTCACGACGGTGATTTCGCTCTTACAGTCCTGTGCTTCTGGGAAGTGGGAGGTTCATCATCTGATTATGCGTATTGTACGCCTCTAATATTTGTTAGTGGCGGACGTTCAACACGTTTTTAGGGAGGCGAATGGTGCAGCTGACCATCTTGCGAAGGAGGCTGTTTCTTTACAATTGACTCAGGTGCTCCACCATAATGATCTCACGGGTGTTCTCCGCGGAATTCTCTGCCTTGACAGACGGGGAGTCCCTCACCTTCGCCGGGGGTGATGATGGTTTCACGACTTGGACCAGGAGTTTTTGGAGGTGGTTTTGTGACTGGTTTTGGAATAATGCGCACAACACGTGGGGACGATGGTTAGTATATGTATTTTTTATCTTTTTTGTAAAGGGTGTAAGTAGTCCTTGTTTTCAGTTTTCTCATTGTACATGATTTGAATTCTTTCTTGGTAATAAACAGGTAGGGGTCCGCCAAACCCCCGCCTAGCACGGGCAACTTTTTTAAAAAATAAATAAAAAATTAGGTATTCATTATGCCTAATCGTACTAGGTAATTTTCCTACTATGTCCATCTCCCCATGTCAAATGGGCAGTAACTTTCTAAAGTTTTTATGAAGGTAACAAGGTTGTGCAAATAATTTGCAAGTTTTTGGCAAGGGGAGCATTTCTGCACCAAGGTGAGGCATCTTTCACCATAGTTGGGTAGTATCCTTGCCTGAAGACCTTTATAGCTAGGGAACGAGCTCCCAAATGGTTGTCGCAACTGCCCTCATGAGTTTCTTGCAAGACATATTCCACTCGATCAGGGTTCAAACATTTTAGTAATGAGAATGAAAACCCTATTTTATACAGATCATCATCTATTAAAATGAAATTAATAGTTCTTATCTTAATTTTTCTTGCTTCCTTCTAATCTTGTGGAAGAGTCTTGTCCTTGAGGAATCAAACTATGGTTGTTTTCCATGGTTGGATGATGTTCTCTCCCACGATACTCTTTTGTTTTTTTTTCTCCATTTTCCTCTTTCAAGTCTATTGTTGGTTTGGTTGTTGATAGTAAGGTTATGTTTCTTACATTGACAAAGTGGGTTGAGCTGGCTAGTTTAGCTAACTGATCGACCATCAAGTTTTCTTTTTTAGAAGTTTGTTTGAGTTTGAATTATTCAAATATCTCCATTTCTTCTTATAGTTTGCTTTGCTTCATATTATCCTTTGGATTGACTGGCTACTAATTGAGAGTTATTGAACACGTGTACTTTTCTACCTCCTATAGCATGTTAGTTTAATGCCTATCAAAACATCCTCGTATTCAGCTTCATTATTCGATGCGGGGAATTCGAGGGTAATAGCATATTCCATACTATCTGCTTTTCGGCTTTTGACAACTATCCCAACTCCACTCCCTGTTCAAATAAATGATCCGTCTATAAATATTTCACACACTTCATGTCGTGTGTTGTCCTCTCTACCTGCAATCTCTAATATGAAAATTTCCAAAACTTACGCCTTTATTGCATGTCCCGGTTGGAATTCAATACTGTGTTTGCTTAACTCCACTGCCCATCTGACCATTCTCTAGAGGTATTTAGACTTGCTCTATGATTCAAAAGTTGATTTGTTAACAAGATCACTTGGTGGGATTAAAAGTGTGGACGTAATTTTCTTAATGCCGCTACCAATGCCAGTGTTAGTTTCTCTACGGGGAGGTATTTTGGCTCTACTCTTTACAAGACTTTATTGATTTAATAGTGGGATTGATGCTCTCTTCATTCCGCCCTTACTAGTACAACGCTCAATACTTCTTCGAAAACCAAAAGGTATGAGTGTAGTTTCTCTCCTAGTTGTGGCTTGGTTAGTAATGACCGGTGTAAATAAATACTTCTTTAGACTATCGAATGTTTTCTTGACGTTCCTAGCTCAATGAAAAATCTTTTATTTTCTCAAGATTTTGAAGAAATGTAGTTCTTTCTCTACTCCTCGAGTGAGAAGTCCACTTAGTGTCGTCATTTTTCCTGTCAACCTTTGAACTTCTTTGTTTGATGTTGGAAGGTTTGTCTCTTATATTGTTTTATCTTTTATGGGTTTTGTCTCTATTCCCTGGTATGAGACCAAGTATCCAAAACAAATTTCATCTTTGCACTCCGAAAGTGTATTTGGAGGGGTTGAGCTTCATCCCCATCCGCCTTATAACATCGAAGCATTCTTGTAAGTCCTATACATGGCTTTCTCTGTTGTGGTTTTTTACCAGCATATCATCAATGTAGACTTCCATATTTCGATTAATCATTTGTTTGAATGCTTTGTTCACCAAGCATATCGTTTCATAGGTTGCACCTATATTACATTACGCAGTAGCAGAAGATGTTTTGTTCTGTAATGAAGCTTATCTTTCCCTGATCTTCGGGTTTGAGGAAACTTATCATTTCACATTCTGCTGACCAGCATATCAATCCTTGGGAGAGGGTATGAACTTTTGGGGCATGCTCGAGTCAAATTCGTGAAGTCAATGCACATTCATCACTTTTTATTTGGCTTAGGGACCAAAACAACATTAGCTAGCCATTCCGGGTAATGTACTAGGCGAACATATCCAGCTGCCAGTTTTTTCCACTTCTTTTATTATTTCATTCCTATTTAGCCCGAAGCTCCGCTTCTTTTTTTTCATAGGTCGACATGTTGGATTGACATTCAATTGATAAATCATGACCTCAGGGTCTATCTCGACCAAATCATGTATGGTCTACGCAAAAGCATTTGAGTTAGTTATAAGAAATGGTACCAGTTCTTCTTCCAATTTTGGCAAGTTGATTTTAATTCTCTACTACGATGAATTAATCTTTTTTAATCCTCCTTTTCTTTTGGTATTGTTCGGGTTGTACGAGCATGGGTGATGGGGAGAAAATTGAAGGACCATCTTTTTTATGTTATTTTCCTTCCCAGGGACCTGATTTCTATTTATGTTGGGGGGTAGATTTTTTCTTGAGGATGTTTGCATGACATTCTCATGCGATGCGACGATCACCTTTATCCTCTCTTATCCCTCTGTAAGTAGGGAACTTAAATTTTATGTGATACGTTAATGATACTGCTCTAAAAGAGTTTAGCTTGGGTACCCCATTATAATGTTGTAAGATGAAGGGGCGTTCACCTCCAAAAACTTCAGGATTCTTATAGCTCGTCGAGGGGCGGTTCCTATAGAGATGGGTAAAGCTATTTCGCCCAAAGGTTCTACTGCACTTCCATTGAATCCTACTAAAGGGGTTAACACTTTTTCACCCAAAAATTAGATATCATGGTTGAGATCACTAGGGCTTCAGTGTGTGGGGGTATTCCTCTTTTCGAGTATTTCGATTTGAAGATGATTTCTTCCTCTGGTACTCCAGCTAGGGTTACTTCTTTGTAGTCATAAATTTCTTGGGAGGACAATGCTGCCCTAATTAATACTTTTCATGCTCAAATCGAGTCTTCTCCCGACTTGTCCTCCTATTACAACTCCTATTCATCTCGCTGTGGAGAGGTTCTCTTTTTTTTTCCCCTTTCTCCTGGAACTCTTCGCTTGTTTGAACCCCACATCAAGTTTTTAGGGGTAAGGGTCGTGGTAGGATCTTGAGGTATCCCATCTGAATTAACTTTTCAATTTTTTTTTTTAAATGGTAACAATCTTCAGTGCTATGTTCCCGGTCTTTATAAAACCTGCAATGCTTGTCTGATTTCAATCGCTTTGGATTGTTTTTCATCTTCCTTAGCCACTATACTTTTCTTTGCTACTCTACAACGGTTAAAATCTCTCTTGGTGCCTTGAGGAGGGTATATCTCGCAAAGTTGCTTGGAAACATGTGTCTCTGCCCTTCTACTTGTCTCTCTCTTCGAAGGTAATTCCTTTATATTTCTAGGGTTTTTCTTTTGCTTTCTGTCTCTGTTTTTGGTTTCGTGTCTTCTTCAATGTAATCGGCGACTCTCTGAAGCAAATCATTCGACATTGTAGGGGGTTTGCAAACGATAGATTCCTTGAATCTCCCTCTATGCAACCCCTGTTGAAGTATGATTGCCAGTAGTTCATGGTTCAAGCGTGGGACTTCAAGTACAGACTCTAAGAACCTCCGTGCATAATCTCTTAAACTTTCTTGTTCCTATTGTACTATGGTGAAAAGGTACGAAGTTGTCTTTGGATATCTCTTGTTGATAGAAAAATAATGTAGAAAACTCTGGGACAATTGTTCGAAATTCTCGGTGGTGTGGGTTGGTAATTGATTGAACCATGCCATGGCTTTTTCGACTAACATGGTGCAGAAAATCTTGCAGTACCCCACGTCACTCATATCTAGTAAATCTACTTTAACTAGAAATTTATCTAAGTGATCCTCCGGGTCTCCTGTCCCATCGTATGATGCAAAGTTCGACATTCGCATTCCCTGCAGTACAGCTTCTGCCAGTATATGCATAAAAATAGGCTTCTTCTGGCTGGTGCGACAACTAATGGGAGGCGTCTTGATGTTGAGAAGCATTTTAGACTTATAAATTATTCTCCCTTTAGCTGCTTGCAACACCTTTTTCTCTTCTTTCAGCTTTGTATCCTCTCTCTCCAGCTCCTCTCTTTCACCGAAGGGGTTGGCTGCGGCGAGCTCAACTACTTGTCTTCTCTTCCAATTACATATCTTCGGGTTCATCCTCCCTTGACTCATTATCCTTAGGGGTGGAAAGTGTGCCTCGGCCTCGACGAGGAGAACGTATGAGATAAAGTTCCCTCTAACAATTTGCCATGAACTAAAAAATTGCTCTTTCACCTGCATAGGTTGAAGCATTTTCTATCATTTCTGGAGCGCTTCTAGTATTAGATGGACTAGGGGTGGTCGAAGAGCTTCTGCAAGCCACCCTCACCTCTCTCCCCATCTTCTTGCTCTCGTCTTTGTTGAGGAGGTGGATTTAAGTTCATATTTTCTAAAGGTGGGAGTTCTGTTCCATTATGTTGATGTATTTTTATCCTATCTCTTCGTTCATCTATAGGTTTCTAGTCTTAGATCGAGTTTGCATTCTCAAGATCGTGATTGTGGTTTTCCACAAATGGCCCAAAGGTGATATTGTTCATCAATTTATGTAAGAATTAACGAGAATATATAAAAATTATTTTTATTCGATTGAGAATTCAGGTACAATTACTGATACGTAACAAACGATCCGTGTAATCTAAAGCTCCTAATAAAGAGGAATATTTCCTAGAACAAGATATTTATTGCAAAATGATAACATCATTTTCCATCAAAGAATGGGAGCTCCTATTTATACTAAACAATGAAATAAGGTAGGTAAGAGTCTTTACTTTTTTGCCCCTCATCTCTTTGAAAGCGAATATAAATGGAAACTTCGTGTTGGGGCAAAGTGGTCTTTTTGTGGGCTCTCCTTCAATTAATCAATCCCTTTGATATGGCCATTATCCCATATATCATGTTCCCATTACGTGAATTAATCTTTGATTTTTCAAAGATTAGGCTCTTCATTTAAGAATAGTTTTCAATTGGTTGATTAAATTATTTTTCCATATCAATTATACATAAAAATAATCACCTTTCTAATTACCTGATTATACATTAAAGCCTTGTTTACTTGTCGAGATTGAGCTGAATATCTCAAAATATCCAGCCCAATTCCTTGTTTATTTGCATTTAGGTTGGCTTGAGTGATATGACTCGAGCCCGTGTTAGATAATGATAAAAAGATAATTTAAATTCATCAAGTTTGGTGCCACCAGGCCCACTTGAGAGGGATTCCATGTGTTTATTCCTGGATATGAAAATATTTAGTTCAAAATAACCCCAATGTTTCAAATATGTACAACTTACCTTATTTTTTCTTTAACTTACTTCGAAACTTAGTTTTATTCAAAAGTTTACCAATACAAGCAAATATGATATATATAATGTGACAATTTTTAATCCCATTCTACATTCTGTCCATCATTATTTATCTCAACTTAATCCCATCCCTCAAAGTAACGAGACATTAAAATTGAAATTTCTTAATAGTTTTGATAAGTTATTCATTTCATTTTCTTTCTCTTTTATTTAATTAAACAAACACATAAAACTTTATTACGCATACCGATCGAGTATGCTTCATCCACCAGCATATAAATTAAGCTAAAATCTAAAAGCCAACTCTTTTCAAGCCATGAGAGACAAATTTTCTATACACAAATAACTATTTTAATTGCTGTTGATTAAATTATAATCATGTTCCTTAAAGATCTTCAGAATCTAATCAACCTAAAAAGGCAATTGTTCTTTATTCTATCCTTGGACATCCAAAATAAACATGCCCATCACTACTTACAAGATTAGCCTAGAAAAAAGCTAAAATCAGCTTAAAAAAAGCTGTTTATATGCTTTGAGTACGTGTAAAAACATCAACTCATTGATCTTTACAGCCCATCTTTGATTGCATCTTCAGAAATGGATTTTGGTATATTAGTTAAGATTGATTAAGTAGAAAGATTATGTGGTTCCCAATATGGGGGTTCTAATTCAAAGGCATATGCTCCCCATAGATCTTCACTTTTCCCTACTACCAATTTTGAGGAAGTTTTGGTCAGTTCATAAATTTTTCAAAATATCTTATGAGTTGTCGAGAACATTTGATAATTTTTTTTCCAAAAAAATAAGTTTATAAGATCGAAAAATAAAATATTGGAGCGAGTTCTCAATTTGTTTTTAACAAATTCCTTCAACTTTGATCATACTAATTATAAAATAATCATTACATCATCTTATTTTATTGAGACGTGCACTGTTAAGAGCTTACTTTTAAAATAAGGTATCAGATCTTATATAAGCTTTAAAAAAATATTTACGGTATATGTAATTTTATAAGAGGTTTCAAATAAGTTTAATTTAATATTCTTTTATTTTATTAAAAAAAATACTCTAGATAATAAATATTGGGATAACTTCAAGCCAATAAGAAAGCTCCAAACATAGAGTGTTTTGGGAGATTCTTTTCCTAGCAAGAAACTATTTCATTGCCATCATCACTTAATTAGGTATGCTTATGCACAACTTTTGCACTCAAAATTCATCCATTATTATTAATAATAATAATAATAATAATAATAAAGTCGTGAAGATGAATTTCATAAAGGTGTAAACCCTAGCTATTGTGGATCATAATCATTATTCTTTTCCCTTTGGAATAAAAGTGAGAATTCAACTATTGGAATTGCGTAGAGTTAATTGGTTGATGAAGATTTGGTGACGTGAGTTAAATTTTCTATTTAGAAAAATATTTTTAATTTGAATTCCATGCCATATATAAGTACATACTATTTGTATAAAAGATTAAATAAAATAAATAACATAATTTTTATTACGTGTATATATAGCACATAAAATTCAAAATGGTATGTGATTTGGAATTGAAAATCTAATTGGATATCAAATGGCATGAAATTGGACAGTTGGTGCGAGAAATAATCGTAGTAACTTTTCAACTTTTGCAAACCCCCCCCCACCCCCCCCCCCCCTTCTTTCGTAGGGTTAACGATTTGTGTTTGCGTTAAGCAAGTCATCATTAATAACTAGTTGAAGATCAAAATGTGAAAGTTTATCTTTTCAAAAAAAAAAAAAAAAGGGATAATTACATTTTCCTCCTCTGAGATTTGATATAATTACACATAAATTTTATGTGATTTAAGAAATTACATTTAGCACTTTTGAAATTTGTTTCCGTCTAACGGGCTCGTGTTTGCGTTAAACAAGCCGTCATTAATAACTAGTTGATAATATAAAGGATCAAACGGTGAAACTTTCTCCTTTTTTTTTATAAAAAAAAAAAAAAAGTTATGCATAGCGATGAACACTAATGTCTTTTTAATTAGGGAAAACTATATAGCACCTTCTTAAAATTTGATATAATTACATGTTGATTTTTTATGGTTTGATAAATTACATCTAATATCTCTTATGTTTGTTTTTATCCAGTGGTCAAAATTCATCAAATTTATTGATGTTAGTAAAAAGTTGAATGAAAATTATATTCACCCTCAATTGATTTATTAATAACCTATTGCAAGTCAAATAAATACTTTCTGGTCAATCTACTTTATACATATTCACACAATAATACTTATGATAAGGTATTTTTTACTCTTATAAGGTATTCTGATCGAAAAATATTTTTTTGATCTGTAATAAGTAAGTAATAAATTAATTTGGGGTAAACATGAATTTTTATTTAATTATTTTATTTATTAATATCAACATATTGAATGAATATTGACTAATAGAAAGACCTATTGTTAAATATAAACAAACGTCAAAAGTACTAATGGTTATTTCAAATCTTAAAATTTACGTGTAATTACACCTAATCGCACTAAAGAATAGTGTAATTATCCCCTTTAATTGTAATTGAAAAACAAAGTGGAGGTGCGATTACAACCTATTTGAACAAGATCATAGAAGTTCTTTGTTGGCGTAAAATATTCAATTTGAATCATAACTACAGTATACAAAACAGTGCACAATGAACCTTCTAATCCTAATTGGACTACCCAACAGCCCAACCCAAAGTATACATACAAAGGCTTACTGCGGGTTTACATTTAGGGCTTGAGCCACACAGAAGTAAGTGATGGGCCCGGCCCAAAATATGATTACTAGAGATTTCAGGCCCATTTATTTTTGTCCTACCATTCAACATGGAAATGCACTATATCTCAAAGAATTTGGAACATTGAGCTACATGTCATAGATCCCAAAATGTAGAAAATCCCTAGCACAACAGTTGGGATCAAATATTTTTCCTAGGTTTCGTTACGTAAGACTTTATACATATGCGGATCAAGTAGCATAGTCGAAGACACGGCAAAACCATTACGATAACGTTATCATAATGTCAATCGACTAACGTGGTCGAACATGCTGCAAAACGATGATACAAGTCTCTAACGAACCGACCAAGAACACAAACGCCCATGTCTCGTTAATGAAGTCCATGGCCTATACATGCCAACTTTCCTAGTACATTAGAGTACCAGATTATCCAGTCCAGTTGGTTTCAGAACCAACGCATTCAAGATCAGAACCTATGATGTAATAATCAAAAGAATGGTAATAAATAATAATACTATGGATGATGCATGCAAATTGTGCATTGAATGTGGAGATAAGAGCATCCATTTTTCAGGTGAAATCTGTCAGCATCCAGAAAAAAGATGCTGGAGATGAGTCATTCCACCTAACTGGAAGGTGAGGAGTTTAAACACTCTTGTCTGTATCACACAGCAGAAACGTCGATCGTGATGCACAACAAGACAGCTCTTGATAAATGCTATGCAACACCTGTAATGCATGCAAGCCAAGTCGGAATTGGCAACTACGGAATTTTCTCCATGCTACGACGTAGAGTACGGATACATAAAGATGAAAGTCGCAAGAACGCGTGTACAGCAATGGAATGAAAAGTGTATTCGTGTAAAAAGTGTGTTTCAATCTACGTACGTTGCATACATATGCATCCATGGCCGTGTTGTAGAATGAGAGAGGCACTGAACATATGACTTAAATTGGAACATAATAATGCAGCAATGTAATGATTATCTAGATAAAAACGAGCAATGAGTCACGTTAGTGTTGAATTGGAAGTATTGCAGCAAAGAAGAAGTTATGGGAAATAAGGTCATTGTAATAACAACTGAAAAGAAAGCACGACAAAATTGAGATGAAGAGAAGGATCGTTTTATAGCCCACAGACTGCAACAACAATTCAGATCATTACAAAGGCCATGTTTCCAGTAAACATGTTCGGACTTTATTTCTCCCATCAAGATGCCAAGAAATCGCGGACCATAAAAGCCCGAAACACCAATTCTATGTTTTTGTTTATGACAACCTTAAGCAAACACTAACAGACACCTAACTCTCCTTCCAAGTTATTGAACCTATTTCTTTGCTATGTTGACGCCAACTTGAAGACCTCCTGATGTTACTTGACTGGGAGAAGACAACTCAAAAGAAAGAAAACACTGATCAAGTTTAGAAAAGAAAAAATTGTACTCAAGACTACATGAAAGAAAACATATCAATTGTATCTTGAGTAAACTTTGATAGTCCTTCCTATCCTCCTCCCACTCAAAAGAAAATAACAAAATCAAAAAGTTCGGTAAAATTACCCATTAGCGAGACTCCGGTGCATCCGGGAACCGATTTTCAACGATGAGTTTACGACACCATACGTTTCTGGTGCCTGCAATACGCGAACGTTTCAGCATCCCATCACAGCACAATTATAAACAAAACTGCCTGATTGTTTTCGGCCAAGCAAATCCCACTGCGGCGGACCATCACTCGGAACCCATGAGTTCACTTCAATGAAACCCTCACCGGCATTTCGAGGCCCCCCTATCACAATAAGACGATCACCGCATGCCCTAAATGCTAAACCCCAACCGTACATAGAGTCGGCACGTTCTGGCAGTCTTCCTACAGTAATCCACACCCTGTTAGCCTTGTTATATTTTCTCACCTCCATCTCAGCATAATCTGCAGCATATAATTCATTATTTACAACAGCAATCAAAGGTGGCGCTTCAGATGTAGCAGGCGGCTCGTTATCCCTTGCTGCACCAGTCCGCACCGGGGACATGTTAGGGATTTCTGTCCAAGTTTCAGTTTCCAAATCATATTCCTCTCCGCAAGTGAGAAGCTTGGAATCAGCTCCTCCGATCCCTCCAATCACATAAAACTTTCCATCCATGAAAACCCCAGAACACATTTTCCTCGGTTTCTTCATGCTCGGGAGTGGCTTCCACTTTCCTGTCTCGGAATTGTATAACACTGCGGAACTGAGGATGTTACCATGTGAGTCAGAACCACCAGCCAATATTGCGATCTCCCCTAGGCTCGCAGACCCAAACAAACATCTTGGCTCGTTCATACGCATTCCGGTAGTCCACGTGTTCGTCAACAAACTGTAACGATACATCACATGGGAGTCGAGAGCCCTCCCAAAAACAAGAAGCTCAGTCCCCACAGCTAAAGATTCCTTATCCGCAAACATAAAGCAATCATTAGGATTCATACTTGGTAAATGCATCCAATGGCGGCGACTGGGGTCAAAGGCCTCCCACTCCGGCAGCTGGCAGGAAAAATAAACCCAATGCTCTACCACGCCATTTTGCCGCCTCAATTTGTAAAGCTCGCCACTCCTAATAAGTGACCTGAAACTCCGGTTCAAGGATGCTATCGCACCATAATCAGCCCTGGAGCACCGGATAAGACAACTAACCGAGTTGTCACGGCCAATGGCAGCAATTAATGAACTCGAATCAGAATTATCACCATCATCCTGCTGACTACCTGATTGGTCAGGGACCGACATCAAAATCCCGCCAATCGACAAAGCAGTATCTATCTGATCTGCTGATAGCTTAGGCACCTTCCGGACAACATCATCTTCCTCTCCATTTGTCTCCAATGGTCGCTTGCTCTGCTGAACCTCAACTATTCTGGTCGGTAAGTCATACGCCAATTTCCTTCTCGTTCACAGGTCCTAGGATAATCCCTTGAAACCAAACAAGGCCGGTCCTCCAACATGTCTTCTGGATCCCAACCCAAAGAGAACTAGGTCTCCCTGTTAAAAATCAACCAAATTGCTTATCGTCCTCAGCAGACCACTGTCCACTGCAAAAATAGGCAGCATAAACTCAAAATCAGAAACTCATACAACATTCTCTAAGTAAACAGAAACAAACCATCCACATGCATAAATCCCAGAAGATAAAAACAGAGAAAACATATCAAGGTCTCTGTACAACTCAATCACTGCACGTTCTCAAAGTGAATTTTCAAGAAAAAAGCAAAGCCCAAATTCCGGGTTGCACGAGGGGGCCAAACACACACACACACACACACAAAAAAGCAAACTTTATATCACCAACCGTAACTGATCCAAATTCAATAACGATTTCGATTCAGGTGAATGGTTATCAATACAAACAACCGATCTTTGGAGAAAAAAAATACAGCAAAAGCGTTTCGGGAATGAGAAATAATCAAAAACAAGAAAAGCCCAGATTCAGAAACACCATAAAAATCAATACTTTCGATCAAATTGAAACATGCAAACAGATTCAAGAAACACTATTATTAGATCTCTAAAATTCAGATCAAACAACACCCAGCTGCCCAAATCTCCACAAAAACCAATACATCAAAAGCAAAGCTCCAATCTTGCATTGGTTCTGCTACTGCACCAATTAATTACTCAGATTAGATCTATGAACACAACCTTAAAAAAAAAAAGAAAAAAATACCACTCTCAAATATCAACAAACTGAAGCAACAGCAAAAGCAGGCATAACAAATTAAACAAGATTTGGACAGAATTAGTTCGAAAGAACAAAGCAAAGAAAGATTGAAATTCACTACAATAAAATTACAAAGATAGAGGAGAACTTACATATGTATGGGATAAGAAGAAAGAGGAGGGGTTGATTGAAACTATCTGAATACAACAATCCTTTCTTTCTCTGCCCCCTTTACAGGTATCTATGCATGTATATCAAAAAACTGAGAACTTTTTTTTTCCTTTTTTTTTTGGTGTGTGTTCTACTATTTTTCTATCTTTTTTTCCCCTTTTCCTATGTGTGTTTATATTTGTGAAGTGTGTAGGAGAGAAAGAACTTCAGTTTCAGTTCTTGGCGTTCTTGTAGTGAGAAATCCTTTGGATTCTCTCTCAAAATCAAAGCCAAGTTTGGCTTTGGCTTCGGCTTTGGCTTTGGGGCATAATCTTTGGAGGACCCCTTTATCTCTCTCTCTCTCTCTCTCTCTCTCTCTCTATTTCTCTATTTATATTTTTTAATTTTTATTTATTTCTAGTAAGAATATTTGGGGAGAGAAAGTAATCTCTAATTAATTTTTTTGCATTAAAACTCCCAAATATATATATATATATATATATATAATATATATTATATTTAATATATATATTTACTCTTATAAATAGCAAATGCTTTCTATTTTTACCTTCTCTTGATTTGTCTTAATGCACTACAAATTTGAATTTATCTCTTTATTTTAAGTAATAATTACTTTTAGGTTTTATGAGAAAATGTAAAGAGAAAAATGATTCATTAATGTTATTTTGTTCATCATCATCAATATGATTTTTAAGTAACAATTTCCATCGCGGTTTAAATTTTTTTATCGTTCATCACTTTTATGCATTATTTTTGCAATAAAAATATATATTATTAATCGACGTTAGCTACGTGTTTTTAACTGAGTTTACTACTTTCATTTCCTATCAAAATCAATAAAAACGACAACAATAAATCATTAAATAATATTTTCACAAAATTAATGTGATGAAAAATACTCGGAAAGTATCTATCGTTAAAAAAATAGAAGGAAATGATTTAAAATTCGTGGAATATTATTAATTAACAAAAATGTCTGTAATTTCTTGAGTATTTTTCAAATTATAAAAGAATTAAAACTTATAATTATATATTTAACTCTAATGTTGAATTTCACATCACAATTTCTATATTAGTGTTTGTTTTTCCATCACTGGATTGGTAACAACACATTGTCATTTTTGCTACTGTGCAATAATAATAATAATAGTAATAGTAATAGTAATAATTTTTTAGATTCTTTTATTTTTTTAATATATTTATTAGAAGAGTGTGATATGTGCATGCATACCCTTGTTTCTCTCTCCTCACCTCTCTCTCTCTCTCTCTCTCTCTCTATATGTTTATATTTATTATACTTTTCTTTTTCTGTCTTGTCTTTTTATTTTCAATGTTTTTGGTGAGAGTTGAGAAGGTAGTGTGGGACCCATTTACAGCTTATGTTCGGCTGTCCGGTTCTTCTCTGGTGGCGGAGGGGCCACCGCGCACCGGCGGCAGTCGGTGGTGACACGTGTGTTTGGGGCTGAATCACGATGTGTGGCTTGGACAAGTGGTCTCCTCATTTCTCCACGTTTCGGCTCAAAATATTGGTACTACTTTTACAAATTTGAAAAGTTTGTGGGGAGGAAATTATAAATGGCATGGAAAGGTCATATAATTCAAAGTCAAATTTGAATAAGTCAATACTATTATTATTTATTATTATTATTAAACGAGGTGTCTCCAAATTCAGTTAAGTTATTTAGTATTTACTTTTTTTTTTAAATTTTATTATGGATATGGTTGCTAGTTATAAATTGTCCCATATTTATGACTTACATCTGTTTTATTGTATATTTAATTGCATTAATTTGTTTTGAATAATTGTCTAACTATTTAAATATATATGGACCATGTTTAAGGAAATTAAAATTATTTGACTTATAAAATGGTTGCTAATATTGACTTAGGCTCCACAAATAAATTCGAAATTATTAGTTCGAGTTCTATAAGACGTGGACATATATATATATTTCACATGATATGAGTTTTTTCTTATAATTTATTTAATTGTTCTTTGTTACATTAGTATTGATAGAATCGATATATTGTACAATTAATTAAGATATTGATATAATCATATAACTAGTTATGAACTCATGTAGTTCAAGCCGACATATTATGTTTTAATTAAAATTATTTAATATATAATATGATATTATTATTATATTATTATTATTATTATATGAATTGCATAATAAAAGTATACCTTATCTTTTCATAACATTTGTATAAATAGAAATTATTTAATAATATAAAATAATACTTAAGAAATAAAATTAAAGGTATAATCCATTAATGTTAAATACAGGTAAAAACCCAAAATTATTGGCTAAATATATGCCAAATGGTTCAAAATTAAATAATGGCATCATATAAGTTTGTATAAGTAGTTTATTTATTCATCTTATCTTGAATGAAATCTCACCTTTTTTTGCCTAAAAAAAATAGTTTTTATAAATAAATATATATATATTTAGACCAAAATAATACCAATTGAACAATTATATCATATCATTTAAATTGCAACATACTTTTTTAAATTTTAAAAACTCATAAATTTTATATATATATATATATATATATATAATCACTCAATATATAGTTCAAACACTTAATACAAACTTATTATGGATCTGCTTCTGAGTTATAAACTTGTCCCATATTTATGACTTACACATTTTTTATTGTATATTTAATTCCATTAATTTGTTTTGAATATTTGTCTAACTATGTTAATATAAAGACCATATTTAAGGAAATTAAAACTATTTGACTTATAAAATTGTTGTTGATATTGACTGAGTGTTCGTAAACAAATTCAAGGTTATTCATTCGACTACACATGTTGGTTATATTTATTTTTTTTCATATAAATTTATTATTATTTATTTAATTGTTCTCTATATTAAAAAGACGTATTAATGAAATATTGTATTGTTTAATATATTGAGATATTGATTTAATCAAGTAATTATCATTTCTATAAAAATAATAGCATTCTGAAAATTATGTCAGGACATTCCAATATAAGAAACGTAGATGTGAAGCATTTCAAGGATAAGATATAGTACTGTTTGGATTATAATTATTTTAAAAGTAGATTTAAGTAATGAATATGAAATACAATGATTTTGGTATAATTATTTACCGTAAGATAATATTTTGATCTATAATTAATTTGAAATGAGAAAAAATATTAATTTTCAAATATTAACTACCAGCGGAATATAATAACGTAAAACTTTTAATCTTTTTTCATAATTTATATTTGACTTTTGTGATAATTATTAATTCAAAATAAATCTTACCATATAGTTAATGGATATAAGGGTGATCAAATCAAAATTTATTTTAATTACAAAATAAATATTAATAAATAGGCATAGAAGGACCAAAGAATTAATGTTAGTAATTAATTAGTCCATATAATTCTACTTATATATTAAATTAATCAACATTGTAATAAGTCCATCGACTTATATTATTTATTACATTCAAATATTCACTACTGGCACCTTTTATCTTCTTCTTTTTTTCTTTTTCTTTTTCCTGAAGCGAAAACGATAACTTATTATTTATTGAACGATTACAATCATCAATATCAAATATGTATATCTAACAACAATTGACAACTATAATAATCATACTCTAATTATCAACATCAGACATATATATCTAATCAATACATACTATTAAAGTATAATAACATCTTCATACGTGTTGGTGGAATTTGAACCCATAATCTAAAAGTCATAGGGCCTCTGCTCCGCCAATTACTTACACCCCTGTCCTATATATAAAAGTTTCAATTTTTTTCACTATTACGTCCATGTTAACTACAAGAAAATAGATAATATCATGAACAATATATTAAATAAAAAAATACACCATTACTAAAACACTCACAAATTTCAAATTAATTATTATTATTGTAAAAGTAATAATATATATATATAATTATCGAATTGTTTCTATATTTTATTAATTAATATTACTTACATAAAAAATAAACCGAAAATTTTAGCATGAAAAGGGGCTAAACCATTGTGGAAAAGAAGCATACAATTTTGACCATTCTTGATATTATTTTATAATTATAAGGTCGTAAATTGTGTATTGGTAGATTATTAAGTCAATGTCAAAAGTGGCTACTCAATTATGAAATGTGCGTTGAACCCACTTTATTTCATTGACAATTGAAACATAATAAGGTGTAGATTGGATGTGGGCTTATTATTTTAGACTCTTTCTTTTCTGTTTTTTTTTTTAATAAATGCAATTAATTATCTCATAAAGCACATTAAAATACCAAAAAGTAATTGAAGATATTATTAATTATTATAAATTCATTAAAAATAATTATGTCGGCTAACAATGTCTTAGCCTAGTGGTCGTTCAAATTCCACGAACAAGTTTGATGTTATGGGTTCGAATCTCATCAGATTAGTGGTGTATATAGTAGAATCAGTCAGGGGGCACGAGAGGCGGTGGTTTACCCTGCAGCGGATATCAGTGTTCGAGTTCGCTTATCTCCAAGTATTCGTCTCACTTTATGTGAATTTATTATAATTTATTTTATTATTCTTTATTATATTGGCGTGTGAATTAAATTAATGAATTGCTCGATTTGCTTGTCGAGACGGTGATGTGATCATGTAACTGTAGAAAAAAAAAAAAAAAAAAAAAATGAAGTTATGTGGGATTAGGTTTGAGATTGTGAAAGTGGATAAGGGAAGGTAGGGTTACAAAATGAGTAAGGCGCCGAAAATTAAATGGGGGATTCGGAAAGTTGTTTAGTCAAATTTAAACACATTAATCCATTCCATGCATGGACTTCAAAACAATCATTTCAAATGCGTGTAACTACACACAAATACACACACTTATGTATATATATACAGATTCCATTTTCAATTTTCCAATTTTTGCCACGGAAAATAATCATCACCTTCGCCTAACTTTCAATTTACATACGAGTTTACGGCAATTTGCTTTCCTATGATATTATAAATAAATAAATTATTTTTTATAAAAAAAATTATAGTAATTTGCATGTATTTTTTAAAATAAACCAATTTATCTCTTTAGATAAATTGCTTTATTTTGAAAAATACAGAGAGATAGATTGCTGCACTTTTAAAAATATATGGAAGTAAATTGCTATTTTTATTTTCATAGGGTAATTTGCTCATCTACAATATTACAAAGGAATTGCTTGCATTTTTTCCATTTACATATAAAAAATCAATTATAAATTAAAGGGATAATTACACTCATCTCTCATGAAATTTGGTGTAATTACACATAGACCATTATGGTTTGGGAAATTACCTCTAGCACCCCTGAGATTTGCTTCTGTTTAACAAACTCATCCCCCGTTAGTCAAAATTCACTGAATTTACAAATATTAACAAAAAATTAAAAACAAATCTATATTTACCATTGATTGACTTATTGCAGGTCAAATAAATTTTTTTATAACCAAATTACCCCCATACGTTTTCACACATTAATGCATATGAGGATATATATCTTCACAATTATAAGGATAGTTTAGTCCAAAAAAAATTGTTTAACCTACAATAGATCAATAATAAGTCAATCGAGGGTATATACTATTTTTTATTCAGTTTTTTTGTTAATATCAGCAAATTTAATTAATTTTGACTAACGAAATGACTAATTTGTTAGACGGAAGCAAACTTTAAGATTGCTAAATGTAATTTTTCAAACCACATAGAGTCTAAGTATAATTATATCAAACTTTAGAGAAGGGGAATGTAATTATCCCTAAATTAAAAGTGAACTCAAACGCCTCAAAATCTGCATATAATCTTCCGTCTTTATCTGTACAATGTAAACACGTTATGTTAGAATTTGCAACTCTTTACATTGCTAACAACGAGTGATCATAATTCAGTCAATTAAAAAAAAAGGGTCACATTGGATAATTATGATTAATGACCCTTGATGATGTGATTACGATATTTTGGAATATTAGGCGCCACCACCCCACCCCCCAAAAAAAGAACAAATTTAAATATCAAACTTTACATATAAATTATTCAAATGTTGAATATTAAGAGTATGGTCGGTACCGTCATTTCTTAAAAAATATATATAAATGTGTGATTAAGAATTTCAAGACTCTGTGCAATTTCGAGTGAGTTATAGTAATTAAATGACACAATTATCATATAATTAAATTTATTTATTTTCTTTAGATACCCTTTTAATTTTATATTAAATTGGGTTGCATATTGTGTAATCGGATTATGAAAGTGACGATTATCCTAATGTTTTTTTAATCTAATATTATTTTTTTAATTACCTAAAAAGAATTGGAAGGGTTTGCATGGTTTGTGGACGTAGTTCCAAGCCTTGTTGTCTAATTTTGGTCCTACCATTTGATATGTGTCCTTAGGCATAATAATAATCCCTCAAACATATATAGAATAGACATTTTATTTAGAAAAAAATTGATTTATTAGATTATTTGAATCGAATATTTTGTAAATACGCGTTATTTGACAATTAAATGATTCAGAATAAATCAGTTTTAATCACGTTCATTTTCCAGCTTATAAAATCAAGGTGTAATGGCAGTTTTCAGACCAATTATCAGATAAAAAAGTGTAATGAACTAAATGTAACATAACACGAGACGAAATTACGAGCAATTACACTACTGAACTTACGAACTGGTGGAAGTGCTCTTAATTTTTAATACAAATTTACTAAAACTCAAAAAAGAAATATTTTAAAACAAAATAAAAAGAGAAAAAGGAAAAGTTGGTCCCCAGAATGTATAATATATAGTGTATAGATTGGTGATGAAATATTATATGTTATCTCTAATTCATACTTTTTATATGGGACATCTGAAGTTTTTGAAGTGATTTTACGTACCCATTCCACATCACATTCCGTCCCTTCCATTTCCCTCATTTGTCCCTTTTTCCTCTCAAACAAATATGTAGTAATAATATATTTAACCAATAATTAAATTAAATTAAAGAACATTTAAAAAATTCGATATTCAAATTGATATTATTTTTCAACTTCAATCAATCGTACAAATCAATCCAACATTTTATTACGAAAGGGTGTTGTATCTCGTATTTTATTTAATATCTTTTTTATGTAATATATAATTAAGTAAATTGTTAGATGCAAACACAGATCCAGCCCATCCATAATGGTCGATAACTCCGCGTATTTGTTCTTTTGGACTCCGTAGAAATTGTAAAATGCCATTATCCCTTTGACTGCAGCATCACGTAGGATTCCCCACCCCCTACCAAGCCTGGGTTGCCCTTTGAAGCCTCGTCACAATTTAATTTCATCCAACCTACGTCCTACCAAGTCCATAGGGAATAAAAATACAAAAATCTTATTTATATATAACAATATATCACGTAACTCGTGTTGTATGTATATTTAGAAATCAAATCATACTGTAGAATTTTAATATTTATTTTATTAATTATGTGTGTGTTTGTAATTTTTATTAGTAAAAATTATATGGCAATCAATAAAATATTTTGATCGACATTGCAATTAAGAAAAAAAAATTAACTCTGCATTATATTTGATAAATCAACTTTTTAATTGACCTAAAGAGATCATTATCTAGCTCACAGCTAGCAATTATTCTAGAAATTAGATTTGTTTTATGTAAAATTATATATATATATATATATATATATATATAGATAAATCCTTTCCAAATATTTGTTTGTTCGAAAAATAAATTAAGTTTGTTAAAAAAAATAAAAAAATAATAATTCCCAAATATTTTACATTATGCTAAGATATTTGGGGGGTGACTTCCCAATTTCCATATTTTTATGAGGTATAAATATAAATACTTATTTGTTGCGTGTACGACTTGACGGCGTCGTGTAGCGACCAAACCAGCCGACTCGTGCAGTTCATGTGATTGGCTATCTCCCCGGCCTTTTCAAATCTCCGGACCCAATCTAATCTCACCGCCGAGTGCACAGCGGGGATTTCCATCCAACCAATGAGGAAACGACACATCCCTCGTAGACCGAGCCACGTGTCGGCGCACGTGCGGGCCTCTCATCACAAGCGGGTGCATCCAAAAGCACCTGATCTTTCCTTTACATTTCGTATAGAATCAAATCTCCCATTAACCCTTTTGGTTTATTTTATTAATTAAAAAAACAAGGATTAATAATTTAATTAATTGCCGCCCGCCTCTGTTAATCCCTATTTTACTTCTTCCCCGTTACCAAACAAACAGAAATTAATTTAATTTAATCCCGATTACAGGTGTGAGAATGTCCGCCGGTGCCGGCTTTAATTCCATTTGGGATTAATTTAAAAATTGGGTTTATTGTTAAGTAATCCTGCTTTAGCTTTATCTAATACTATCATGTGATAATGGCACTATTATGTAAGTGACACTTGTTATTAATTACCTCTTACATGATAATCTTTGTTTAAAACCATGATTTTGCCCGTTAACAACAAAATTTCGTTAATTACACGATGCCAATACTTAATTAGATGATGTTAGTGATTCAAATTATTAAAATACAAAGATATATCTATTTATAATATTGTCCTCGCGATGATTTTTTCAAATACAAAAAGTATGATTATGATAATTATTTTTTATTTAAATTATAAAAGGGTAGATTATGATGAACTCTTCTCATATTTGTCATAATTATGAATATTCTATGTTGTTTGGAGAATTACCAATATCTTCTTGATTTTAACAGTCGTTTAACAATTAGCCTAATTCGTTAGTTTTTATTAGGTTTCCATCTATTTTTTTAGCAAACTGACCAAAATATGTTTGTGTACTAAGAATTATAATTTTAATTATATTTTAATCTCTTTTTTTGATTAAGTGGAATGTTTTCTTATAATTTTTCAAATTTTCCCATCCACCCAATCTAGTTTTTTTTTACAAATTTTTATTTATTTTTAAATACAGTAAGGGTAAAGTTGATAATTTCATACATTTATCCAATGATTATATAATTTAATCTAATTTTAGGAAAATATTTATAATTTTTTAAATAAATAGGGGGTATTCATAATTATGATAGACTTAGAGAAGTTTATTGTAATTTATCCATTACAAAATTCTTAATTAAACTCATTTTAAAAATTCAAGGACAAAAAATTGTGGGTAGTAGTTGAAGCTCTAGCAAATGATGGGGAAAATTATGAAGTTTGAGGTTCAAACAATTCACACTCTTGCACAAGTTATAAATTAATCTTATTCTCTTCAACTTTTTCAAACTTTTACAATGAAATTAAGGGTATTTATACTATGCTAACAATAAATATGAGGGGGCGTAAAATTGATTTTACCTCCTCACCAACGACTAATTTGTGAAAATAATTTACTTCAAGAGGTAACATAAAATTGCAATATAATTCAAATTGTACAGTTATGATCTTTCGTTGCTTCTTACAGAAAGAATTTGACTTTTCTTTTGAATCACCCTTTGATTGAGTTTATTATCTCCATCAAGTAGGTTTGCTTATAAAAAATACTTACTCATCAACTAAACTTCACATTAATGAAGCGACCAATCGAATACACAATTATGTAAGAACTCAATCTAACATCGACAAAATGAGTCAAGCATACAACTTTATAACAGAAAGTGACTGATTCTTACTTATTGGTTTGGCATATATTGCAGAGATTGTAAGTTTTCTTATCTTGAGTTTTGATGTAATTGCATGAAAATTTCATGTGGTTTAAAAAATTACATTTAGTACTATCAAGATTTGCTTATGTTTAACAAATAGATCTCTTTGTTATATTTCATTGAATTTACTAATATTAATAAAAAAAAATTGAATCAAAATTGATATTTACCCTCGATTGATTTATTACTGACTTATTGTAGGTTGAATAATTTTTTTTGACTAAACTACTATTACAACGACGAAGATATACCTCTTCACATGCACTAATCTGTGAGGACGTATTAGCGCAATTTGTTTATAAAAAGATTTATTTAATTTGCAATAAATTAGTAATAAGTCAATTAGGGATAAATGATTTGTTTTTCAATTTTTTTGCTAATATCAGCACATTCGTGATTTTTTATTGACGAATAGACTTATTTATTACACAAAAGCAGACCTCAGACTGCTAGATGTAATTTTTCAAACCACAAGGTGTTGTAAGTGTAATTACACAAAACTTCAAGAAAGGCGGTGCAATTATGCTTATTAATTAATAATTTTATGATAAATTATAACAGACTATTATGAGATTTATCATAATTATAATTACCCACTCATTGTTTGAAAAAAATTTACAAATACCCTCTAAATTTAATGACTGTTTTACAAATATCATATCGTGACAATCCATTATATGAAAGTATTTATTATACAACAATTAACTTCAAAAGTTATCTATAATTTTTAAAATAAAAAATTATTTATAATTATAACAAATTTCAAATGAACTCGTTATGTTTTGTCTTTAATTTTATAATCAGTAGTTTACCCCCTAAAAAGCATTGTACCATGTATTGACACACATAGAAAAACATACTTTAATAATAACCCATAATTTGTATTTTTTTTAAAAAAAAGAGTATTTTACAATTTAAGACCCATAAATCAAGAAAGGTGGCTTTTCTAGAAAATAAATAATAGGAGATAATATTTTCTTGATGGAAAAGTAGTAATAGAAAAGGAGAAATATGGTAAACATAGGCACGTGCACACATCAACTTTAGGGTACATCGAATAATTAACAAATTTTATTTATTTATTTTTAAATTTAAAAAAAAAAAAAAAAAAGAAAATAGTGTGTTTGTGTGTGTAGGATTAGAATAAGAAAAACAGACTTGAAAATGAAGCAAGTCTGCATTATAAAGATTCCGGCGTGCACTAAACACAACACAACACACACACACACACACACACACTTGGCGTTTTAATCTCGAGGCACCCATCCCCATCCAATCCCATCTCGCCACGTGTCCGAACACCTCCTGCTCATCTGAATCATTAGTGGGTCCTGCACTGATCGCATGTTTTCTAGTTGTACTGCCCTATTTTTATTTTTAATTAATGCTTGCTACCTCCCTCCAATTTTATTTTATTTTAAATTAAAAAAATTTATGTTAATATTCTTAAAAGTACTATTTCAAAGCTAGTGGGTTTGGAGTTAATTATTTTATATAAAATGGTGGTTTTTTTTTTTTTTAAAGAAGAGATTAACATTTTTATATAAATGAAAAACGAGCTTTTGATTCTGAGGAAAAAAGAATGGTTTTATATATGGTTGAAATATAATTATTTTGATTAAAAGAGTAATGACGTGCTGTTTAAAAAGTATTGTGTTACGATGTACAATAAAAATAATTGAAGACTAAGAATCTGGGTAGTGTTTAATTAATTTTAAGAATTAATTGGACGTAATGTACATAATAATATCATAACATATATTATTGATGTCATTATATTTATAATTAAATGAAATAATTTTCAATCTTACGTAAATGGTATTAAAATAAATGAAATGGAAATAACTAATATGGGTTTTTCATTACCCCATGAGGCACGCATGCATGTATGGTTCTTTACTTGATATATTTGCTATGATGTATGGACACGGACACGATATGATACGGACACGTTGACACGAAAATGTAAAAAAAATTAGGACACAACACGACACTGATACAACTATAAATAATATATATTCTCAATTTCTCATAAAATTAAAATATTCGATATGAAAAATACTAAGATAAAATATAAATTAAGCATGTCTTACATCTATATTTTTAATCAAACGTGGCTTACACAATGAAAAAGTTCTAATAATTTACATTGGTTAAATTATTGTGAACATCTTTTGAATTTTTAATTTCATTCTAATACTTTTAGTTTAAGAGGAATGGATTAATTCTTTTTATTTTATTAAGCCTAAAATTCTTTTTTTTTTTAAAAAAAGCCCAAAATTAAAAAATTATAAATTTTTTTCAAAAAGTGTCCAAAACTTGTCCGACACTCCTCCAAAACATGTTGGACACGCCAACAGCCGTGTTCGTGGCGTGTCCGATGCCGTGTCCGAGTCCGTGTCGGACACTACATTGAATAATTTTTCGAAGTGTCCGTGTATTATAGCATATTTGTCATGTTAGTTAATTGGAATTTCAACAAATAAACTAATTTAAAGAACATTTTTATTTATTTATTTATTTATTTATTATTATTATTATTATTATTATTATTATTATTATTTAAAGAAAGGGTAAAAGAAGTCTACAAGGCAGATACATTCCCTTTTTTGCCCCTAAATTTGTATATAAATTAATCAAGATATTACAATATTGCACACTAGAAATGGAAATTTGGATTTATTTACATTTAAGAATTAGAAGTTGAAAGTTTATACAATCCATAAAAATAACAAAATCCCTTCATCTTTTTTGCATAATATTCAATTACTAAGTTTTAAACATCATCTTGAAATTATTGATTTAAACCAGTAATTTTTTTTCTTTTCCAGAAAAGTGACATAACATCATCGATAATCAAAATACGAATCAATAATTCACTAATCATATACTAAACTAAGAAATAAGACAAATATTAAAACGTCTTGTGAGACTTAAAACCAAAAGTTGATGATTATAAGTGTTTGATGATTTAAGTTAGCATGGTTAGGCAAATGTCACCCTCAAATCTCCACGATCCTTTAATTCTAACTTGGTGTGGTACACATCTTTCCTGCACTTAACATTTCCTCATACATCCTTTTTTTGTATTTATCATGATATTGACAGAGTGTTATGATTACAAAAGTTCTTGAAATTTTGTTGAATTTGGACATGTGTAAATGAAAAAGGTAACTAATTTAATTTAACATGTATGCTTGTTGATTAATTTGTTGATAAGAACACATCCAGATTAGGAAAGAGAAGAATGGGTTTTAGAGATTTCATGATTTTAAAGATCATGGGTTCGAATCCCGTTTTATGCGTGGGTTTTGAAACATTGTTTCTACTGAATAGTAGGTGTTGTTTCTACTATAATAGTAGGTGTTGGTTAGATATAGTGTATTGGTATTATTTATTAGAGTATATGACTGTTGTACTAGTCTTTGTTAAATATTGATATCCGGCAAGAATAATTGTAATCAATTTATTTCAACGCTCTTACTTATGTTCCTCTTTGCATTTAATAAAGAGGCGGGTCATTTGAGTTTCACTAGATATGCGGGTGTATATATATTCATTTAACGTGAGCTTATTATAATATGCATATATCTCACTTAATGTCAGTTTATTGTATAATCAGCTTATTGATCGAATTGATACATTTGTTATTCTATTGATGTTAATGTAATATATAATCTTTGTTTAAAAAAAATAAAGAAAGAAAGAAAGAAAAAAAAAAAGAGGCGGGGTAGATGAATGAAGTCTTAGTCTTTAAGGTCGAAATCTCATGGATAATTTATGAAATTATGGGTCAAAATTCTATTAGATTTGTGGGTATTTGAAATATTTTATGGGTTTACTGTAATTTGTTATTTTATTATTTTGTATATTTTGAATTTTGGTGAGGGATATATTTATATATTGAATTTTTCTAAAATTATTAATATAATAATGTAGTTACTGTTTATTGGAGGGGGGGGGGGGGGGGGGTGGGGGGGGATTGGAGGGGAACAAGAAATCCGTGAATTTCGCCAAACCAAAGCAACTTTGATTACCAAACCCAATTTCAAAGTCGTTTTAGACAACTACATTCATGAAAAAAGGACTTATTAGTCGTGGTTACATGTTTTTACATGTATATAATAATAAATTTTTATATTTTTTAAAATATATTATAAATAAAAATTAAATATATAAATCAATTGATCAATTTTTAAAAAAAAATAATTTACGGCATTATCAACGCGATAGAAAAATTAATGTGTGGTATCACAATGTCCATTTGTGAGTGAAAAATAATTTTTTATCTCCTTCTGTATATTAGCATAGATTACAAATATTATAAGGGATAGTTACACTCTTCTTCATTGAGATTTGATGTAATTACAGGTAAACTCATGTGGTTTGGAATATTACATCTAGCACCCTTAAAGTTTGCTTCCATCTAACAGATGAGTCACTCTATTAGACAAAGTTCAACAAATTTGCTAATATTCACAAAAAAAAGCTATATTTACCCCAATTGACTTATTATTAACTTATTACGGACTTATTGCATGTTAAATAAATCTTTTTATGATAAAATTACCTTCATACGTCTTCAAGTGTTAATACATGTGAGGAGGTACATATTCACCAATACAAGGACAATTTAGTCCGAAAAAAATATTTGACCTGCAATAAATCAATAATATGTCAATTTAGGGTAATTAATGCCGTTCAATCTTTTTTTTTTTTTAATATCAATGAATTTAGTGAACTTTGACCAATGAGTGAACTTATTTATTAGACAAAAGTAAACCTCATGACTGCTAAATCTAATTTATCAAACCATGTACAAAAACTTTATGTGTAATTACGTCAAACTTCCGATAAGAGGAATGTAATTATTTCATATTATAATGATCATAAATCAGTTACACATGCTGAACTCGGAAATTTTGCACAAGCCTTGATTAAATTTCTGTAGGGTTTTGGTTCCATTTTTCTTACAAATTAATTAGTAGTGGCATATTGTTGATCGTTATAAATTAGTAATTATAATTTATTGATACTTAATCATTTATTAATTAATATCCCGATGATAATGCAATTTGTCTTTTCATAAAAAAGTTCTCTGCAAAAACCTTCCATTTGTCGAACTTTTCGAATTAAAATTAATTTTAAATTAATATGGGTTCCAATTTGAGAATTATCCACCTTTCCTAATCATTAATTTGTTGGACAAATCCCACAAGTGGGGAATATTATAGGCGTGTCAAGAAGTTTAGATTCGACCTAATTATTTTTTATTTTTGGACGATGAAATGCATTAATTGTTCTTTGATCATCACTTGAGTGCTTGGGGGAATATTTACATGTTCATGATAATTTGCACTATTGTGAAAAGCAAAAATTGTTATATATCATATAATGCTTTTTATATCTCCCATTATATGGACTATTATAGACGAGTAATTTTAAATTTCTAATTATTTAATGGAAATTCCGACAGATACGTGATAACTTTCGACGAAAAACGTCTAAAAATTGAATAGAAATTCTAAATCGAACCACATACATGATTTTGCAAATTTATTGGTAAAAATGTTATAATGATAATATATATACTTAGAGAACACAGATTTCTTTCGGACAAATTAAAAACGGATTCTTTTCCCTAAACACTACAAGAAAATTGCTCAATTGATCATCAGAGAAGTATATAAAAGTTTAAACTGTTAGAAAGGGAACATATGAATTCTGCACGTGAAATATTTCTTTTATAAATGATTAGGGCAATGAGATTCGAATTGAATCTAAAACTTTTCCTTTAACCTGACTTTGATACCGTATTAACAACAACTTCATCTAAATAGATAAGCTTTTAAAAAGAAAAAATTATTTAATGTTAATATAATAATATAATCAATATACTTTTAAATATATTCATATTTATAAGACTCGCTCTTGTGGTATTTGCAGCACAAGGGTGATGTGCTTTTACTTTGATATGAGATATGAGATATATTAGTTACCTACCAAAATAGTAGGAGGTGTGTTTGGTTACGACAAGATCTCAATCTCTGGTTATTCAAATTAGAAAAGTGGAAATGAGAGGGTTTCCCCAACTCGGATTAAACAAAATACTGAGAATCTAAAGCTTAAACCCAATTGGATCATCTTTTGGAATTTCTCTTTGGAGAATGAGTAGTTGCAAGTCAAGTCAATTATTATTGATTGGAAGGGGAAAGGATCGATCATGTAGAATATATTATTAATTATTTTTTCCGACCCTTTTTCATGTTCCTAAAATAATTGGATCCTACTCTTTGTAGGTTCTTCAATTCTCCACGTCTATCTTTTCTCCCCCTTTAAAAAAAAAAAAAAAATTTAGGGGGGGTGCGTCATCATCAACAGCCCGAATAGGGTTACATGAATTTCTGTTTTAGGGTTTACATTTGAAGATGTGGGAAAAGGGCAACTGAAAGTTGAAAAATTCTTACAACGTTTGTTTCCCGACATTTTCCTATTCAAGACTAGAGAATTTTTAGTGGGTTTTGTGAAGAAAAAATATGCCTAGTTTTTAGCATTTCCAACATGTGTGAAAGTGGAGGAAAGAAAACTTTAATTAGTACGTATATGTCAATTTACGTTCAATACTATCGGTTTCATACAAGAAAGTGAACGATATTTATGCCTAAAAATCCCCACACGTGCTAATGCTATTTTATTAGTTTTTCGTAAAATAACATTTGTGTTAGAATATCGTTTCTAGCAACGGATACTTAATTTTCGTACAGGATTAATATATACATGTCGATTAAGTTTACTCTATTAATTTCTATATATGACCCTTTTTTTATTTGGTATAAATTAAACGCTGAGCGATAAGAATAATATATATATATTGTGGTGACATGGAATGTATAAGCATGCATAAGGGTTATTCTGCCAGCAAAGATGGTAATGGAAAGAGTAACCCTATTCATCAAAATACTAGAATCTGGTTCTTTAAGAATATTTGTACAACATAATTAATAATGTCTGATTGTACAGCATTAATTAATATTCATGTTCCTGATATTTCAAGCTGCAGCTTTAATTGGTTGTACGTTACGCATAATTCACAGCAGGAAGAAAGAAAATTAAAATGGTTGTACATTCAATGATATCTGCAGCAATATGCATGCATGCATGCAACTTATGTCTTTTTCCCTTTTAGTGATTCCAATGGAATTAAAAGGTATAGACATAGCTGTCATGTGTGTACATGTACACAACTATGAGCGGTTCGGAGACAAGATCCAAGGTTTTTGAGATGATGTAAAAGAGGAACAATCCCTGTAACTAAGCATATCTTCTTACCTTTTTGCTTCTCATAAATGAGGCATTGATGCTTTGCTACTCACGTTGTTGAAACAAATCCAAATTATTCACCCAAAAAGTTGACACGAATAAATAAAGCATTTTAAGTTTGTGTGATTCGATGATTCATGTCGAATTAATATCTGTTGAGTGATACATGACGTTTATCCTCAAGCATGTTAATGTTCTTGTTTTGATGAATTTATCTTCTTTTTTTTTTTAATTTGTTTCTCTAGTAAGTTGTAACTGCGTTTGGATTTCGGGTTTAGTTAGATAAGTTGACGATGGGGAAATAAAAAATAATTAGCAAAGAACATTAGGTAGTTTTTACTATTAATAAAATTGAAGGAGTATCACGCGATCTGATTGTCCTGTTAAATTACAGAATTAGCCAGAATCAAGAGACGACAGCTACATTATCACTCAATCTGCATAAATGCATTACCTTATATATATACAAATACTTCTTGACATGAACAAACGAAGATGTTCGTTCCCAAGATATTCAAAATTAATGTGTCTGATGTGGCCTCGAACCGGTGGCCCGAAATCAAGCCCACTTTTTAGCCCAATAAGCTAATCCATAAGGTCCAATGCGAACAAAGGCGCAAAAGGACCCTCTTCTCATGAGCAGTCCTAGAAGGCTTGTGGCCCAAAAATCAGGTATATCCAAGAAGCCCAAGATCCGATATGGCAGCCAACTAGGCATCTACTCGGCTGAAAGACTACCATTGGACTAGGTCATGTGAGAAAGCCTAGGGGAGCAAGCCCCTGGGGCATCAGACTCATCATCTCGCTGAAGTCCCCTGATCATGAAGGACTCCCATAAGACTTACTGACTAGAAGGATAAGGGCGATAGGGAGGACTTATCCATTGCCATCCACCTCCCTTAATCCACTCGGATGCCAGACCCCCTTAGGCCGATCGAGTGACCTCCTCTATAAAAGTAGGTTCAGTCCCCTTAGATTAGGGACAATTTTTGTAAGTCTTCATGAGCAATTCCTATCATATCTCTCTACTGCTATAATCTTTTCATCATACTTTATCTCAATTCGTACAAATTTTCTCTTTTTAGTATTTACCAAAATTCGATACTAGTTTGGATTTCGGAGTGTTAATTTTTTTTTACAAGTTCCCTTTCCAGAGTTTGTGTAAGTTTCAGCCCAATTTGCAAGCGCAAGTCCACATTCAATCGGACCCATGCGATTTTTACCAGCATCAATGTTCAAATTATTTTCTATAAGCAACTACTATTTTTCGCTTGGAACAATTTTTATTTGTCTCATCAATCGAAATGTTACCAACTTGAACAAAATAATAATAACAATAATTTTTGAATTTGTATTATTGTTTTATTCTCTTTGGAGTTCAAATTATTTGCAGTCCATATAGGCACACAGAAAAAGAAGATAACAATAAAAACCTAGGTAGAGTAGTACTATGATGTAAAAATGAAAATGATGGAACTATTAATCATGTAGGCACATTATAACTAGGTGCTGTACAACCTTTTGATCTATGACAGATCAGAGTCAATTATTCCTTTCTATTGCAATTTGTATTACTGAAATTGTGGTTTCGAAACCTATGAATAATCTACTTTTATTAGTAGTCACTTTAATAAATATAATATTTAACTGTAATTAATTTTTATAGTTAAAAATAAATAATTGTGGTAAAATAATTATTGATTACGGCCACACAACAATTGTTGATCATTATTTTTATAAGGGTGGCTAAAATATTATAGTTAAGAGTCGTGTCAAATATTTTTGTCACGACTCATAGCCATGCTAAATCATTTTGTCATTGTGGATAAACTAAATTTTTGCATTGATTTTATTTAATTATAATCGATAATAATTATTTACCACAATTTTAATCGTCCATAGCATTTAAAATGTAGGCAATCATAATTTTTTTCCCCAGTTAGTATTTTGTTTATTCGTTTACTTTGAATATTACTCAATTTATAAATATTATGTCTTGAATTAATATTTGGATTTAAATATATTAAATGGTGTAGCAATGATGATTTGAATCTAAACAATATAGGGATAGTTACACTCTCCTCCACTAAAATTTGGTTTAATTATACCTAGACCCCCTGAGATTTGTTTATGTCTAACTGTTAATCAAAATTCATCGAATTTGTTGATATTAACAAAAAGAATTGAAAAAGAAATCTATATCTATTCTCAATTGACTTTTTACTAATTTATTGCAGGCCAGAAAAGTCTTTTTATAGCCAAATTACCCTCATACGTCTTCACGCACTAATACATATGAAGAGGTATTTCTTCACCGTTATAAGAGTAATTTAGATGAAAAAAAATTATTTGACTTGCAGTTTGTTATTAATAAATTAATGGAGGGCAAATATCATTTTCATTCAGTTTTTTTATTTAATATTAACAAATTCAGTGAATTTTGACTAACAAATAGACTTATTTGTTAAACAGAAGTAAATTCCATAGGTGTCAGATATAATTTCTCAGACTATAAAGAATTTAGGTGTTATTACATTATATTTCAGAAAAAAAAAGTATAAGTACCCCAAAAATATATAAATATCTATAGAAACCCAAAACTCGAGGTGGATTAATGTAAGACACTTGACATTATGCGATCTCCTTAAAACCCTCTTCAAATAAACCTAATTGTGCGGAAAAATCTCACTTTTGGTCCCATTAGATAGGGTCATTATCACTTTCGATCCCGAGCTTTATGGGCTCAAGACTTTTGGTCCCACAATCCTAATTTTTTAACATAGTTGGTCCTGTTCCGTTAGAATTAACGGAAACGACACGTGACTTGGTCAACTGTTAGCTTAAAAAAAAGCGCCCTTCAAACATGTGTTCAGTTTTTTTGAAGGAAAAAAAGGCGTTGAAAAATATTTTTTACCTATTTATATATGTAAATAACCCAAAAACACTACATAACATTTTTATCACTTTATCTTGATAGCAATAGGCCAAAAGATGTCACAAAAATCTCAAAATGCTTCAAATATTGAATGCTATTATCACAAATTGATGGCTTAAATGCATAAAACCCCACTTATTTTAAAAATTCAGCTAAAAACCCTTTGAAAATCCTCTATAAACTGACCGTTATGCCCTTACTTACTAGGATTTTTTTTAAATGAAAAAACCCCTAAATCTGATCAATTCATTGTAATTGTTGATTTTAAAAAATTGAAAGTTTAAATTTAACAAACTTATAAACTATAAAAATATTTTATAATATAAATAATAAAATATAAATAAAAATATTAAATTATTACTTATTTTAATATAAATTAATTAAATCCAAACCCCCCCCCCCCACCTCCCCTGCTCCACCACTAGCTACGACGACGACACGCCCAGACCAATGAATTTGGGTGCGGTGTCGTCGTCCCCCAGAACTGTTCGCGATGGCATCTCTGTCGACCAGAGCTGTTACGGGCGCGACGTCGATTCGATGGCGTTGGCCATCACCATCGCCCTTCTCGGTGGGGGTGGCGGCGATGGCCGTCATCCCCAATTTTGAAAAAATATTTTTTTAATCAAGGTTTTAATTAAAATTAAATAAAGAATAATTGAATTTTTAAAATGTTTAAGAACTTTTAATAAAAATAAGAAAATTAATTTAAATTTTAAAAAGCATAAAATAAAATTAATTTAGGATTTTGAGTAGGGAAAATAAAAAAAAAAATAAAAGAGAAAGGGGTCAAAGGGTTACTTAGCCGTTGACTAACGACTGACTAACGACATGTGACTTGTCACGTGCCGTTTTTGTTAATTGTTAATGAAATAGGACTTTCCTGTTATAAAATTAGAGTGTTGGAACCAAAAATATTAAACCCGTAAAAATTTAAAAGTGAGAATGATCTTATCTAATAAATCAAAAGTGAGATTTTGCATAATTGTGCTTGTAGCCCTATTCATTATCATCAATCAACTGTACCCTAAAATAAAGTGCCTTTTAAGGGTCACCTACTACTACTATTACTACGTAACTCCAAATATTTAAAAAGTTACTATCTTAAAAATATTCATTTTATGTATAAATGAACTTTGCAATAATCTCTCATCATGCTATTTGTGATTTAATTGATACTCGTTGTGTGAGAAATTGTCCGTATTAATTTTATATGAACCTCGTGAGTTTGTTTTAAAAAGACGCATCGCTAGGAGATGAGGCATTGAGATTTATAAGCCATACATGCTCCTCATATGCAATTAATATGAAATGCTTACCTATATTACTATTATTATTATTATTATTATTATTATTATTATTATTATTACACTCTCTTCTCCTAAGTCTTGATGTAATTATATATAAACTCCCTGTGATTTGAAAAATTACGTCTAGCATCCCTTAGGTTTGATTCTGTCTAACAAATAAGTCTCCCATTAGTTAAAGTTCACTGAATTTGTTGATATTACTAAAAGGAAAAATTGAATGAAAATTAATGTTTACCCGATTGACTTAAAACTGACTTATTGTAGGTCAAATAATTTTTTTTGGACTAAACTAACCTTATAACAGTGAAGATATATTTCCTCATATGTATTAATGCGTGAAGACGTATGAGAGCAATTGAATCACAAAAAGATGTATTTGGCCTGCTATAAGTCAGTAATAAGTCAATTGGAGGTAAATACATATTTTTTTTTCATATTTTTGGTTAATATTAGTAAATAAGGTGAATTTTGACTAACAGATGAATTTATTTGTTACATGAAAGCAAACATCAGGATGCTAGATGTAATTTTTCAAACCTCATAGAATGTACGTATAATTATACCAAATTTTAGGGAAAATAAATGTAATTATCTTTATTATTATTATTGTTGTTGTTATTATTATCATTATGTGAAGTATCGATCAAGTATGATACAGTGCATGCAATAATTCTTGGAGTAGATAGTTATCTACTTGAATTTATGATGGTCCTTCTCTAAAAGGGAACTTTAACTGTAAACATAGAATACAAATAGTTTGAATTTTGTACACCTAAACTAGATTGGAGCATTAATTATAATGGAACAAATTTATTTATTTATTAATTATTTATGCATACACTTCGCTTTTTGTATCTGTTCGAATAATTATCGGTCAGGCGAGCATTCAATGTTATTTGAAAATTTTAATTTCTTGCTATTTTGTCATGGATGAAAATGATTAATTTTTTTTTTTCAAGAAAAGGGTTTGGAAGATAAATGCCTAATAATACAAGTACAATAAGGTAGTTAATTGAAATGGTGGGGCAATAATCAAGGTGTACAGTGGGCTGAGTCGACTCAGAATCAATACAGACTAATCCAAAAAGGCTCGGTTTAGAATTGGCCTACTAGTGTTCATGACCGGTCTTGAGATGATCTTGGGCCTCTAAGTGGGTTCTAATTATGTCCACTTTTAAAATTAGGTCCAACCCAAGAACAGGACGGATTGAGGCTCGGGCTAGGCCCACATCAGGCGTGAATGTGTTTTTTTTAATGATTTTGAGGCCTTTTTACAAATATTTACTTAAATTTATAATTATCTTATGAAATAAATAAATAATAAATTAAATCACAATAATAGTTCATAAATATATAATGAACTTTACTTACAAGTTTACAATAATAAACTTATGATAAAGTAAAATGACTTAAAATAAAATTAAAAAAAAAAAGTATTAATGAATTAAAGTACTAAAAAATTTAGAAGGAGAAAAATAAAGATAAAAGTTTTTAGAATCTCAAAAATATGAATAAAGTATTAATATAGTCAACTTAAAAGAATAAAATAAAAATTATATGACATGCACTATTTTAAAAAAAGGCCTAACAGATCCAGTTCAGGCCTGCTCCAGGACCAGGTGGTCTTGGGCCATTGAGATGAGTTGGTCCAAGTATTGATTTATGGGTACCAGCCCGATCCCAAAAGAATCTGGACCGAATCAATTCATTTTTTTTTATTAATTCATTAAGATTCTGAAATAAGTTAACCTAACCTAGTCACTGTACATCCTGAGGCAATAGTGGACTATAACACAGTGTCGTGCAATAGGGATGAGATTAGGCAGCTCTTTACTATAGATGTAGGAATTATTGGAGATGTAGGGTTTTACTCTATAGTCTAAACTACAATAATGATAAGTTTTCATCCCATTCATTCAATTTTTGGTTTAATTTGTGGTCGAAAATGACTTGGAGAGTGGGGAATATTTTAATATTTGTATCGTTTAGAGTATCAAGGAATTATAGTGGAAGTCAAATAATTAAAACAGAAATAAAACTTGTGTTTTTGTAAAAGTTAGTGAGGAGTAGAAAAAAAGAAAATTAAAATATTTGTATTTGGTAAAAAATATAAATGTTTGGTTGTTAATTAGTTTAGATATAAAAAGATCAATTTGTCCTTACTCTACATGAAAGATTGAGGGTTATTTGGCATTTTACAAACTTCGACAAAGGTGAAAATATCTAAATTAAGCTAAAATTATTTATAAGTATATCGAAAGTTGATACAAGTATTCCTCCGGCAACTTATCTTGATTTACATTTCTAAGCGCCCCTTGATAACTTTTTTCTTAAAAGAACAACTTTCTCTCATGATCACAGATACTATTAATAAGATTGTATGTCTCATAAGATGTTAATTTTTACTAATTATAATAAAATAATTAATATTTTTTTAAGAACGTTGAGTGCTTATAAGTTCTCAAGCAAAATATGTATATATATATCATAAAAATGATGACCCAATAGCTCGAAAGCAGAAAGGATCCTGGAAGTAAGCCCGTTAGCCCATTGCAAGTCTAATGATTTCGATCAACTCATCATAGGAGTTGGGCTTGGAAGGAGCCTTGAAATAAGCCCACTGGGCCATTGCAAGCTTAAGGATTTTGATCGACTCCGCCAAGGAGTCAAGCGCAGGCCTAAAGCCCTCAACGACATGCATGGCAGCTGACTTGCTTTCAGGGAGCTTAATGGACATGCGGCGGGAGCCATCGTAAGCTAGCTCGGCCAAAAGGGTTACCAGCTGCCAAATAAGATGTCTAGGGATCTAGAGAGTTTTAGTGGAAAAGTCTGCTCAACTGATCGGTTGAAAAGGCAGAATAGCCTTATCTCTGGTGGATCGATCCTATCCTTGAGGATAAACCCTATTCCATTGAAAAACACTTATCCAAAAAGACCGGTTCCTCGAGGGAAGATTTAGCCAAGGGTAGGAGTAAATCCCCCTCCCAGTCCAATTGGAGACGGAAGCCTTATCATGCAATCATTCTTGCTTTTATTTTACCATGCATTATTTCTTTTAATTTCTTGCAATTATCTTTTCACGATTATGTACTGATTCAAGTATTGGAGTTTTAAAGTGTTTTATAAAGGTTTTCATTTTAAAAGGTTGCAACAATCCAGACCCAAAAACTCCGAGTTGGGCTTATTGAAATGAACAATCTTTTACTCCTGTAAAAAATATGTATTATATGTTTATAAATTAATTATTTAAATAAGCTAAAAAACGTACTTTAGTTTATGCATTATTTTATAAGATAACTGTGATGTCCCATGTTGTTTTTTATTCTATTTTGTATTACAAAAGTCTTCGATGATATGATGAGACATGTTGAAATGCAAAATTTGAGAATAAATATATCTCACAAGATCTCCACTAATGTTCAATCAATTGACAAAGTCAGATTATAATTTTGAAATTTTTTTAGAAAAAAATGGAAAAAGATTACGCTTTTTGACAACATTGATTAATTGTTATTGATTTGTTGTCAGAAAACTAAACATATTGATCCACAAGCCCAATGACTAAATGGGCTAATGGGCTTTCAGCTAAAATTCATGACCCATTAAAAAATTACTGAGAATCGTCTGCGAGAGTTTTAATATATTCAACTTTTAGTTTCAAAAGAACAGTTTTGAAGTGTTTAGAATTCAACTTCTGCTCTTGGAGCTACTAAAAAGTTTGCAATAACTTTTGAAAAATATTTTTAGTTTTCGACTTTAAAAGAATACTTTTGAGGTATTCTGATTGTCAATTTTTGTTTTGAAACTGCTAAAAAAAATACTTTTAAACCTAAAGCTAAAAACAACTTCAAGAGTGCTTTTAGCTGCTTTAGTTTTTTTATAAATAAGTTCAATTTCTTTTAAAATTGATCTTAGATTTTTTAAATAATTAGAATAATTTAACACTAATTAAAAAAATGCTTTCACATATTTCATCTTTTAGAAGTTTTATATTTTATTTGCTATATTATCTGATACTATTCATATATCATAGAAAAATATAAATTAAATACTATGATGAATTAATAAAAAATGTATTTTTGACAATCATGCAAGTTTATTTATTATGTATGAATGAGTAATTATATTATTTAGTTGGAGCATTATTGAATCAAACGTTTATCTTTTTTAGTATCAATATTTTAATAATATAAATTATAAATATTTATAAAATAAAGATGAAATATACTAATTGAAATAAAATTTATTACATTTTAAGAAAAAATTTAATTATTTACAAAAGACAAGTACAAATATTAAATAAAAATAGCATCTTTTAACACATTGAGACAAAAATAATTTTTTTTTAACTAGCTAAGCTTAACTTAAACGTATTTTTCTTCCAAACACTAATTAATTTAGCATTTATCTACTTTTCACTTTTTTTATAATTACTATCTATTTTTAATTTTACAACAACTTCTAACTTTTTCAACAAAAAACATTCATTTAAAAGCAGGAGTTTTCGCAAATACTCTTTGAAAAAAGTATTTTTTGAAGTAAAAGTTAGAAGCACCTCAAAGAATATAAAACACATTATTTTTTAATTAAATACGATAAAATTAAAAATTTGGAGTAGAGTTCCATAAACGAAGTTTTATTTTGAACTTAGACATTGCCTTTTTAATGTATTAGCCGTTGTGGTACGCGTTTCTGCGTGCATATAAATAATATTTTTTTTCATACTTTAAAATATATTAGAAATAATATTCTAAATATATTATATATATATATATATATATATATAAATCAATACATTGCATTAGAAATAAAATAAAGAAAAGAAAAATAGAAAATAGTTAATGTAAAATTTAAAAAGTTAGTTATTCTATTGGTTGAAGGGTATTTTTTATTTTATAAAAAATTGGAGTCCCGATGTAAGTAATCACTATTTGTGAGTGTGGAAGGCCTTTTTTTTATATAGTATAGATTATACTTTTTTTTAAAATTCTTTATAGTTTTAAATTAAGTAATTATTGTCAATTAATAATGATTATCATAATACAATTATTTTTTTCCCAACAAATTTACCTAATACTCCATTGTAATGTTTAAAAAAATAGGGGTAATTTGAATGGGCCGAGCCTAATTGGGCCCAACCCATTTGATGGTGGTACCTTGTGCTCTACAAATTGTACTAACTAAAATCTTAATTGACAGAAGAACACTTCTACAGACTACACTAACAGTAACACCGCTGAAAAACAATCGGGCGCGAAAGTCAACAAAAGATGTGCAGTAGTGGAAGGGTCTCGATCGCCATTGCGATTGCATGCATGAGCCTTCTCTCCGGTGCTATCAGCGGTGCAATTGCTACAGTTCCTGAATTGGGATCCGCTCGTGTAGTCTTTCAGGTGCAATCGTCTGTCTTGCTCTCTTTTTTTGGGGGTGTGTGTGGAAATTCTTGATGGTGTAGGAAATCTGTGAAATTCTGTGGGTGAAGGTTGTAATTATTCAGAGAATTTGGATGAATGGAGGGGGTAGGTTGAAAGATTTGTGCTTTACTATGAATAGACTTATTTGTAACTAAATATTTGATTAGTTTGTTGGTTCTATGTTCCATCATGTATTGGTAAACCTGGCGAGGTTTTCTGTTAGGAAAATGTGGGGCTTTTATTGGTTTTGGAAGATTTTTTATTTTTATTAGTCCATTTATGATGAACTGATAAAAATGCTGATATTATAAGGCAACAGCCAATTGGAAGCAAATGATGTGCTTAGTCCGATTTGTCGTTGTGATTTTGTAAGAATTTGGATGAGTGGAGGGGGAAGGGGGTAAAGATATGTATTTCATGCTTGTGAACTGTTTGGATTTGAATATTTTCTGTGCCAATGAGAGTGTTGAGATGTCTTCAATATCACTTCTTAAATTGGAGAAAAAAGGTGGACTTTGTTTTGCAACATGGAGTTTGGATCCTGTAGAATTTAGGTGAGAGAGCTCAATTCTTCATAACATCTTGGTTCTAGTGGATTCCTTGTTCGCTCAAGTGGCGGTCTTGAATCTTGCCTCTTTTTTCTTTTTATTCTAATTTTCTTTTATCTTCATCTATGGGTTATGGGTTTTCACAACAAAAAACTTTTCACGAGACTCTGGTGATTGAATTAGAAAGGTGATGTGTTTTAGTTTCATGAGATATTTTTTCAGAATGGAATGGTTTGTTTGAAGTGCAGACAAACTATGGGGACATTGAGTTTGGTTTCTATCCTAGCGTTGCACCAAAGACAGTTGAACACATTTTCAAGCTTGTTCGGTTGGGATGCTATAATACCAACCATTTCTTCCGGGTATCAATGGTCAACTTCAATATGTGAAGATTTTTGTTGTGATGGTGGGTGAACTATTTTTGGGGATACTGCAGGTAGATAAGGGGTTTGTTGCTCAGGTGGCTGATGTTGCTGGAGGAAGAACTGCTCCAATGAATGAGGTCCAGAGGTTGGAAGCTGAGAAAACTATTGTTGGTGAATTCAGTGATGTCAAACATGTCAGAGGTATTCTTTCTATGGGAAGGTAATACTGTTTTTCTGTGATACTAATCCATTGATTGAATTTTCATACCCTCTTTCTTCAAAGTTTAAGTATACTATAATTATTGCGAATTTCCACTGAAATTTCTTTGAATTTCTCTGGTAGTTCATGTAGGAGCAGAAACCAGTTTGCTATTTTTGGAAGTCTTCATAGAATATGAATCATTTAGTTGCAGAACTGCGGCCATACTTGCATAAACTTTTCATGTTCCACTCAGTATACCGTCACACTATAATCATCTACAGTATGGTTGGTTTTACTCATTGTTTCATAATATGTGCAATCATTTTGTAAGCATGCATGCCATTGTTACAGAAATACAGGGAATTCTGAAGTTGGCAGTTCTATCTGTTTTACACCATCATTTTCTTCAGCAAGAAGCTTAAAAGATGTGATACAATGCTAGGATGCAATGTATAAATACCATTTGAGTGAAGTTTTAAGCAGTTTAACCAGAAAAAGATGTTCCCGGAGTAATTGAAAAAACAAATATGCTTTTATGTTTATCTGTTTGTTATCCTCCTCTTGCCAGTATAATGTAAACATATACATACTTGTATGCACTATGCATGTCAATTTAGTGAAGTCTACTCTTTTTCGTTACAGATATTCTGACCCAGACAGTGCCCAGTCCTCATTCTCAATACTCCTTGGAGATGCCCCTCACCTTGATGGCCAGGTTATGCTGGACAAGTTTACAATGGCCATTAACCTGTTTCTCCTTGGCCTTCCTTTTTAAGTAGTTTCACTCAAAGTATCATAAACGTTAACTGTCTCTTCTGGCAGTACGCAATATTTGGTAAAGTCACTAAGGGTGATGAAACATTGAGAAAACTCGAGCAAGTTCCTACCAGAACAGAAGGAATATTTGTAATGGTATATCTCATCATTATCTTGGATTTATGCACTCTCTCTCTCTCTCTCTTCTCCTTGTCCTGTGTGTGTGTGAGACAACATATGTATATGCATATTTTTTAGCCATTTTATTGTGATTAAGATAATGTATGCCTTGATTGAAATGGAAACAGGAAAGTTGCTTACCAGTAGTCAACATATGTTGCAATTTCTTGGTTTGATACTGGTAGCTTCTGCTTAATGTAACTAGGCTGTTGGTATTGTCTTATACATTAAATACATGATATAAGGAATATATCAGTGAGACAGGAACAAGTAAAGCACCCATTACGTCCCTCAATGTTTTGGCCTGGAACCACAGGTCAAAGCGTACAAGATATGCTCGTCTTCTCTGAGCAGCCTACCATCTGAAGAATAGATTTTCAGTCATACTGTGAAGAGACATGCTCTTTGTTTAGGCTTTTCCAGCATTATGCTTGCATTCACATCTTAGGCTACTGTCTGAAATGCTCCTTTGTAGTAGCTTATGACCATGTTACTTGTTCTTTATAAATGTTCGATTCAATTATTTCTGGAAGTGCTCACTTGAGTTTAAGTGCTCACTTGAGTTTGTGGCAAGTTCTGGAGAGAAAAGACAGTCTTAGTGCCAAGTAATGTCACGTCTATAGCTGAGTTGTAATGATCAATATAGATCCCATTGGAGATGGTTTATGTCCATAAAACTAATATTTTCCCTCTTTCCTTTTCCAGCCAACTGAGCGGATCACTATTTTATCCACATATTATTATGGTAAGTCTAATCATTTTGTACCCATGCATATACCGGTTCACTCCCTCATTCTTTTATTCTTATACGCCCTTTTGCTCTTCCGGCCATCCTCCCTTCCAAGTAGTTTGCTTATTTGATTTTGCAGGTGATAGCCATCTTACTAGTCTTTTTCACCATTGAATTAATTTGGATCTGTTTTGTTTAAATTCTGTTCAATCAGTTTTATCAATGATCTTAATTAGAATTTTACAAATTCGCCTTTATCATTCTTTAAACTTTATGTAGTTTAATAGTTAATTTATAAAAAAACAATTATTCAAAGTATAAAGTTTGAATTGCTTTAGATACTGGAGCGGAAACTTGTGAGGAAGACCGGTTGATATTGAAGAGGAGGCTTGCTGCATCTGCTGTTGAAATTGAAAAACAGGTAAAAGCTTGCAGTATGTCACACATAAGAAAATCAAATGTTTGCTCATAAACAAGCACTTCTCCATGGATATTGCAGAGAATGAAATGTTTTCCATAACCTAGAAGAGCCTAAGGCCAAGATGAACGCGTTGCTTTACAGTAGGTAATTTTTCTTCTTCTGTGTGAATTATTATGCTGTGTTTAAATTTTTGGAGAAGTAGTAGATACACACTTTTTACTCCCAATTTGATGTTTGGAAAAAACAAAGTAAATACATGGTAATAGTGTACAACTCTAGAAGTTTGACCAATCATCCACTCTTGATTGTATGCTACCTTCTAAAATGTCTGAACCTGAACTTGTCCATGCAAACCTTATTGTTGAAGCTTTGACTGACACATCCCATGTGCAGCACATGATGGGAAGAAATGCAACAAAACTTGGTGATCCATTTTCAATGTGACACTTTTGGATCTTGAAATCATGATTCCCTTGTGAAATTGTAGAATTTTCTCAGTTTTATTAGTGTAAAGACCATTAATCATGGCCTGATTTTCCCCTTAATTTCTCTGTTGGCTTGTTGCCAGATTCTTCTGTACATGTCTCTGCTGTTATAGCCTAAAACGACATTTTCTAACAGCAAAATACTAGTGCATGACCATGAATGGCACCCCAAAACTGAATATCGATGGGAACTGGTTTTCTTTTATACACATATTATGCTTAATATGTAATCCGTGGTAGCCAAACTCTATTCCTCTAAAAGAGCCATAAGATTAAATATTGGTAAAAGTGTGCTCTCATAAGTGGTTGTTTCTATTTGGAAAACATTTCTACCCTTATTAAGATACTCTTTTTAATAAAAATGAGTTATAACGAACAAATTCTATCAAAAAGGAAACTATTTAGCAGTCTTAATAGCTCTAAACTAATCTAAACTTTAAAATAATAATAATAATTATTATTATTATTATTATTATTATCAGAATTGTTTAAATGAAAATTCTCAGTGTTATTAGATTAGAAGTGTTGTTGAATTGAAACATTTAAAATGAGTGACTTCCGGTTAAATTTTTCTTTATCTTAATCTTAATATTAGATAATTCCTTTTAAAATGTACTTTTCCTTTTTTTTTTTTTCATAATGTAATGGGGATAATATAATACTAATAAGTGCAACTTAGGGTTTAAATCGTCAGGACAATATATGCTATGCTAATTAATAGAAAAATTAATATCAATTTGATCAAAATAAATAAAGTATTATAATAACCTATCAAAGAATATGATATATAAATCAAGGTCGAATTCAATATGGATTAATATTTTTATTTCAAAAAGACCTAAATAGAACATAAGTCGATAAAATACTTCTCTAAGATAAAAGTATGTTAAATTTCTTTGATTTTTTTACAATAACTGACAAACATGTGATCAGAATGGCTGAAGTTAGAGAAGACTAGTGCACACAATATTATAATAAATAACTAAATTTAAAATCTAAATAGTAGTTGCTTTTGAAATATAACATAATTATTGGTTCGCAAGATACAGAATAGAATTGTTTTGATACTAAGGCTTTGTTCAATTTAGATTATATTTTCTTAAATATAACCAACTATTAGTACATCAATCAATTTAAAAAACATTTAGAAACAAAAAGATTATAAAAATAGTAGAAGAGAAATTGCAATGATGTATGATAAATATTACAAACTAAGAGAAAAACTCTAGAAAATAGTGAATAAAAATTAAAATGTTAACAATTAAAAGTATTAAAGTAACTGCATACTAACATATTATAGATTAAATTTCTATTGTATAATCTTATTATCATATTAGTAACAACTTAGTAACAAGAAAATAATAAATAGAAAAAGGAGCAAATTATGTTGAAAACAGAAATAGAAATCTGATAAAGAAATAAACCAAGGAGAAATATAATATTTTTTAGCATAAATCTAAACAAGTAAATAAGTTTTAAAAATAAAATTAATATCTGCAATAAAATCACTACTTTAATTAAGTTGAAATTGCTCATAAAATTCAATTATTCAGTGATTCTCTTTGTATTTTGATTTTTTAATATTAGATAACCTTATATGCTCATTATTATTGTACGTCTATGACAATTACTTTTTACATTAATAGCATAAAATAATAATAATAATAAATACGACATAAAAGATTTAGTTGTAAAAACATAATATGCTGTTGAATAATAAATAGATAATACCAATTAGATTCATATGAATAAGATAAAGAAATCAAACTAAAAATATGAAATATAAAGGCAAAATATAACATTTTATGCAATAATATTTTACAGGTAGACATCAATGAAGATTGTAAACAATACTATGATAGTATTTGAAAGTTAATAGTGAAATATAATTAGCGAAGTTATAGGACCCTACAATAGAAATTATGAGGATATGTTCAATTAGATTTAATTTTTATTAACAATTGCTAATAAATAATTAATTTCAAATCCTTTAATGGCAATAAATTTAAAAATAAAATACATTGAAGATATAGTAGGAAAAGAAAAAATATAACCGACAGAGATAATATAAAAAAAATAAATGAAACAAAATTAAAAGAAAATAGAAAATAGATATAAAAAAATACCTACAAATAAAAAATATTCAATTTTAGTAAGTTGTAATTTCTTGTGAAGAAATCCAAAACGGAACTATGACTACTTAATTTTATTTTGATATTGGATATTTTATGTATTATTAATTTTACTTCCTAATTAATTGGTTTGAATATAGGATCATGAAATATAATAATTAGTAAATACAAAATAAATAAAAAAAATCATTCTAGGATTAATATTTTATTTTATAGTATCAATTAAATTAGAAAGTAAATTACAAATAATATAATTAAATGATTTCCTTATAAATTGAAACAATTATTATCAATTTGTTTGAAAACATAACTGTTTATAATAATGATTCAATAATAGAAATATACATGACATTCTGAACTTAATATTTACCCCCAAATATATGATTTTGCACGTACATCGCACATGATACTTTCTGTTGATCCATAAATATCTAGAAGAAACATAGGATTTCAGAAAGACAAGTTTTGGCATCTGATATATTACTGTTAAATTGATTGCCTTATAGGATCTCAAAACGCACTGCCCGTGTTTCTTGTTACTTTTTCACTTTTTCGTCGTGTGTCAGCAGATGTAAAAGCTTTGTGAAAACATTGTACTTCCATCAATCTCTGGAATATTTTTTTTTTCTTAAATTCTTATTGAGTTAAGCTTCATTAATCAACTATTGGCAAGATGGTTGAGTTTGGTATCATCAGAAGTAGATTCAGCAGGGGCATGTCCTTGGCAAAATACACAGTGCTGATAAATGTTTTCAGTGGTGATGTGATATTATTGTCGACTGATTTGTTTTACATACCTTTCAAATAATTTGTTTCTTGTCCATTAATTATGTTGAAACATGTGTTTATGAATCACAATCCTTTGTTCCCAAAAAACGCAGCAAGATGCTGTGCAACTTGCTCCGATTTGTATCAATCTGTTGAATGTAGACCCAAACCTAAGACCTATTACAACCTTAATGCTTCTATAGACACCTATTTATGTAAAGAACACTAGGACCTTTTTCCGATTGATTGCTCTGGCATAATTTGTTTTCTACCTTCTGTATAATTGTGTGCCCAATGCAGAGGTCTGGGACCATAGAAATGCATCTGTAGGCCAAACGGCTTATGGATTGTTTATTTTGAAATGGGCCTCTAGGAAAATATAATAATGATTGGAAATCAATACCAAAGGTGCCATCTTGGTATTCTCTTGTTGATAATTAATGTCTGCTTGTACTATGCATTATCACGAGAACAATAACATGAATGTCATGTCTGCAATAGAATTTTTGAGTACCTTGTGTTTTATGGTACTTTAAGCAGCAATCAACATTTGAACTTGAAGTTCAAGAATTCAAAGTAAATGTAATTTGGTTGGAAATTGAGATTGCTGTAGTTTTCGCTTTGTTGTTCCATATGGGCGATTTCTGTTCACCATCGTCCTCTTTCTTAATAAAAGACCACATGAATTTATGCAGTCGGAAAATGTTTCTGCGTCAGACGCTGCAGGGGAAACACACCACATGGTTGAAGATGATATAGCTGACTATATGGTGTTGGTGTTGCCACTGTGTGTTTTAGGGGGGGGGGGGGGGGGGGTGGGTGGGTGGTGGTGTGTGTCTGTGGTGGTTGGGTTTTGTGGAGGTGGGGAGGGTGGGGGTAGGGTGGTCCATGTTTCGACATTGTTTTATAGTTATGTAAGGCTACATGGGTTGTTGGGTCTATTCACTTCTATGGTTTGCAAATTGTATGGGACATTAAAAAGCAGCAGCCATATGGAGATGCAAGAAAATGGCTTCCATTCCTAAACAAGTTGTCCCAACAGAGGATTTATTTCACATTCTCCACAGGTATGGGCATCTGAATCTTGTATTTTAGCTTGACTTCAATCTTATGGATAGACTTCTGCACTGTGCACTAAACCACTTCTTTGTATACGCAAACTAAGACTTCAACGTCTAAACGGGACACGTTTTCTTGGGGGCATTTGTTTTCTTTGGCTATTTTCTGTCTATTCGGTGATATCAGCTCATACATCAAATGTTTTGGCGTTGTCAGAATAAGCTTGAGAAGTGAAACGGGTGACATGTACAGACCTTTTTACCTTGACGTTAATGTTAGATTCTTTCAACTTACCTAGAGAACGTCCTGGTGTATGATCACGTGCCTTATGTCGGTATTACTATACGTGTAAGATTATTATTAGTGGTATCTGTAGCGTATTTGATGGAAAGATAGAATTGATCGTTTCTCATAAAAAATAACAATAATAATGATATTTCGTGGCTTAACGCCCAACGACATCCTCTGGGTAGCTCTGTTGAGCTCCTTGATAACATTGATTTCCATGGAAGAAACATCACGTGACCGATGGCTGGCCCGTACTGTGCCAGAAATTCTTTTACTCTGCATGTGAAACTGTAACATTTCTGTATTTATGATGTTACATTGTGTAGAGATCTGGTATGAATGTTGATTACATACGAACATAGACTTCTACATCCAAGGATTGATCAAACGGTCGGACTGGGGACATTTTCATGTGCCAAAGGATGACCTAACCTAACTTTTCACGAAATCTCACAATCACACAATCAACGAACTCTTTTATTTTGTCGATGGAGGGAAGCGTGAGGACGATGGGGCATCAATCAACGTGGTTATGCATTCACACGAGATAAACAAAAAATTCTCGATTGTTAGCTTGTATATGATGATCCAAATATTGATCGAAAAGCTTCCATTTACTGCTAAGCATTCGCGTGTGTTTTGAGTGCAAATGTTTGCTACTCATAAGTCGATCAGTATCCTAATTTGACCTAAAATTCGTATTGATTTCAGACGAATCTAATCAATCACATGAGTTAAATATATTTGATTCCAAGCAATAACTTTTAATTAATGATCGAGCATCGGATGCCACAAAATTAATCAAGAGGACAAATAGTCACATAATATTAGAACTAATTTTTAAGATTCTTATGAATTTAATAAAATATTTTTGTTTAATTACGGAGAGGAAACATAAGACATATGCTTATGATTCTATGTTGTAGTACAATGCAAGGCTGTTAATACAGGTCATATGGCTTGAATGAAAAATAATACCTCATGCATGTTACATGTTGTAACTGAGCCCAGCAACAAAGATCTTCTCAATAATTTTTCATATCTCAAGAAATAAATTAACTAATTATTTTACCCTACTTGTGACTCCATATTCATGTCACTATACCTTGCATTAAATTCATTTATCATCTATCTTTTATTTTATTTTATTAATTTCATTTTCGTTCTTTTTTATACGACAATCTTTGTGAAAAAAGGGCAAAATTTTTTATACACATTGCATATGTATATATCTGAGTTGAAAAACATAACGTAATATTAATTCACTACAAAGAAAAAAAAAATAACCCCTATAAATCAGTACGCCTTGAAAATCATATCAAATTAATACTGTTTATCACGCTCAAACAAAATCGATAAGAGAATAAAGTTTTGATCACTGCTAACCAATATTTACCATGATCTTACTTATACACAAAACATGTGCAATAGTTTTTAACTATAATTAATATTTTGGCTTTGCTTGTAAAAACAATGGTTAATAGCTATTGTACATTTGTAGTTAATTATTTTTAATCATGATAGTCTATACTAATATATAAAAAGAAAGCACTGCCCACTCACAACTTACTGTTCGTGACACCACAAAATCAAAATTTAAAATATGAATAATACCCTCAAATATTTTTACCTACATACCAATATAATTATTTTGTAACTATCAATATATTATTGTATTTTTTTTTTACTTTCACTCATGTTAATTGATTTTTGTTTTTAAAATCTGTATCCCATCTATCTGATTATATATATATATATATATATATTATATTACGTATAATTATAATTAATTAATCATAGCAAAAAATAATAATTCGTACAAGTTAATTTTGCCAACTTTCCGTACTTGTAATTGGATTTATAATATAGGATGAGATTTATTCAAAGGTATCTTTTGGCAACTGGTGACCGTACTGTATTAATTGCATTTTGTTTTTCCAATATAATCAGGACAATAAATGAGGAAAAACAAATGAGATTACAGTGTTAATGACAGCATTTTTACAGTTTAATTAATCATAGATAATACCAATATTGGCCACTTGTACCACTTTTTTATTAATTTGCACCTCCCACCAACATGTTGCTAATTATTCCTTTGTCCCAATTGCCGTCGTCCACGAACTAATTATATAGTAAGTATAATTTTAAATAAATTATGTATATCGTGTGATAAGTTTAGAGATCTGGTTCGAATTTAATTTAAATTAAAATTTAACTATGTTTACAAACTAATCGTCGAAATTTAGTAGAGTTATATTCACTATAAATATAAAGTTTTGTTATAATAATTATTATAGTTAAATATAAAATTCGTGTCGAATATTGATTAACTATGGGTGCTCAACAACTATTAACCGTTATTTTTATACACGATGTTAAAATATTGACTATAACTAAAAATTATGTCAAACATTCTGACCGTAATTTTTGTATCAATTTTATTTGAACGTGGTCCAAAAATTAAGAAAAAAGAATTTGAAACAAAAAAAAGGGTTCCTCTTCCTATCTTTTATTTATTATGTGTGTTTTTTTTTTTTTAATATTCTTGACTTAGATATCTTCGTATTATGGACTAGGTGATGTGGGTATGACATGGATATGGAGAATAATTTAACTATTATCTAAATTCTAAATTTTATTTTTTAAAAAAATTATGATCATTTATAATTTCAAATCACCCCTGTCTCTCTAAATACACTCAAATTCAATATCCTACTTGACTATATATATATATATATATATATAGCATCCGAGATAAATAATAGAGGTCCCATTATTTGATACATGATGAACTTTGCGTACATATATATACTTAATTATAGTAAGCTTTATAACTAATTCTCGGGTAAATTACAATTACATTCCCTAAAATTTGACATAATTACGAATATCCCTCGTTATTTGAAAAATTATAAATACCTCTGATGTTTGATAAAATTATGTAATTTTTGGATGGGGGTATGAAATTGCCAACTTTGCCCTTACTATATTTTTTATTTTTTTTAAAAAATAAAAACTTAAATAAAAACGAACGAGATAGATGGAAAAAATTAAAAATTATAAAAAATTATCCACTTAGTTCATAAAAAAAATAAAATTATAATTTTTTAATTCACAAGGGTATTTGGTCAGTTCGTCACAAAAAATAGATGAAAACCTACTGATTGAGTTAACTGTTAGACGGCCGTTAGAATTAGGGGTATTGGTAATTTTTCAAACAATAAGGGGGTATTCGTAATTATGCCAAACCTCAATGGAGTTCGTTGTAATTTACCCTTAATTTCTTTGATATTTTATAATTAATAAGTTATATATTTATATATATAGTTGGCATTATTATTAATATTTAATTTGATTGATATGGAAATAGTACGTGAAAATCAGCATATAAGAAGAAGAGTACGTACTAGATAGCCACATAAGTATGAACAGGATACAACCTTTTTTTTTTCTCTTACCGACATTATTAGTTTAGATTATAATAATATTATGAGGAAATATCAGTTGTTGCAGCACGTGATATTATTAACTATTTTTTAGATACAACTTATTAATCAAATTAATTTAAAAAAAAAATAAAAGTGTGGTATATATATATATTTGATCCGGCAATCATGCCTGTCACCCGTTGGCAATATTGTTCATGATTTATTAATAGGGCTGAGAAAATAATTTAATTACTCGATATTTGATTTGAAATTGATTGATTAAAGTTTGTTTGATAATTTTTTAAATAATTTGAACTTAACGATTCGTTTAACATATATACTCACATTAACTTCCTCCGAAATTTTTTTGATTACACCAGACTTTCTTTGATTAGGGTTTGAAGAAAAAAAGGCTGATGTAGTAAAAGAATTTACATATATTTTTAATTTTATTCATTATTTAAAATTTAAAATTTATGTATATATATAATAATATATATATATATAATATATATTACTAATGTCAGTATTGTTCATCCAAATCTTAATGGAAGGAAGACAGGTGTAAAGAGAGAATATTTGAAAGGAGCGTAAGTATAATTATAAAATCTTTTTGAAGAAAAGTATAGTTTTATACTTTCGAGGGGAATTTAAATATGTAATTAACCATTCAATAAAATATAACTTTTACCAATCAGGAATAGCATTGTAATATTTTCTGTAATATTCCAATACGGTGAATAGCAATTTAGCTCTCTGTGATATTGAAAATGGACAAATTACCACCCTATAAAAAATAAAATAGCAATTTACCCTCTTGTGTTTTAAAAAATGAAGCCATTTACCGCCCTGCCTAAGGAGGTAAATTGCTTTAATTTTTAAAATATAGGAAGGTACATTGCTACATTTTGAAAACATAAATAGGTGAGTTGCTATTTTATTTTTTATAAGGAGATTGGTTACATATTTTTCCAAAAACAGGTAGGTAGATTACAATTTATCCTATTCCAATATATAGTTATAACAAGAAAATAAAATCAAGTTTGACCAAAATTCAACTAAATCATTTTATACGATATATATTTGTTATCTAATCGATCATTCTCTTTGAATAGAATATTAATTAATTTATATAATAATAAATATAATTCATTTGTTAAGATTGTGTTAGTCACTAGAACTCGATCCCGGTCTTTTAATTAACAATAACTAATCAAGGAATCCGTATAATTAACCTAAAAAATATCGCATGAAAATGTAAGTAATTAAGAATTTTTTTTATACAAATTAGATTAATCGAATAATTTTAATCACATAATAAATATCATATAATTACCATGTGATAAAATTTTTTGTTTAATTATACACTAACTACTCTGCAAATGTATTACACCTATCATATAATTAATTCAGAGAGCAGCAGGTTTGGTCAAAGTGATATGGGTTAGGGTTTCAAAAGAATGCATGGGGCAGGGAATCTCGCCGGAAAATGCTGGGACTTATCCCCATCACGTGCGGCAGTGCACCGCCCGGCCCGCCCGCCCGCACCGCACTGCACACAAATTGTAGCACCTGACATTCTAATTGCTACCAAACAAAAACAGTGAATCCTTTAATTACTAGTTTAAAGTGTTTGATATTATGTGTAGGTGGGGATGATGTGTATGAATCCAACTTCCTTCACCATATTCAATGCCTAATCTGCCGCCGCTTTAATTCACTTTAGTTATAATTTTTTTCTTTTTTTGGTATTTAAGAAATATATATTTGAGTTTTATTATTTATTAAAGTATTATTTATTTTTATGTTATGTATATTATTCTAATTTTACTCCATAAATATATCTGACACTGAGTAATTGATGAATGTATATTCTAAGTATTCTTAAGATATTCAAACAAAAAAGAGTAGGAAATGTTATATACACAATATATATATATATATATATATATATATATATATATATATATATATATATATATATATTGGGTAAAATGCTTTTTTAGTCCCATAAAATAGGGGTAGAACTCGTTTTGGTACCGCCACTATGGTAGGTGTTGCTTTTAATTTTATAAAACTCATAATCATGTATTTTTAGTTCTAAAAAATCACATGCATTTGTAGTTTTTGGGACTAAAATGCATTGTAATTTTGTAACTAAAACGGCCCAAAATCACATTTTTTGGGTCTGGAAAGACGTGGTTTTGAGTTTTGTATGACTAAAAGCGTCACTTGTCATCAAAAGAAATTCTATCCTTATTTTATGAGACCAAAAAAATATTTTTCCCTACATATATTACTCTAATATAAATATATAGTTGAACATGGATCAGGTTCTCTCGAAAATAATAAACAGGTAGAGGTCCACATCAAATCGTCTATCTAACACAAATAGCTTTAATAATGATATATAGTATTGATGATGTATAACCCTTTACCGTAATTTTCAATCGAAACAATCCTGAAAAGTGAGTAAATTTTGAGCAACCGCAAATGTAGGAAAAAAAAATCAAATCAAGTAAATTTTGTGTGTGTGTGTGTTTTTTTTAAATTACTTTTTTCTTGGTAATTTCTATGTGCGTTTACAATTTTGACTAAAACCAACCTGTAACACACATATAAATTTTCTTGTATTAATAATTCCAAGGGATGGAAGTTGAAATGATGCATGGTTCTCTTGCAACGATGATCCTGGGATTTGTCTGTCTTGCATCTTCCCAGTTATAAGCTAAAATAATTAATTAATACTACTAATTAATATATAATTAATTAGAGGAGGAATCTAGTCAATGCAGTGCGGAGTTTACTAGACACCACGTGTTCCAGATGAGCCAAAATTATTGATTAATGTGCATGTAATCTTATAATTATACTTAATTACCTACTCACCACCCCCTACACTCTCAGTTACCAGCTACTACCAAATTCCAAAAAAATAAAACAAAATAGCAGACCCAAATCAAAATTATAACCCAAATTTAAACTCTAAGTCACATAAATCTTGTTTGTGAATTGTATCAAAATTAAAAATTGGGTTACGAAATTTAAATATTTTATTTTTATTCTATAGCGATTTACGTAACCTGAATAATGCATATAGAATTAAAATGTAAGAGAGAGAGAGAGGGAGAGGAGTTAATAAGATAACATGGGGATGTGTGGTTAGAGCGACACAAAGAGGCCCCCAAATACCTATTTTTGCTTAACCCACTTCTATTCCTAACCCCCACTTTCCCAGTTTAGGGAACATACAGACAACGACATCATCACTCTCTCTCTCTCTCTCTCTATATATATATATATATATATGTATATATATCCCTCTCTCTCACATCAATCACACAGTCTTCAAAGTTGAGATCTCTCTCTCTCATTCATCTGTATTTAAAAGGAGGCAAAGCCCACTGCTTTCTCCCATGCACTTGTCTTAATTCACCATCACCTCCAACACTACTACTCCTTCTGATCATCACTCTTTTCTGCATTTCATATTACTCCCCTCCTTAATTATCACACTACTCTCCATTGCTTGTCTCTTTCTAACCCCCCCCCCCCCCCCCCCCCCTCTTCTTCATTTCAATCCAAAATCCCACCTTCCAAACAAACAACTAACAACATATATATATATATATATATATATAATATATATATATCTCAATCAAACCCTAATACACACACACACACACATATATATATATATTCTGACAAGCCCCATTCTTGCAACGACATATTATTATAAGCTGACAATGTCTAGCAGAAGATCATCACGTTCCAGGCAGTCAGGAGCCGCCCGGATAAGCGATGATCAGATCGCCGATCTCGTCTCCAAACTCCAACAACTCATCCCTGAGATTCGCAACAGTCGACGACGTTCCGACAAGGTATACCTACATACATATTCGTCTCTCTTTACCTTAGCTAACTCACGCGTCTATATACGTCTGTCTCGTCTCTCTGTGTATATGTTGTTCTTGTCTACTCCCCCACCCCCCTCCCCCAAAAAAAAAAAATTAAAGAAAAATTGTGTGGTCTTTGTTTCCTTTGCAAAGGGATAAGCAGCCGGGGGTTCTGAGGCTCTATATGTGTGCCTGCAAGCCCACAACCCTCATTTAATTCACAGTTTGTCTTGTGGGACTACAATGTTCCCTAGCTACCTACGTACGTACACGCAGCCATATATATATATATATATATATTTATCTCCTATACACACACTTATACACATGTTGCGTGTGTGTCTGAAGTAAGACACTTCTTCAATTTGTGTGTTGTCCATTTTTACGAACCACGCATGTTTAAGGTACTTAGAGTCCACATTACTTGACATTGATCCCGCCAATTTTGTATGTTGTTCCTATTAAATACCGGTTTTGTCTAATAATTTAATTTTTAGATGACGTGGACACCCGACAGCATGCTAAGAATTCAAAATGTTTGTGTATATATATGTTTCCTTAGATCGCTATTAAATTGTTTAATATATATATATATATATATATATATATATATATATATATATATATAGTCAACATTAATTAATTACTTTTGAGGGCACGATAAATTCATATGTCATGAATACGTGCATATTAAATGTCTATTTAATTTCTTTTTAATCCTGATAATAATTTAGATTTTAAATGAGATGAGTACTCGACAGAACGCTCAAAATATGGGCGGACTGTGTATTTAAGCGCGTTTCTTAACATGTCATGTACACGTTCGTTTATCTTAAGGCCGGCCCAAATATTTTTGGTGCAGGTTTCAGCATCAAAGGTGCTGCAGGAGACTTGCAACTACATAAGGAGCTTGCACAGAGAGGTGGACGATCTGAGCGACCGATTGTCGGAGCTTTTGGATTCGACGGACAGCGACAGTGCTCAAGCAGCCATAATTAGGAGCTTGCTAATGTAATAGTACAAGATCATGGATCGAGCTTAATTTTAATTAGTTTACAATTATATATGATGAACAGTACGTACGTAGGACTGTATCACTTTTCATATTCGATCTCATTGATGTTGTCTACCTAGGGTTTGGTCATAATATTTTGGCCAACTTATATATATATATATATATATATATATAGGACTTGTAGCTGTTGGGGTGCTATAGATATATGTATAGTATCCCTAGCTAGCTTCTATAGGTTTTACTATTACAATATAAGAGACTTTAATTGGCTTATGTTTATAAGTCATATGATGATTACATATAAAAATAAGAAGGGGTTGCGCTTCAGCCTGTCTTTTGGGCAGCTACGTCTCTAATTTAATTTCTACTCCCTCCCAAACTTATGGACATGCCAGTTATGGAAAGTTTCTATTTTTAATGATTATTATTATGATTATTATTGATATTAGTATTATTTTCAAATTAATAATTATATGCATAAGATAAGTTTTTAATTTCTTAATTTACTGATCCACCTATGTATGAAAGTGTATAGGTTAGTTTGATATACTGGCAAAAAATATTTTTGTCCCATTAAATAAGGACAAATTTTTTAGTACTACTACAAACATGACATGTATAGTCAAAAGAAACTCATAATCACGTATTTTAATCCTAAAAGTCACGTACATTGTGGTTTTGGAACTAGAAATGTGTTGTAATTTTGGGACTAAAAAGGCCCAATATCACATCTTTTGAGACGAAAAAGACATGATTTTGAATTTTATGGGACTAAAAAGGCTCAATATCACATTTCAAGACTAAAAAGACGTGATTTTGAGTTTTATGGCACTAAAAACGTCACCTGCCATAGGTGTGGTACCAAAAAAAGTTCTACCCATATTTTATGGGAATAAAAAAATATTTTGCCCTTGATATATATATATATATATATATATAATTAAATATTATTTTTTTTCTTGACAATAGTAAAGTTTGAACATGATCAGTTGGTTATCTAATATGATTTGATCGATGTGAACATGTGAGATTTATTCATAAGAGTTCTGTGTACGTATTAGGTTTTGCATGAAAAATAAAATAAAAGAATTTAGGTACATGGAAGATTAAATAGTTATAACTTACCAAATTGAATTTTTTAATATATATATAGCGGTCAAGAATATACATGGCTATTTCTTGTTTTTTTTTGGTCTGGTCTTCAAACTTTTTGATCTATGGGGCCCTTATGTTAATTAATAGAAAATATATAGTAATTAAGTAGAAGAGTTACTAGAACCAATACAAGAAGATAAGTTAAAATATTATTCTCTCTCTCTACATATATATTTTATCAACATTTGAAATTAATGCACAAGGTCAACATTGATGTACTAATTATAAGTAACATATAGATATGTCACTTCCACATTAAAATGTGGTACTAATTAATATATATATATATATATTATACCATATATGGAAGGAGAAGGTGTCAAAAGATTGCCTGCTGCCACTGTGTTCCGGGGAATAAGTAAGCAAGTGTAGCGTATAGTCTCTGTTAAGGTCTTTAATGGCTTGCGGAAGAGCACACCGAAAAAAGGCGGAGATATCACCAGCGACAGAGGTAGCAACATCTAAGCCAGTATCTGGGCTAGTTGGCTTCATCGACTCAGCAATTGAAGTGGTTGATCTTGAATATATAAATACCTACTTCACACTTCTTAGTAAAGCAAGCAAGGAGGGAAAAGACATAGGAATGTATCTTCTTCGCCTGATCCTCGAATGTAATTTCATGGTCTAAGAGATAACGACAAAGGAAATAAATAGAAGAAAGCTGCTAAATCGATCAAGCAATAGGAGTGAAAGCAAGAGCGTCTAAGGAAAGGGGCCCGAGAGGCCGAAGACGGAGTTCTCTATCTTTCTATTGCTGTAAATCCAACTCTTCGGTTGGTTTCGGTCAATGAAGCGGGTCATACTTTAGTCTTCCCGGTACGGCCGATTGAAAGGGGAAGTCATCATATGAGCGATCAGGCTCGAGCATAGCAATAGCATCGGGACTGGAGTGGATTAAGCTAAGCCGAGTCATGGACTCTGTCGGAATGCCTACTCTTATGGATCGTCCAGCGGAAGGCAAGTCAAAGGGTAGAAAGAAAAGAAGGTCTTTGAGAGAACATCTGCTATCATAAAGAAAGCAAATGAGCTACTGAGTACGAGCCTTCACAGGCGCTAGCCAACCCCAAAGGCAAGATCATATTCATCAGATAGGGCCCTAGCATGTGAAGTTGAAGCCAGCATCTACTTTAATTGATTCTTTCTCACCCTTCAGCCGATCTCTATCTTAGATCAAATAGAAGCGATGTTACAGATATTGACCTAACCAAGCTAGTCTGAAGAATCTCAGCTCCGATCATGGTGGGTGACTGCGGGGGATTAGAAAAAAGCCACTGCCTCGAGAGCAGCCTACGAAAGACTTCCGGCTATGCCTGGCCATCATAAATTCAGAAAGTAGATGGATAGATGAATAGAGAAGATTACCGCCCAAGCAATCAAAGAAGTGTGTGCAGCCAACCTCATGTAGGCTCATCCCCGAGTGGACGAGCAGAAGGAGATCCCAGGATGACAGGCCTGGAGCGAAAACTCTTCCTTTTATGTGGAAGGCAAACAAAGCCAAAGAAGGAGGCAAGATTCGGAGCTGCTCATACTCTAGGTCATAGCCTTTGAAGCCATCATCTTTTTCAAAGACAACAAAACGAAAGGAAGACTCATACTTTCGTTTTATCCATTCGGGAAGTACGGTCAGAAGAAGATTAGCGCTCAGACTCAGAAAAGAATCCGGTAATGAGACGTTGTCATATATCTATCTATAAGACCCTTATGAACTCACTTTATGGTAGGTTTGGGATCAACCTAGGAGTACTATCACCGAAGTCTGCCTGGAGTATCGATACAACTATCTGATAAGGAATAGTGAGTTGATCTTTATTGAAAAGCTTAATGAGTTGTACTACGTCATTTCCTACTGGGACAATCCGGGGAACTATTGTTGGAAGGGCGACCCGTCGGAACGGTGGAACCCACCGAGGATCTCTGCTATCCAACTAGCCGCTGCGATCACGGCCAGTGCTAGGATATATATGTACCCGTTTATCTCAAGAGAGGACTGCTATTACACAGACACAGACTCAGTTGTCCTTGGGCAGCCACTCCCTGAAGAATGGATTTCTTCTTCGACCTTAGGTAAGTTTAAGCTAGAGCACAAAGATACTTCTTAGCGCCTAAGTCCTATTTCTTGGAAACAGAGGAAGGCGATAATGTACTCAAGCACAAGGGCAGCTAAAGCTTTTATCTCTAAAGAATGGTTTGAGTCGCAGTACCAGGATTTGTCTCGGACAGGATGGAAGAGACTGAAAATGCTCTAAAAAAACCACGGCCTGCATTAACTCTAGAATCTTCTTTGGTTCATTCTTTGACTGCTCTGCTCCCCTAAAGAAAAAGAGAGACTTGCTCTCCCAATTCAGGAAGACGAGAATCGCCTTGGTCCAACCAAGAAAGGCATGCTAGCAGGTCCCCGTAGTCTAAGAAAGACGTTAAGTAGGAATGGTAGGATGTAAAACAAGCCTGAAGAAAATAGGGTGGCCTTATTGATTAGCTATTGCCAGCAACTTGCCTCCAATCTCTGGAATTGAATCTCATCTGGTTTCCTCATATGATATTTCATATCCGCCAGCCCAAAAGTAAAGGTCCAGAAAGAGATGGCCTAGCCCTGTTCCCAAAAGGGGTAAAGAAATACCAAATACTGATGTCTGAAAATCCAAAACTTCAATGGAACTGGTTGCGCTTACCACAATAGCAGGATCACCCAGACTATAAAGCCTTAAATTAAAGGCAAACCCGCACTGGATCGGATAACCACCATTATTTATAATGGCCCTCTACGACTACAATGACAATGGAAAAAAAAACTTTAATGTAGCAAGGTCAAGGAGCGAAGCACTACTGAGCAATTCACGTATCACAACATACGGATGACTTCTGTTTTTCCGCCGGACCACAGTCTTGACCGGAGATCGAGCTACGAACACGAGTAGGTAGGCGGCTAGGGGGAGAGGAGCTGCCTTTTCCATCAATCTCCGGCCGCTCAGTGCCGCTATTGGTGCGAGTTGTAAGGAGTCTTGGTCTCGAGTCAAGCTGGGCCTCATTTCATTCTCATAAGGGGAATGAGTGCACCGAAAAACCAGACAAGTTGCTCCTCGCTCGCAGCGGCGGCATCTGTCTTTTAAGTTATTAGTTGTCATTTCCTAAGACGGCCCCTCTTATTCTACGATAATCCAAGCTGCAGCTCCACGAGTCTGCTCTCCATGCTCGGAACCGGTCGATTCACCATCCAGGTGTGTAAGAAAAGAAAGGGTGGGTGCCTAGTGGCTTGGCTTCCTTTTACGGGTTATCTATCGATCTCATAGGGTTCACTCCTCAAGTAATCAGTAGCAAGATATCAACTCTACCTCGGGTCGCGATCTCGTCTCTTTGTGTTAAATCTTGCCTATGTGCATTTTATAGAAGAAGGAAAAAGAAAATCCCTTAGTGAAAGCGTGAAAACTCAATCCCATCTCTTCATGTTCACAAAGACAGTTCAAAAAATCGTAGCCTGCGCCGGTGGAGAAGAAGAGTAGACCACTCAGAGCAGAGGTTTGTAGCCTTTAACAACTCTTAGGACTGCAGCAACTGGAACTTCCACTGCCTAGAATCCAACTATAACAGAAATTGGATTGACCTTGCCAACTAAAATGAAAAAGGAAGAAGAACTGGAATTGGATCTAAAACAGCCATCGATGCATAAGATTAGACCTTTATCTAGCTCACTAGAAGTATAAGGCCAGGCCGAAGGACAGCAACTTTCTAATAAGGTGCGTAAGATAGAGTTGAATAAGAAGAGCTTTATCCTGCATTGCGGAAGAACAACTCTCAATTTCTTCCTGCCTTACACGCTTAACAAGAAGGACTTACAACTCACTTCCTCACAGCTTGCATTCTATGCCATCTTCCTTCTACTCAAGAGATGCCCCTGCCCTTTCGATCTGAAATCCCTGTAGTCAAGCAAGCTAAGGCTTGTACCGCTATTCATAGAGTAATTGTTCTATCAGAATAGAATGTGATTGCCTGAAAGCGATTCCAGGAGAGCCTAGCATAGACTTGTGATGAAATCGCTTACCCCTTATTCTCTGCATGCTAAGGCTCAGTCTTTCTATATATTCTAGTTACCCATTCTTCTCCTCTAGGCTAACTTAACTCACTTTCATCACTACCCCCTGGAATGTGCCTATTCACTATTCCTTTCATGATAAGTGAGAAAAAATATCATACTCATTCGATCTTAAAGGCCATCCTCAAGGTATGAAACGTCAAGTAAAGCATATCTTTCGCAGCTCCAGTCATTTCATACCTTACCTTCTTGCCAAAGCGCTTTACCCAAAAGAGAATCAGGAACACCGGATGTCCGTTTTATGAACGCATGTCGTGACTTTCTTCTTCAATACTTCTAGTATAGTGTAAGGTACCCTCATTGAGTTGAGTGAAGAAGATGCTTCGGTTACGCTTCCTAATAATCAACATCTGTCTTTGCACCAGAACGAGGGTCGATGTAATTAAGCTCTGACTTCGGGATAGCTGCTTCATAACCAAGATCTTTCAAGGAAGAACCGGGAATGCTTTAAGCAGTCCTTTTTCTTTGACAGCCTAAGCGCTCTCTAAGCCAGCTAGGTAATTTCCTCAGTACAGGATGCTTTTTAGAATCGAATTTATGAGGGACGGACTATCAGTTCTACCAATCCCTTGACTATCAAGCGTAACGAACCAATAAATACGGTGTAAGACCTAACTTGGAAGCATTTCTTTGAACAGCAGAAAAGCATTATACCTCGGATGAGGAGTAGTTTAAACTAGAAGTCAAGGTTCGATGAAATTTCTTTCCTTCCCTCAGAGAGGTTGACTCAGATGATTCCATTAGTCTCTTGTTTAGCGAAGAACTATTAACGATGCGAGGAATAGCTAGCTAAAGTAGCCAGGGGAATCCCCCAAGGCACCGGCGCATTGCCTTCCTTCTTCTACTATTGATCTTGTCGGTAAGTATATCTGTCGTGGGGCATGATATTCCAGAATTTATCAAGTACTTGCTGCACTTCCTGAGAAAGAAGTCGTCTTGGTATTGGATCCGCTCTTCTGTGAACATGAATTAGATTCTATTCGTCTTCTTTATTCTTAAGAGAACCCCTCACCCGAACCATTTTTAAGACCCCCAAGCCCTCTCGAATGAGTTCTACTATAGAAACTTTCAACGTAGACCCGGGGACAAATCTTTCACTCACTGAGAAGTGAAAACCTGTGACTAGATCGTCCTGAAGACGGATGCGACGGGAAGAAGTGGCATTTGGAAGTGTTGCTGACTTAACATTTAGGTTTCGGCATAAGAAAGCTTGCACTGTCTTTTCGCACTTAGGCGCACAGCGTGCCATTGGTAATGATTCTACTACGGTGCCACAAATTCGCAAGCTGATCCTAAGTAATCGTTGTTGTTCATTGGATTCCGGAGGAACTACTTCGTTAGGATTGGGGATTGCTGCGATTCTTCCTGAATAGCCTGGATTCTCCCGTCGAGAGTCATTTTGAAAGTATTTCCTAAACTCTTCCGACTGAATATGATAAAGCCTATAAAACAACGAGCTACTATCATTTCTTCATTATAGATTGAGATTTCTTCGAACTTGATGCACAAATAGATAGAATAGCAGCAAATAGTATCTTTCTAGGCTTGCTTGCTTCTGGCGTCTCAGGCGACATCTGGCATCAATATTTAGGTCATTTAGGCTCTAGAGTCCTTAGTTTATTACAGAATCAAAATGACATTCATCTCTGTACTAAATTCTCTGTTTTTTGTTCTGATTGTCAATTAGGTAAATCTCATCGGTTGCCCTTTGAACGTGGTGAACATCACAGTGATAAACCTTTGTTTTTAATTCATTCTTATGTTTGGACCTCCCCTGTGTTATATAATTGGAGCTTTAACTTCTTACTATAGAGATTCTTCGGAAACGATTCCAGATGAGAGAATCGCCTCGTCGCAGCTTCTTCTATAAAAAGGCATTCTTGCCAAGACCGGTTATACATAAAGGCATATTAAAAGAAAGGTCTTGCAGAGCCTTATCCTAAAGTCCCACACATGCCTGCTCTTTGTAGATAGAAACACGATTCTCGGCATCCAGATGTGAAAGCAGAACCAGCGCAACAATTTAAAGAAGAGTAGGATCAGAAGTCAAGTCTCATCCCACGGGCTCTTCTGTATTTATTTACTAGGCTAATCCTAGCCTTGGGAGTTATACATTTGTGTATTGATAAGACCATTCACTATTTCTTGAAGCTCAATCTCTCCCCCGGATGAACCATATAGCCAAGAGAAACCATGAACCAGAATAGAAGAGCTTGCCCCACCCATGAGTAAATATTCATAGTAGCCTCATTAGACCGTACATCTTTCTTGGTATATCCAGATAATAGGTACATAAACTGAAACATTCTGGAGCTACTGCGTGCCTCGTTAGGCCATAGTTGTTCTACTTTATCCCCCATTGAGCTATGCCTTGATTTAGCGTTTTTCCTTTTAGACTTTTGTAGAGCAATGGCCGCCGTCTCGTAGCCTTTGCTTCCCATTAAAGGGACTAGGATCCCCTCATCATTTGGATTCCCGCATACCACCTACGGACGCCTTGGTTCCCATTAATGGAACTGGTTTTCCGCTTGCAATCCTTACTTTAAGGGAGATCGAGCTAGGGTGATTTCGACCATCATTTAAGGAAATATACGGTAGTTTTATATCATTTAAGCCCCTTAAAAAACTCTTCTTTATAGTTTCCCTTCAATATCTTTTTAAGAGGCCTTGAGAGACATAAAACAATAGGAAGTAGTAGCTCTTAAAGAGAATTGCCCTCAGGCTTTCTCTTTAATTAAGCTTAATAACTCCTTTGGGAAATGAAGCTATTCTAAAGAGAGTTCGCGCCGTCCTATTCCGATCAAAGAGAGAATAGGGTAAGGCGCTACCGATCAATGAGCTAAGCTCTCCGAGCCGAGCATTCCTGAGTTTATGAAGAAATGGAGTAAGGCTCTACCTATCCTATCCTAGTATTGTATGAGCTCTGAGTTAGCAGCTATAAGTTATGAGTTAATGAGCTATTGAGTTCCTTCTTAAGATTCTTTTTGATTCTATAATAGTCCTTTTGGTTCGTTCATAGAGCCTTAAAGAGATATAAGCTTCTTCTAGGACTCTAAGAGGGGCGGACCAACATCTGAATTTCCGCTTCGCCTCCGTCAGAGGACGAGGGCTGCTCTCTGCTCTGATCCACCTCCGGGAAGGAGCTTGGGATAACAAAGAAAATCATGAATGGAGCTGCTTTGTTTAGTAAAGCATAAACTCCGGGCAGCTAGTGCAGTGACTGATTTCCTAGTTGGAAAGCAGGAACGTAGCTCTAACAAAGGGAGGGGAACAGCATCATCGACCCCTAGCCAGGTCCCCGTAAGCCCAAAAAGCGTGAGGGGAGCTGGCATAGTATAGAGGATGCTGTTACTCTCCCAAAGAGTGAGCCGGAAGAGAGAGTGCTCCTCGGGTGAGGGGCACGAACGAGTGACTAGTAGTCACGGCTTGTTCTTCTCTTTTCTAATAGTAGCTAACTCTTATTTAGTTAGTGCTTTAATAGCTAGCTTAGGCCTCTTTAGTCTTGTAGCTATATCCAATAAGGTGAGCTAAAGCGAGAGAGCGACTTCCTAGTTGGAAGGCGCGAACGGATAAACAAAGGCTTGCGGTTCGCGCGCGCGGGGAATAGATACCTAGTAGTCTTAGTCTTCCTTTAGGAAAACGCCCTCCTACCAAACTAAAGGCCTTAATCCCCTCTCCTTTATCTTTTTTAATCTATGCTTAATAGATGCCTTGCCTTTTGCCCTAATTAATCATGAATTTCGATGTTCTCAAGCGCCTTTGGTCTTCCCGTATGGAGCCATCGTCGCGTCGATTAGCTGTCCCTACTTCTTCATACCCAACCCGGCTGGCGTATGGACCGAGCCTTTATTATTGGCTCATGCAGGACGTTCTACACAGTATCTATTCCGTCCAGAGCGTTTTACTTGCCCCACAGGGATCGGAAACTTCCTCATAGCATATTCGTTGGTCCTTGAGTAGCTTTATCGCTCTCTGTAACTATGTTCAACCCTCGCGCCTATCCATCTCTGGGTGCCTCGTTAGGCCATAGTTGTTCTACTTTATCCCCCATTGAGCTATGCCTTGATTTAGCGTTTTTCCTTTTAGACTTTTGTAGAGCAATGGCCGCCGTCTCGTAGCCTTTGCTTCCCATTAAAGGGACTAGGATCCCCCTCATCATTTGGATTCCCGCATACCACCTACGGACGCCTTGGTTCCCATTAATGGAACTGGTTTTCCGCTTGCAATCCTTACTTTAAGGGAGATCGAGCTAGGGTGATTTCGACCATCATTTAAGGAAATATACAGTAGTTTTATATCATTTAAGCCCCTTAAAAAACTCTTCTTTATAGTTTCCTTTCAATATCTTTTTAAGAGGCCTTGAGAGACATAAAACAATAGGAAGTAGTAGCTCTTAAAGAGAATTGCCCTCAGGCTTTCTCTTTAATTAAGCTTATTAACTCCTTTGGGAAATGAAGCTATTCTAAAGAGAGTTCGCGCCGTCCTATTCCGATCAAAGAGAGGAATAGGGTAAGGCGCTACCGATCAATGAGCTAAGCTCTCCGAGCCGAGCATTCCTGAGTTTATGAAGGAATGGAGTAAGGCTCTACCTATCCTATCCTAGTATTGTATGAGCTATGAGTTAGCAGCTATGAGTTATGAGTTAATGAGCTATTGAGTTCCTTCTTAAGATTCTTTTTGATTCTATAATAGTCCTTTTGGTTCGTTCATAGAGCCTTAAAGAGATATAAGCTTCTTCTAGGACTCTAAGAGGGGGCGGACCAACATCTGAATTTCCGCTTCGCCTCCGTCAGAGGACGAGGGCTGCTCTCTGCTCTGATCCACCTCCGGAAGGAGCTTGGGATAACAAAGAAAATCATGAATGGAGCTGCTTTGTTTAGTAAAGCATAAACTCCGGGCAGCTAGTGCAGTGACTGATTTCCTAGTTGGAAAGCAGGAACGTAGCTCTAACAAAGGGAGGGGAACAGCATCATCGACCCCTAGCCAGGTCCCCGTAAGCCCAAAAAGCGTGGGGAGCTGGCATAGTATAGAGGATGCTGTTACTCTCCCAAAGAGTGAGCCGGAAGAGAGAGTGCTCCTCGGGTGAGGGGCACGAACGAGTGACTAGTAGTCACGGCTTGTTCTTCTCTTTTCTAATAGTAGCTAACTCTTATTTAGTTAGTGCTTTAATAGCTAGCTTAGGCCTCTTTAGTCTTGTAGCTATATCCAATAAGGTGAGCTAAAGCGAGAGAGCGACTTCCTAGTTGGAAGGCGCGAACGGATAAACAAAGGCTTGCGGTTCGCGCGCGCGGGAATAGATACCTAGTAGTCTTAGTCTTCCTTTAGGAAAACGCCCTCCTACCAAACTAAAGGCCTTAATCCCCTCTCCTTTATCTTTTTTAATCTATGCTTAATAGATGCCTTGCCTTTTGCCCTAATTAATCATGAATTTCGATGTTCTCAAGCGCCTTTGGTCTTCCCGTATGGAGCCATCGTCGCGTCGATTAGCTGTCCCTACTTCTTCATACCCAACCCGGCTGGCGTATGGACCGAGCCTTTATTATTGGCTCATGCAGGACGTTCTACACAGTATCTATTCCGTCCAGAGCGTTTTACTTGCCCCACAGGGATCGGAAACTTCCTCATAGCATATTCGTTGGTCCTTGAGTAGCTTTATCGCTCTCTGTAACTATGTTCAACCCTCGCGCCTATCCATCTCTGGGTGCCTCGTTAGGCCATAGTTGTTCTACTTTATCCCCCATTGAGCTATGCCTTGATTTAGCGTTTTTCCTTTTAGACTTTTGTAGAGCAATGGCCGCCGTCTCGTAGCCTTTGCTTCCCATTAAAGGGACTAGGATCCCCTCATCATTTGGATTCCCGCATACCACCTACGGACGCCTTGGTTCCCATTAATGGAACTGGTTTTCCGCTTGCAATCCTTACTTTAAGGGAGATCGAGCTAGGGTGATTTCGACCATCATTTAAGGAAATATACAGTAGTTTTATATCATTTAAGCCCCTTAAAAAACTCTTCTTTATAGTTTCCCTTCAATATCTTTTTAAGAGGCCTTGAGAGACATAAAACAATAGGAAGTAGTAGCTCTTAAAGAGAATTGCCCTCAGGCTTTCTCTTTAATTAAGCTTATTAACTCCTTTGGGAAATGAAGCTATTCTAAAGAGAGTTCGCGCCGTCCTATTCCGATCAAAGAGAGGAATAGGGTAAGGCGCTACCGATCAATGAGCTAAGCTCTCCGAGCCGAGCATTCCTGAGTTTATGAAGGAATGGAGTAAGGCTCTACCTATCCTATCCTAGTATTGTATGAGCTATGAGTTAGCAGCTATGAGTTATGAGTTAATGAGCTATTGAGTTCCTTCTTAAGATTCTTTTTGATTCTATAATAGTCCTTTTGGTTCGTTCATAGAGCCTTAAAGAGATATAAGCTTCTTCTAGGACTCTAAGAGGGGCGGACCAACATCTGAATTTCCGCTTCGCCTCCGTCAGAGGACGAGGGCTGCTCTCTGCTCTGATCCACCTCCGGGAAGGAGCTTGAGATAACAAAGAAAATCATGAATGGAGCTGCTTTGTTTAGTAAAGCATAAACTCCGGGCAGCTAGTGCAGTGACTGATTTCCTAGTTGGAAAGCAGGAACGTAGCTCTAACAAAGGGAGGGGAACAGTATCATCGACCCCTAGCCAGGTCCCCGTAAGCCCAAAAAGCGTGAGGGGAGCTGGCATAGTATAGAGGATGCTGTTACTCTCCCAAAGAGTGAGCCGGAAGAGAGAGTGCTCCTCGGGTGAGGGGCACGAACGATGACTAGTAGTCACGGCTTGTTCTCTCTTTTCTAATAGTAGCTAACTCTTATTTAGTTAGTGCTTTAATAGCTAGCTTAGGCCTCTTTAGTCTTGTAGCTATATCCAATAAGGTGAGCTAAAGCGAGAGAGCGACTTCCTAGTTGGAAGGCGCGAACGGATAAACAAAGGCTTGCGGTTCGCGCGCGCGGGGAATAGATACCTAGTAGTCTTAGTCTTCCTTTAGGAAAACGCCCTCCTACCAAACTAAAGGCCTTAATCCCCTCTCCTTTATCTTTTTTAATCTATGCTTAATAGATGCCTTTGCCTTTTGCCCTAATTAATCATGAATTTCGATGTTCTCAAGCGCCTTTGGTCTTCCCGTATGGAGCCATCGTCGCGTCGATTAGCTGTCCCTACTTCTTCATACCCAACTGGCGTATGGACCGAGCCTTTATTATTGGCTCATGCAGGACGTTCTACACAGTATCTATTCCGTCCAGAGCGTTTTACTTGCCCCACAGGGATCGGAAACTTCCTCATAGCATATTCGTTGGTCCTTGAGTAGCTTTATCGCTCTCTGTAACTATGTTCAACCCTCGCGCCTATCCATCTCTGGGTGCCTCGTTAGGCCATAGTTGTTCTACTTTATCCCCCATTGAGCTATGCCTTGATTTAGCGTTTTTCCTTTTAGACTTTTGTAGAGCAATGGCCGCCGTCTCGTAGCCTTTGCTTCCCATTAAAGGGACTAGGATCCCCCTCATCATTTGGATTGCCGCATACCACCTACGGACGCCTTGGTTCCCATTAATGGAACTGGTTTTCCGCTTGCAATCCTTACTTTAAGCTAGGGTGATTTCGACCATCATTTAAGGAAATATACAGTAGTTTTATATCATTTAAGCCCCTTAAAAAACTCTTCTTTATAGTTTCCCTTCAATATCTTTTTAAGAGGCCTTGAGAGACATAAAACAATAGGAAGTAGTAGCTCTTAAAGAGAATTGCCCTCAGGCTTTCTCTTTAATTAAGCTTATTAACTCCTTTGGAAATGAAGCTATTCTAAAGAGAGTTCGCGCCGTCCTATTCCGATCAAAGAGAGGAATAGGGTAAGGCGCTACCGATCAATGAGCTAAGCTCTCCGAGCCGCATTCCTGAGTTTATGAAGGAATGGAGTAAGGCTCTACCTATCCTATCCTAGTATTGTATGAGCTATGAGTTAGCAGCTATGAGTTATGAGTTAATGAGTTCCTTCTTAAGATTCTTTTTGATCTATAATAGTCCTTTTGGTTCGTTCATAGAGCCTTAAAGAGATATAAGCTTCTTCTAGGACTCTAAGAGGGGCGGACCAACATCTGAATTTCCGCTTCGCCTCCGTCAGAGGACGAGGGCTGCTCTCTGCTCTGATCCACCTCCGGGGAGCTTGAGATAACAAAGAAAATCATGAATGGAGCTGCTTTGTTTAGTAAAGCATAAACTCCGGGCAGCTAGTGCAGTGACTGATTTCCTAGTTGGAAAGCAGGAACGTAGCTCTAACAAAGGGAGGGGAACAGTATCATCGACCCCTAGCCAGGTCCCCGTAAGCCCAAAAAGCGTGAGGGAGCTGGCATAGTATAGAGGATGCTGTTACTCTCCCAAAGAGTGAGCCGGAAGAGAGAGTGCTCCTCGGGTGAGGGGCACGAACGAGTGACTAGTAGTCACGGCTTGTTCTTCTCTTTTCTAATAGTAGCTAACTCTTATTAGTTAGTGCTTTAATAGCTAGCTTAGGCCTCTTTAGTCTTGTAGCTATATCCAATAAGGTGAGCTAAAGCGAGAGAGCGACTTCCTAGTTGGAAGGCGCGAACGGATAAACAAAGGCTTGCGGTTCGCGCGCGCGGGGAATAGATACCTAGTAGTCTTAGTCTTCCTTTAGGAAAACGCCCTCCTACCAAACTAAAGGCCTTAATCCCTTCTCCTTTATCTTTTTAATCTATGCTTAATAGATGCCTTTGCCTTTTGCCCTAATTAATCATGAATTTCGATGTTCTCAAGCGCCTTTGGTCTTCCCGTATGGAGCCATCGTCGCGTCGATTAGCTGTCCCTACTTCTTCATACCCAACCCGGCTGGCGTATGGATCGAGCCTTTATTATTGGCTCATGCAGGACGTTCTACACAGTATCTATTCCGTCCAGAGCGTTTTACTTGCCCCACAGGATCGGAAACTTCCTCATAGCATATTCGTTGGTCCTTGAGTAGCTTTATCGCTCTCTGTAACTATGTTCAACCCTCGCGCTTATCCATCTCTGGGTGCCTCGTTAGGCCATAGTTGTTCTACTTTATCCCCCATTGAGCTATGCCTTGATTTAGCGTTTTTCCTTTTAGACTTTTGTAGAGCAATGGCCGCCGTCTCGTAGCCTTTGCTTCCCATTAAAGGGACTAGGATCCCCCTCATCATTTGGATTCCCGCATACCACCTACGGACGCCTTGGTTCCCATTAATGGAACTGGTTTTCCGCTTGCAATCCTTACTTTAAGGGAGATCGAGCTAGGGTGATTTCGACCATCATTTAAGGAAATATACAGTAGTTTTATATCATTTAAGCCCCTTAAAAAACTCTTCTTTATAGTTTCCCTTCAATATCTTTTTAAAGGCCTTGAGAGACATAAAACAATAGGAAGTAGTAGCTCTTAAAGAGAATTGCCCTCAGGCTTTCTCTTTAATTAAGCTTATTAACTCCTTTGGGAAATGAAGCTATTCTAAAGAGAGTTCGCGCCGTCCTATTCCGATCAAAAGAGGAATAGGGTAAGGCGCTAAGCTCTCCGAGCCGAGCATTCCTGAGTTTATGAAGGAATGGAGTAAGGCTCTACCTATCCTATCCTAGTATTGTATGAGCTATGAGTTAGCAGCTATGAGTTATGAGTTAATGAGCTATTGAGTTCCTTCTTAAGATTCTTTTTGATTCTATAATAGTCCTTTTGGTTCGTTCATAGAGCCTTAAAGAGATATAAGCTTCTTCTAGGACTCTAAGAGGGGGACCAACATCTGAATTTCCGCTTCGCCTCCGTCAGAGGACGAGGGCTGCTCTCTGCTCTGATCCACCTCCGGGAAGGAGCTTGAGATAACAAAGAAAATCATGAATGGAGCTGCTTTGTTTAGTAAAGCATAAACTCCGGGCAGCTAGTGCAGTGACTGATTTCCTAGTTGGAAAGCAGGAACGTAGCTCTAACAAAGGGAGGGGGAACAGTATCATCGACCCCTAGCCAGGTCCCCGTAAGCCCAAAAAGCGTGAGGGGAGCTGGCATAGTATAGAGCTGTTACTCTCCCAAAGAGTGAGCCGGAAGAGAGAGTGCTCCTCGGGTAAACCAGAAATGAATTAACAAATATGAAGCAAGACCTACTCCCTCCCATCCAGGAATAATTGAAGAGAGTTATCTCCAGTCACCAACATTGGCATAAAAAAAGTAGAAATGGATAAATAACACATAAATCGAGGGCTATGCGGATCCTCAGACATATATGAAATAGAATAAAGATGGACCAAGCTACTTATGAATGTAACCACAATTAACATCACTACGGTCGGGCTATCGAACACGAGGCCAGAAGTGAATTACGAGTCGGACCAATCTGCGAATCGAGGGCTCCCCTTGCATGCAATGATGTGGTGGTGAACCTCTCATTCTAATTCAGTGCTCTCCGAACCGTGCGGGAAGGTTTCCCTTCACACGGCTCACCAACTTGATCTTCCGCGGGAACCGTCCAACTACTACTACTAAAATGAACGTTCAGAATTTTGAAATGAATGCTCATAACTTCAAAGGAAAGAGCAAGGGGTTCCGCGGCCTAATTACACAAGTCTAGTTATAAAACTAAAGAAAAAGAAGGGAACGAAAGCGCTATTCGTGGACTGAGCAAGAGAGAGATAGAGTTGATTAAAGCCATACAGATCGATTCGATAAGAGCTAAAACGGAAAGGAAGATTTCATTAATACATATGTCGCACATACTGATTGAGCACATAGAGATTGAGCATAGCGAGCTGAAGGCCTAATTGCTCCTATTCGATCGTTTACTAAAGAGAAATTCCCGATAAACGAAAGGCATGGACCGCCTATTTGACAGCTTTAACGGGGCTTCTTCCTAAATATCAATTACCAATAGATTTCAGACTGATGCAAGGCTTGAATAGACAGGAAGAGATGTCTAAAGGAAGATTGCATATTTAGGGTGACCCGGAGTCGTGATGGTACCCGGCGACCACGAGCTTGGTTTCAGAGTTTTAGCTCTGCACTTGTTGCATTGGGTTTTAGCTGTAGTCGAGCTAATCCTTCGATGTTTATCTGGCGATCCTCCTCTGAGATAGTGATTCTTCTGCTCTATGTGGATATATCATTTTGACTGGTTCTTCATTAGCTGTTTCTTCGTTCATTGATTTCTAGACTCTCTTCACACTTTATTCCTTGGGGGAGTCAGGTTTGAAGAATCTTTCCCGCTATATAATATATATTAGTGTGTGGGGCACCTACATGTGTGTGTGTGTAATTAATTTAAAATATAAATAATATCGTTCTTACTCTTTTAGAATATTTATTTTAGTTAAATAAATAAAATAGATGAAAAAAATAGAATTGTGGGTATTTATTTAAAGAAAATGATGGAAGAAAAAAGAAATATGAAAGTTGAGGGAGAGAGATAATTGAAAGTTGAGAAAAAAAAAGAAAAAAAAAAAAAAAACTGTTGATTTTTTTAAAAAAATAATAATAAAATGACAGATCATAAAAAAATTAGGCCCAATTTGATGTTCTTCAATAATATATAATATATATATATATATATATATATGGGTGAGTCCTTTTTAGTATTATTAACAATAATATTATATTCATTTGAATAAATTAAAGTTGTCATAAAAGGATCTGAAAAAATTAATGTTGACAATGTGACTCTAAATTATCTCCTGCAAACAAGGGCTAATTAATTAATTGTTTATTTATTTATAATTAGGTCCTTAAAAGCATGCCAAGGGTTTTGTTTGGGGGGACCTGAAAGCACAAAAGTCTGGAAAAAATAAATGCACATATGCATGGGAGAGCAATATGATATATTTTTAAATATTGTGAACGAACAAAATGCTGAAATTAATTAATAATAAATATATATAGCTGCAAAAGAAGCCAATTCAGAAGAAAATTGGTCAAATCAATATTTTGTATTCAAAGTTTGGATGCACTTAAAAAAAAAAAAAGCCTATTTACTATACAACATTTTACGATGAAATTATTGATTAAAAAGATACGGAAAAAAAAAAAAAAATTTTTCACAAAATTTTCAACCCGCGTAAAATCATCTTACAAAACTTTGTGATATTTGCGACAATCAAGAACGAGTGACAAATTTTGAACAAGATGTAAATATCCATTACAGAATCTTTTTGTTTAATGAATAATTTTACTCATGCCAATGAGGTATAGCTCGATTGGTGATGTTGAGGTCCCATGATCTTAGAAGTTATGGGTCTGAACCCCGCCAGGTGCGTGGGATGTTGTATGCTATATAGCAGATGTTAGTCTATTGTATCGTAGGAGTTGTTGTGTACTTGTAATTGATTTATTTTAATTAATAATTATTCTTTGCTCTTACCTAAAAAAAATAATTTTACTCATCTTCATATGGTAGCTGGCCAATATTTGTTTTGAATTATAAATATAATTGCATGCATATTTATTTATACACAAAATGTTTTCTTTACAATTAATGTATTTGGTATATGCATGCATATATATATATATATATATGGGACATTATTATCTAAAAATTTATAATTATTTATTCTAGTTTATAAATTATTATGTTTAACTTGGAAATTAATTAAACAACGAAGAGTTTGCTGAATCATTATTGAGTTGGGTATCATTTATGTCACGTTTCAATGATTTTCAGTTCTTCAACTTATATATAGAGAGGGTTAAATATATTTAATAATGGTTATGACATACTTTTATGTATATATATAATTTAGGGGTTTCACCTATTTGTTTTAATCATGTGATTAAAGATGAAAAGAATACCTAATTAATTTATCATTAATTAATTAATAAAAATACTTATTTCAACAATACAAAGACCATCATCAAATTCTAATTAATTAATTAAGCTCACCAAACACTAACATTAATTTTGTTGACTTCATAATTAGATTTTATCCAAATACTTTAAGTATATATTTTTAAAATAATAAAATCTAACAATTTATAAGTTTTAATTAATAAAATTATAATAAAATGTACGATCATATAAAATATTCAAACACCCTCTAGTTAATTAAATATTTAGGGATTATTTCTTCAAATATTTGATGGTTGGCCTAATTAATTGACATCACTAAGACCCTATCGTACGCCAATGCATACCAAACTAGCTATACATATTAGGGTTGATAAAAAAATAATAATAATGATAATTATATTTACACCTCTTGATTTATGGCTTGTTTACACAAATCACTCCTATTTTTAAAATAATTGCATCTACATCCACCAAAATATCATTATTACTTACACAAACCATCACTTATTTTGTCTGAAAAGTTACACACACACACCCCCTAAAATTATTAGTATCATTACACAAACTGCTCTTATTTTTTGGCTGTCAGGGGTAGTTTTTATAATTATGAAAAAGATAGAAATAGTTCGTGTAAATAGATCATATAGGTCAGAAGGTGTAAATGTAATTATCTCTAAAAAAAAATTAAAACTATTCAAAACCACTCAAACCAAATTGAATTGAATCATTTTTTATAACTTATTTTTCAAATTGTAATTCTAAATTTAGTGTAATTTTGTCCCACTACCAAAAATCAAACCGTACCGTTAAATATATAATTAATTTTTAAATTATATATATATGTATATAATTTGATAAAATAATTAACTTTTTAGAAGAATTTCACATTCAAATTATATAATCCAAATTCATATGTTATCAAAAAAATTCACATTACAAAGTCTATTTTTGTAAAAGTTATATTTGAATTTTATACAAAAAATAAGATAAAATATGTTTAATTGTTTAAGCCCATTCAAATTTTAAATTCGTTTGATGATCGCCCCAATCTTTTCATTCATTTTTTTCTCCCATTTTCCTCTTTCTCTTTTTCTCTCTTACCGTATTCTTTGTTTTGTCTTTCTACCTTTTATCTATATTTTTTTGTAAAATCAACCTCTGGCCTTTGTTGGATTAATATATATGTTCTTATATTTCAATCTATTTAATTAAAATAGTGGAGAGTGTTGATGGTTTATGGTGCATAATGTTGATTTTTCTTGCTTGTTACATACAAACATTTGTTTCAATTCTTGATTTTAGTTAGTCTTAATGTCTTATTTTTTTATAAGTATTAAAGTTACCAAACCACCCTAAATTGTCCGAAATCGCACAACACTGCTAATTGAAATTTGGTTTTAATAGTGGCAATTTAAAAAATATTTTATAAAATAGTTAATAATAATTTAATTTAAAAATAGTTTAGAAATAATTGAAACAGTACCCTGAGCACCCCTATAATACATACCAATATTTTTTCCTCTTCATTTAATTATTTCAATATATATAATTGCATAAAATTCATTTTTAGGCATGAGATTGGGGGGGGGGATATTAAATACAATAATTATGAGCAAATAAAATTTTACTATAAAGAATTGAAAAGAAAATATTTAAGTGAGCAATAAAGTGCGAATTGTTAGCAATTTCCAACTTTGGGGACAAAATGTGAATAAACTAAAGTCGAGGGACCCAAATTGAAACTATTTGAGAATTGAGACCCGTGCATATAGAAAGCTGAAAATCAAACGCCTTGAACTTTCAGTTCGACTGTCTTTTCTTCACGAAGCTTCATCTGCAAATCGCCCGAATTTCTCATCTACTTGGTAATAGGAAAGGAGGTAACTTGACGAAATTCCTTTGATCTTCTTGAAAATTGAAGTTTTAGTTTTTTAATTAATCGTGAGATTTGAGTAGTTTGATGGTTTCAGGTTCAGATTGCAGCTTCTTTGTTAGTTTTAACTATTTGGGAAAATTGTTTTTTTCTTTTTTCAATTTTCATTTTGCTTCTTGAACGTGATATTGTATAAATTGAGATGATAGCTTTCCTGTTTGCATTAAATTACTGATATAGAATTTGCGTTTATTGTTTAAAGTTTTAAACGTAGACTTTTTGATCTGTTGAGTTGAGAATTTTCTTGAGTGATCGGTATTTGTCCAGAAGTTCCGTTGAGTGAACTGGAATTTGAAGACATCTGGTGGTATTTTTTATTTGTGTATGCAGATAATATGTTCAAGCTTTTAGTATTTCCTACTTCTTGTTTTTCGTCATGTTTAGGTCAAGATTACATTGTCTAAAGCCTAATGGATTTCATGATTGATTGTTTTTCTTTAAAAAAGAATATGATGAAGCAAAAGTAGGAAAATATTTGTGCAGTGTTTGCACAATTTTAAATTTTTTACTCCTGCTGATCATGACTGTACATTTGGTTATGCAACTGAATGTATCTGAAGAAAGATCTTTTTGTGGGAAAAAAGTAGCATAAGGATTAGAAATTTACTTTTTTACAGGTGATTAATTGGTTAAAGAAATCTGTTCGACGGTGTCGCATTTCAAGTGCGATTGGATTTGCGGATGACTTTGTTTGAATATCCTAGTGATACGTTCACAAATTAAGATAGAAGGATTTTCCTATTCGAGCTAGGAAAGAGCTCCAGAATTAGAGGAGGGAGACTAGATTTTGCTGAGATTTTTCTTGCCCTTTTCATTACTATTGCATAGCTTAAATACAAGTAGTGGATTAAGGATCCATTGCCAAGTGGCTCTATCTTAGTCTCTTACAATTGCCCTAGTAACAAACTCTTGTACTATACATATAATTATATTTAATTAGCAATAATAATCCTTGGCAAGCTTTCTCCATAATGGGCCGTCCCATTCCTTAAAGCCTTTTGGACTGTTGAGCTATCCGGGCTTGTACACCTATCACCTAGCTTTAGCTTTAGAGGGAGGGTTGATGGCGAAGTCTGTACCAAGAAATTAATTTTGATTGAAATCAAACAAAACTTAGCTATTCAACCTATGACTGTACTCGTTATTATTTTGGTTTTTCATAAATCAATTGACTGAAAAAAAATTGCAGGTTGAAAATAAATCATGCTTACTGATGCATTGCCCTAGTTTCTGATTCTTGCAAATATGTCATATATGAAATGACTGAGAAACACAACCTATGTATATAGGAACTCTAGAAATTCTACATTTATCTGACTCCAAAACAGTTTCAAAGCCTACGTCGGTCTCTAGTTCTGGTTGTGGAGATAGTTGGTTTCTTGGTACCTATGGAGTTTTTTCTCGTAATTTAATTGTAGTAAGGCAACTATTTCATCTCCTGCTTTTCCAGGTGTACTTGTTTTGGTGGAAAATGAGCCCAACTGGTTATACAGCAGAAGTTACAAGCTTGTCTCTAATGTGGCAGAGAAGGATGTTTATGATTTTTTTGCTTTTTGTGGTGCGATCGAACATGTAGAAATTGTCAGGTACTCTTCTGTATGATAAGGCCATATTACCTTGTACTTCTGTTATAGGTGTGATCCTTGTGAGCTGTATGAATTATTCATGCAAAAATGTAGAAATTTACCAGTTACTCTTTGGAATATTTACTTTCTAAATGGAAGTGTCTGGCTTGTGCTACTTCATGATTCTTTTAAAATAATGTGTGGAGCTCCTCCATATCGCATGCTCTAACACACACAACTAGAATTATCTGTTCTAGGAAGAAAAATTGACAAGAAGACAGGAAAGAAGCGAAAAGGGAACAGTTTAATTACTTACAGGAATGCAAGAGTTCAGTTAGTGGTTTGATTTTGGATTTAATTTTGATATCTACTGAGTAATTAATAGGATAATAGGACCTTTTTCTATGCGAAACGTACACATTACTACTCTTGCATGACTGTTAAAGAAATTACTGCTAAAACTTTTGGGAAGTGTTCATTTTGCTTTCTAAATCTCATCGTTTGATCTCTCGTTGCTATTACCTTACTTGATATGCTTTTTGTGGTTCTGGAATAATAGAGCCGGTGAATATGGATGCACAGCTTATGTTACATTCAGAAATTCCCATGCTCTGGAAACTGCCGTCCTTCTCAGTGTAAGGATTTGTAGATGTTTTATCTGGCTAATGACTAATAAATAACAATGTGTAGCATCAAAGATTTGATCAGGTGCCTGGAAAAATATTGCCGCTAACACATATGCAAGGAAGGAAAGTAAAGAAGAAAGAAGATGCCTATTTAGAGAATGATTGAAATGGTCAATGCTAATGTGTTGGTAAATGCACATACTATGCAGAGAATTATTTTGGGTTCAATAAGCTGACATTGCATACTTTTATGCATTCAATCAGTCTTCTAAATTGCTATTAGAATAGTTATCTATTTCCTCCTGTTTTGTCTTCGTTGATTTCGTCCTCCCATCGCTTTTATATGTTGAAGTTAAATGCTCATATTAGGGAGCAACCATTGTGGATCAACCGGTATGCATAGCCAGATGGGGACAGTATGAAGATGACCATGACCTCTGGAATTATTCTTCGTGGCAGATTGAAGATGAAAGTAGTACAGCTGTAATTTCCTTTCTCTATTCAGTTGATAATATATATGAGTATTAGATGGTCTTGGTTTCTTGAGTTAAACTATTTGGCTGCCACTTTTTGGTCACTAACACAAATATTTGCTGATGTCAACAGGATTCTCAAGGCCCCCGAGTTGTTCCTTCTGCTGGGGAAGCCATGTCGTTGGCTCAAGATGTAGTCAAAACGATGGCAGCTAGAGGATACATACTTGGAAAAGATGCATTGGGCAAGGCCAAAGCGTTTGATGAATCTCATCAGGTATCAGCAACTGCAGTAGCCAAGGTTGCAGAGTTGAGCGAAAGAATCGGTCTGACAGATAAGATATTTGCTGGGGTTGAAGCCGCCAGAATTGTGGACCAGAGGTACCATATTTCCGATACTACAAAATCAGCAGTGGCTGCTACCAGCAGGACTGCAGTTTCTGCAGCACATGCCGTGGTTAATAGTAGTTACTTCTCTAAGGGAGCTCTATGGGTATCCGGTGCTCTTAGCCGAGCTTCTCAAGTTGCTGCCGACTTGGGTAGTCGTGGTGTTAATAAATGAAACTTTTGCCCCAGTATAGTTTTGTTCTGTGCAGCATTGTGTTAGCTGTTCTTGATGTGGGATCGTCGTGTATATACTTGGTGTTGGTATACTACAGATCTTAGGGACTGTAGGAATTCTTGTTCCCCTCTTCACAGTGCGATGCCTGCATGGTTTAACTTGCGGACAATTACAGATTCTTTGGAGCTTGTATTGTTATATGTATGTATGGTTCTGAAGACTCACCAATCAAAAGACCTTCATCTATACTCTATTTGTTTAAGGGGTAGGAATAATTAGAAGACATCTTCTGATAACTCTGCCTAGTATACAAAAATTCACTATTTTATTTAGGGGTTTAATGTAATTTACCTATGTGATATTACAAATGAGCAAATTATCCTATATGAAAAAAAAAATAGACAGGGTAAATTGTTAATTTTTTTATAGGGGGTAAAATTGCATTTTTTTCTTTTTATTTTGTAAGCTCTATAATTTTATTTTATTTAATACGGTAATTAGAGCCTATATTTAAAATAATTAAATATTTAATAAGTCTTAAATACATATTATAAAATATATGAAATTATAAGATACTATAAATAACTTTAGCCAAACACCCTCTAAATTTCGGGACAAAACGATTCACTAAAATATGCTAGGCAACAAATAAGATAGCGACAAAAACTTTTTAAGACACAGATAAATCATGTGTAATTTTGTTTTTTAACCTATAGTCAATTAACGCGCACATTCAATTTTGATTTTTGAACATAAAATCTTCTATAGAAAAATTTGTGTTCAAATTGTTGGGTTGTTTTTCTGAAGTTTAGTTTAATTACACGTAGATCCCTTTTAGTTTAAAAAATTATGCCTATCACCCCTGAAGTTTGCCCACATCTAACAAATAAGTCCCTTAGTTAGTCAAAATTCACCAAATTGACTGAAATTGACAAAAAAATTAGAATTTTTTTTTATATTAACCATTGATTGACTTATTGCATGTTAAATAATTTTTTTCGGACTAAATTACCTTTATAACAGTAAAGATATACATCCTCAGATACATTAACGCATGAAAACGTATGAGGGTAATTTGGTCATATTTTTTTTTACCTACAATAAATCAGTAATAAGTCAATTAATGGTCAATATAGATTTTTTTCTGATTTTTTTGTTAATATCAGTTAATTTGGTAAATTTTGACTAACGGATGAACTTATTTATTAGATGTAGACAAATCTTATAGTGCTAGATATAATTTTTCAAATCACAGGAGGTTTACGCATAATTATACCAAATCTCAAGAAATGAGAGTCTAAATATTCCTATATAGTTTTTAAAAGAAAATAAAAATCTGGTATATTTGGGTATTCGTGGCGTCAACGGTATGTGTCGGTGCCATCACGCTTCATTTGTTGAAAAGCCGCGCCTTAGCCCTCACGCCTGCTATTCCTTTATTACGGAACGCGACTTTAAGACAATTTAGTAAACACATATGGGTATGGGGCAAGTTGAATCAGCCTCACAACCCTGCCCGTTTTGTTTATCCATACCCTGTTCATCATCCTCTACCCGGTTTTATCATCTGCCTCCTTCCATTCCCCATTCTCCAGAGACACTTGAATTTAATTTATTTGCATTTCAAATAATTTAAGAATCGAATATGATCCTCAATTATAACATCAAATATATTTCTATTTCAGGTACCTTAAATACTCGTTCATGTTATAACACTCAATAAAATATAATTTGTAGTTGTTTTCATAAATGTGGGCGAACGACAAGATCAGTACTTTATTATACAAGATATTGTTCAGTATGACTTTATATAATCCTCATAATTTTATTTTGAAAAACGTCGCGTTAGGAAGAACAAAGTCTTGAAACTTATAAGTCAAAACAAATTATAAGTTCAACAACACATATTATTATATTAAACAATATTCTATGCATATAATGATATTCGAGCACATAATATTTTTCTCAATTTCGCCAATTAAACTAGACTTTTGATTGATTATATTCATTCAAACTATAGATTTCAAGTTGGGCAAGTATTCATTTTTGTTTGGATCGGATCCGGGTCCAACCAGTTCCAATCTCAAAGATCAACGAACAGGGGATCAATTTCATCTGCAGCGGCATTCCATAACATCTCAACATCCACAAACCCAAAATCACCCGCCCAATTTTTATCTTTTCATCGCTTTTTCCTTTACTTTTACTCAAATTATAAATCACATTTTCAAAACCCTGGTTATTTCACCAGATCGTAATACAATTTCACTTCGCTTATGTAAATTAACAGAATAGTTTCACAGAGAAATGGACGCAGTGTCGATCCGAGTGCCGTACAAGAACCTGAAGCAGGAAGTGGAACTAGTACCCGCCGATGAATCGCCGCGGCGGCGTTTTTCGGGGATCCATGACTCATCTTCGCCGCACGGATTATCAGGCGGTGGTGATGTGGATCAGCATCAAGCGCCGCCGAATCATTGCAGCTTATTGACGTTGATCCTCAGTTGTACGGTGGCTGCAGGGGTACAGTTCGGGTGGGCCCTTCAGCTGTCCCTCCTCACCCCTTATATTCAGGTGAATGCGCCCTCGGTTAAGTCTGCAGTTCCGGTGTAATCGTGCAGTTAAAAGTGCATAGGTTGTTACTGTGATATGTTGTGGATTCTGTTGCATTTCAGTGTAGTTGATTGGGTGTGGTTTGATCGAGTAGATATATGATGCTGCCTGTCAATTTATGTTGAATGTTTATTGGATACATTATCCGTAAGCTAAACCCTGAAGTTTTTTAGTATGAATTTAGTACAGCAAAAGGTAGAACAAATCAGCAGATACTGAAATGTGTAATTTTAAGTGATTATTTTCTTTATTGTCCTTCACGTATTCTAATTTGAATATGGGCTCTTAACTTATCCGTTAATGATTTGACAGTTTTTATTTTTTCTTTTATCATTTCTTGAACATCACAAAGACACTGCTGCCTTCAACTTGCATGAGGGTCTGAGGAGATATAGAATAAGGGAAGCAAGGTTTGTATTGCCTCCCTACTTTGGGTGTTCCGTCCGACATGCTCAGCTGAATTGAATAGTTTAACCGTATTTGGTTAATTGGGTTGTATGGTGGTAGAAAAGCAAATGCGTAACCAAAGCCGTATTTGTTTTGGTAATTAATTTGTAACCAAAGCCTGCTGATCCGTATGCTGGAATACTTACAGTCATTAATTGCATACTCAGGCTCAAAATTAAATTTAATCAAGATTTTATATTTGTTGCAGTCGCTAACCATAATTCAGCTCACAGGAACACCACATTACAAATTAAAAAAATGATAATGGTTGAGAGCTGTTGAGGTGGGAAAGGACAATAGCGATTCATCTTATGACCAAACATTGCTTGTATTGGGTGTCTCTCTCTCTTCTTATACTGATCGGTGTAAAACCTTGTGACTTTCCCTCATTTAGGTGTGCATGTACCCATTCTATTTACCAAATAATTGACGTAGTTACAGCCTACAGGGAACCTTTTGCGCGGCTTTGTTATCCATCTACTATATAGTTCCTTGTGTGAAATGTCTGACTTTTTTGTGATATTCATTTCTTCTCCATTTCATGTACTATGTTTCTTTTCACAATCTGTTTCTTGAAAGCATTAACATGGAAGAATGCCTTAAAGTAAATTGTGCATGCTTGAAGATTTCTGCACCTTAATATTTTGAAAGAGTTTCTGCTGTATGTATTGAAGTTTGTGGATACAGAAGAAGTCGTTTGTTTCTGTTTGTTCATTCTGTTTTCCTCTTTGGTTGACTTTGCTTTGTGTTTTTGTGCAGACGCTTGGTATAGGACATGAATTTTCTTCTTTTATATGGCTTTGTGGTCCGATAACAGGCCTTGTGGTATGTGGTAACACCATTTTGTTTCAACTTTTACAAGTTCTTAGTTTATTTCTGCGTTGATGTGGATGCTTAGTTGCAAGTTGCTCGTTGCTCTCATTGAATTGTAAACAAACTCATGGTGATACCTATGGCTACAAGTATGTTTACAGATATCTGACTCATTGAGAATTTGATTTCGACAGCTTTTCTCTTGTTTCTTAAAAGGTTTACTCTCCTCTTTGGAATTTATCTTCTGCTGTCAATTTATTTAATATTTTACAGAAATCCTGATATTGGAACATGTTCAGTTGTAATGGTAGGTCATGAATGAAATTTATGGACTCTTACGTTGTTGCTGTTACAACTACTTAATGGTACACGTGAAGCATTCTTGTTAATTTGTACTCAATTTATGCCACTTAATACTTTTTTCTTCCTAAAATGCCACCACCATGCATCAAATTAAGCATCTAAGTAGTTTTAACTCATGTGTACTACAATTCCTCCTGTTCTTTGATACTTTTACTAGATGTGGGCTCCTTTTTCAAATACTCTTAGTAGTTCTCTAGTTATGTTTTCTACCTCCTTGTGAATAACTGCTTACATCGAATCTTTAAAAATATTGAGGTACTTCCATGTACTAAACACCGGTTTGGAATTATGTTGCCTGCCTCTTTTAAGCTAAACATTGTTTGAATGAAGAATATATTCTGCTACAGGTGTAATCTAAAGCCAAACATTTTCTATGGCGTTTTTATATTAGTCTTTTAATCCATAAATTGACATACAGTTTCCATGGATATTAAAGTACTGTGAGTTTCCCTTTTATATGGTCCAATACTGGATGTTTCTTTATCTGTTGAGATAACCTGGTCGATAGAGTCAGAGAAAGGAGCCTTAGTATTAATTGTGTTATAGGATTAACAGGAAGACATAAATTGAGGGTCAATGTCTCCAATGTAATAAGTTGTCACAGTGGCTTATTTTTAACTGCTGAAGAAGGAACAGTTTGGAGTGTTAAAGTCAAAGTTCTATTGTACGTAATGACATTTCAAACCTGGAAAGATATTAAACTGCGGAAATGTAAGGAGAATTAGGAACAAATGAGTACGTGTTTGGCGACATAAACTTTGATGCTGACTTATTGATAAAACCAAACAGTGCACTTCGACTTTCCAACCAACCTCAGGTTGTATCAATTCCTTGGATAATTTAATAGTACTGCCTTTCAGGTTCAACCTTGTGTTGGAATATGGAGTGATAAATGCTCTTCAAAATACGGAAGACGGAGGCCATTTATTTTTGTTGGAGCTCTCATGATCTCTGTTGCTGTATGTATATTGAGATTTTCATATTTTGTGTTTTTTGGTGAGGGCTATTCATCATACCAGCTAAACTAAGTTGTGTAATATAGGTCATAATAATCGGGTATTCTGCAGACATTGGTTACTTCCTAGGGGATACAAAAGAGCATTGCAGGTTTCATCAACTTCTCAGCCTTTATCTTGTTCATTTCCTCTTCTTTCTAAATGCGGAAAAATATGGTTAAACCACTCAATGAAATGCAGCACTTTTAAAGGTACTCGAACCAGGGCGGCTATTGTCTTTGTAATTGGATTTTGGATGCTGGATCTTGCAAATAACACTGTGCAGGTAACATCTACCAAGTCATTTATACTCTACTTGCAGTGGATTTTCCCAAGAACTACAATTTCATCTACAAAGACAAACACAAATGTTTTTAATTGTTTAGGGCCCAGCTCGAGCTCTCCTGGCTGATTTATCAGGTAAAGCCACCACTCTTCTTGTATCTCATCTGAACAGAATACAAGAATTTACTGTTAGCCAAAATGATGTGCATAAATTGGACCTTCATAAGTCTTGTATCTCAGTTAACCTAACAATTTTGCGAGTAGGTTAAGTTAGAGAGGAAATGCTTGTTTTTCTTGGTCATCATTTTCATGAGAGAAAATGGGTGCTCATGCTTTTAATTTGTTAATTACTTATTTGGATTTTCAATTATTTTGTTTCTGACTCAATAATTAAAGAATAATCAATTTCACCTGTAGCCTTCTCTCTGTCCTCATTTCTTCGTCAACAATATAATTCACATTGCCTCTGGACCACTTCCTATTTTTTCTTCTCTTCTCCCCCAACTCAACATATGCCCTGACATTTTTTCTGGATCAACATCAGTTTGATTTTGAAGTTTCTAAAACCCCAAACAATTGCGTTTACAAGAAACTGTCAAATATGCAACATTGTTTTACCATCATTGCCTTTTCATTTTATTACGGCTTTGGGCTCTTTCTCTGTTGCTTGTTAACCTATTACCAGTCCAGTATTCATTGATGTGGAGTTGACGCTAAAGAAAACAAGAGTAAAATATCAGCCCCTTTACTTTGTTGAATTACTGAGTCTGTCGTAACTATTTTCCTGTAAACATATCATTTGTACGACAAGCATGCTTCTTGAAATGGATTATCAAAATATCTTCATCATCTAAATGTAGGTCCTGATCAGAGAAATTCAGCGAATGCTGTATTTTGCTCTTGGATGGCTGTTGGGAACATTTTAGGATTTTCTGGGGCTAGTGGAAACTGGCACAGGTGAGATTTTTATAAGACAGTAAGTCTGATATAATGTTTGCTTCGAATCTTATATACTAGTTTGGATTTCGGTTATTCCCGTAAGATGATATGATTTAGTAAACTCACATTTCAATCTGATGTATTTATCATAGTGTAGTTTAGCATTAATGTTTAAATATTTATTTAATGAGCTAGTCTTTTATAGATTTGTCATATATTTGTTTGTGGTTTCCTTTCTTGACAACTAGAGCTTGTTGTGAATCATGTGGGAATCTGAAAGCAGCATTTTTAGTTGCAGTGGTGAGTAATTTGCTGGGTTGAGAGCCTAGGGTTTTGTGTATGAAGTTTCGAGAACACTTAATACAATACATTATCGCTTGTTACAGTAAAGTGGCCTAGGGTTGAGAATGCCCTTGAAAATTACAGCCCATTTTGATCAAGTTTTCATTTCTTTCTTACATAGATCGGATAAAATGGATATTCAGCTATTCTGTTCTTAGATTATACCAAATTCTGAAACCCTAGCACTGTGCAGGTCTTCCTTTGTCTTTGTACATTTGTGACGCTCTACTTTGCAAAGGAAGTACCATTGCCGCCAAACCAACCTCACCGAGTTTCAGATTCTGCTCCGCTCTTGGATGATGATGAGCTAAATGGATCTGACCTTCCAAATCAAAAGCTGATACAGAATTAAATCATTACGCATTGGAAATTAAGCCTGAGAGGCATTATTCGGTGGATAATGGTGATGGGACTGAAGAAAAAAAGAATCAGGAAAATGATGATGATGGTTTTACCGACAGCCCTGGTGCCGTTCTGGTAAATTTGCTAACCAGCTTGCGCCATTTACCGCCAGCTATGCATTCGGTGCTGATAGTCATGGCTTTGACTTGGGTATGTCTTTCTTAGAGTATAGAAACTTTGATTCCGGCGGACTTAGTCTAACGCATTGTCTTGTTTGACTGTCACTTTTATGATTTTCCTTGTCTAATTTTCATCATTTTTTCCTGTTTCAAATAGTTGTCTTGGTTTCCTTTTTTCTCTTTGACACTGATTGGATGGGGAGAGAAGTTTTTCACGGTGACCAAAAGGAGAGGTTGCTGAAGTTGATGCTTATAACCAAGGTGTTAGAGAAGGTGCATTTGGTTTGCTATTGAATTCTGTAAGAACTCAAAATTGAGCACCATTAGTTCTACTTTCTATGAGTTGTAGTGGAGAGTTGAAAGAGTTGATGCTTAGTATCTGGCAGGTTTATGCTATTGTATGTTATACCTACTTTGAGGCCTGTACTAATCTTTACCTTTGATTGCAGGTTGTTCTCGGCATCAGCTCCTTCTTTATAGAACCCATGTGCCAGTGGATGGGAGCTAGACTAGTTTGGGCTAGTAGCAATTTTATTGTGTTTGTTTGCATGGCTGGCACAGCTATTATTAGCTTGGTTTCCATGAGACAATATTCTGATGGGATTCAACATGTCATTGGTGCAACTGGAAATACTAAGATTGCCTCTTTGGTTGTTTTTGCTCTGCTTGGCCTTCCTCTTGCTGTAAGTTGTTTGGTGCTATACTTGCTAAATTTTATGTATTATTTGCTTGCTTTACAGAAATGTTTTCTATGAGATAATATTGCCACCTAAAGTTTTTTTTTTTTTTTTTTTTTTTTTATGCCTTTAAATCTCGTTTTAGATCACTTATAGTGTACCCTTCTCTGTCACTGCCGAGGTGACTGCGGATTCTGGAGGTGGCCAAGGTATGTGTTTTGTCTAGTTTATTTTCTCTGCTAGCTGGAAAACTCTATTTCTTTGACAGCAATTGCTGTTCAGGACTGGCAATCGGAGTTCTAAATCTTGCCATTGTGATACCTCAGGTAGTTACCACTATGCCTCTTTATTATGGTTCTCCTGATAATCAGCAACGTAGCAATCTTGATAACCTATGTTTTGTTCTGCTACCTATTCTTGTGCAACGTCAACTTTTTCTTCATCAATTATGGTAAGCTTGATGAAATGTACCTTCTATTTAGATGATCGTCTCCCTTGGTGCTGGTCCATGGGATGCTTTATTTGGAGGTGGCAACATTCCAGCATTCGTCTTAGCATCAATCTGTGCCCTAGCAGCTAGTGTTGTTGCTGTTCAGAGGCTTCCTACTCTTTCAAGCAGTTCCTTTAAATCAACTGGTTTCCATTTTGGTTGATCAAACATTTCCCGGCTGATTCACTTGCCAATACTTCCCAAAGGGGATGAATACCGACTCTGTACACAACTATACAACCAGAACTCCGAGCATGCACATAGTTGTTCTCTTGGAGATTCGAGATTTTATTCATTCAGGAATTATCTTGTGTATGTTATTACATCCAAGAAGCATATAGCCAAACCAATAGGTCTGTTTTGGGAAATACGACAAAATGCATAGGTCTGATATAGGTTACTGCTGTAATTCGCGTATGTGATCTAGCAAAAGATGGTTGACAAGTCCATTTACATAGTAGGGATGTAATAGAAGTTTCAATCTTGAATAATATTCGGTGTTGACAGATGAATACTTTTAGCAGAACACATCCGCAAAAGACAACGAAACCATAACTGTGATCGATACAGATGCCTACTGCAATTAACTTCCATGGAATACTCTGAATTGCAGGTTGCCAAATCTCTTGTACAAGATATCCTATAAATGGTGTTTGAACAGGCAACTCGATAGAACTGTTTCTAGTCGAACTGTTACACGTACGTAACTTCAGGCATCATTACCAAATGCTACCTTAAGACATTGTACTATTTCAAACAAAATTATTAAGCATCTTTCCATGTTTATTCATTTGCCAACTTATGTCTCTATATGTGTATGATGAATGTAGTACCTTCAGAATCTTATATCACTTTCTTTAGGCAGATATCTGTCAAAAATGTTGGTTTCTTGCTTGCACTCAATGCCCACGGAGAATTTTCTTTTGTCTCTTTGCAGTTTGCAACTTGTGTTGTTTTTGTTAGCAGTGAAGGGATTATTATTATTATATGTCCTTTACTGCTCATCAGACAGTAGTTCACTGTACAAAACCATTTATCAATTCTTGTCAATGCTAATTGCATTGGAAACCTTTTTCTGTCCCTTTGCAATTAAATAAATAATTCTCAAGGTTTCTACCCTTTTTTTTTTTTTTTTTCTCCGTGATTTGTATTTATTTTTAATTTTCAAATTTGTTTGTTTCGAAAAATAGTGTTAAACTGGGCCAGAGGCTGAGCATATTGCCAGTAAGAGACTTAGAAACAAACATGCATCGATGATCAGATGACAACCTGTTTCACTGATTGCCCATACTCATATACCTAAAGCATTGAGCTGCTGCATGCACTTTCATGCATGTACACAATAGAATTAGACCTTCTATGTTATTCCAGACAGAATTAGTGTACGCAAATATCGACTTGAGCACTAACACACAATATATGTTGAAGATTATTCAACTCGATCACTAAAAATATTCATTTATGAGGAGAATTGATCGTATCCACAACTAAGTGCTATAATATCATCGATCAATGCCTTAATGACATATACAATACATATATATGTATAAGCTTCATTATCCAACCAAATTTGATTTTCATTTCTTTTTAAAAAGAGTTGAAATAAATAAAGAAAAAGATTTAGACACATAGAAATGTAAGAAAGAGCAGTGGTTGAGAAATCATAATCAAGAGGAAGAAAGGGAAGGGGGGAAGAGTGAAGAATGAAGCATATAAAGGGCACATGGCCTTCAGTTTCTTCTGACCTCAATCCACCAAAACTTTGTACCCATGTGGACTGCAACACCATTCACACACACTCTCTCTCTCTCTCTCTCTCTTTTTAATTTAATTAATAAAAATGCAATCTTTTTTCTAATTATATGCTCATAATTATCATTAACTAATATATATATATATATATATATATATATATAGAGAGAGAGAGAGAGAGAGAGAGAGAGAGAGAGAGAGAGAGAGAGAATAATTGAAATATGAGGAGCAGAGGCAGAGCAGATGGATCTTTTGGGGTTCCAACTAATAAAGTCATGTGATACAGTACTGATCCTAACTTGTCTTTGGCCTCTATGGAAATCAGCAATAAGTGGGTCCCACCTCTCCCTCTCCATCACCCATCTCAAAGGTTGGTGGGTCCCTCTCCTCTCCCTCTCCCTCTCCCTCTCTCATATTCTACATTTGTCTATAATTAGGTCTCTCTGATTTTAGTTTTGCAACACCCTCCAATTCCATCTTCAATATAGCTGTAAGAATGTGACATGTACTAATTAATGATCTCTTCATCAAAAAACAACATTTCACTTATGTATTAATCAACTTCTCCATGCATCTACCCTCTTTTCATTTATTATACATAAGAGGTTTTATATTTACTTTTTTAATATTAATAAATTTTGTAAATTTAAATTGATAGAAGATTTATTTATTATGTATAAATAAATATTAAAAATATTCATGATACCAAATTTTCAAGAAGGACGAGCGCAACGATGCCAAATATATATGTTTTTGTGTTATGACATTAAAATTAACATATCCTATATAGGTGATTGGAAATTCTAACCTAGTAATTCCATTTCTATTAATGGTTTTAGTTTGGATGATGAATTATCCACCTTCATAAAGTGGTTAATGATTGTGCACGTACGATCGGGTGCTCTAAAATCATATTCTATATATATATTAACAATTTCTGAATTATTTTAGTATTTGTTATGATGCTTTTTGTCAACTCTGTTTGATTTTTCATCTTCACCCCCACGTGATAACTGTTACCTAATGGCTATTACTACAGTGCAGTTGTTACTATTTAATGTTTTAAGCATGAAAATAAAAATATGAGAGAGAGAGAGAGAGAGATTATGCACTTGTTAAATTATGGACAATTCAGGCAGAAAGCAATAAAAAGCCAATACATGTACAATAGAGATTTTATCCATCTTCGAAAGTGGGAATTGCATTTTTTATACCACAATATGAGGGTTTTGCACATAATTTGGTAGTATACTTTTTCAGTTAATCAAGTGTGGTACCATGCAAAGGTATCCAATTATATAGTACATACCGTAGTTAAGTTCTTAATGAAAAGGCCATGTAAGGAGCACATGATTGTTAATCTGAAGTGTTGAGCGGTATAAAAATGTGAGAGAATTGCATTTTTATATTATGGGATTCTTTGGATTGTTGGTATCATACTTTTTCAATTGAGAAAAAGGGTACCATTTAAACGGGATATGTTTGCACAAAAGATACATCCGGAGGTTTGACAGACTCCTACTTGTTGGTTTGTCACGTCCAAATCCCCTTTTCCACTGCACGTACTCCATTTTTCGTGCCTGATAGAGAGCCTATGTGTGATCTAACCTTTCTCACAAACTCAGCTGTCATGAATTTCTTATTGTCATACCTCACCCCATTCTAGAGGGTCCAAGCAAACCATAATATGAGCAATGGAACCAGCGAACGAGCATGGCTACGGACGACGAAAGGGGAGGAGATCTTCTTGGCCTAGAGCACGTATTGCACCAAGTCATTGTTTGGAAGTGTTATCTTAAAGAGTGAGGCAAAATATTCCCAGGCCCTTCAATCTGCTGACCTTGCAAGAGGAGGTGTGGGATATCTCAACGTTATCACAGTAGGGTCACCATGAGACATTCGACACTCCTTTTGTTCGCATTCATTCATCCACAGGAACATAATCCCGCAACAGGCGCCAGCAGAAAATAGATATGGTTGGTCAGACGCAAGGATGCCATAAATATGTCAATAAGGTCCTTCAGTTTGGTTGATTCCCATAAGTGAGCCTATGCCAACTTTGTTGTAAAAGAACTCGTTTGATCACCCTTCCATCAGGCACGATCACTCGCCACACTACAAAAAATATGACATTTAACCATGGCTAATTGCATGGTTAATAACAAAATAGCATAGCAAATAGTCATTAACCACGGCCATGCAACGTTTGTTGGCCGTGGTATCTGCGAGGGTGGCTAAAACATTTGCCATGGCTAAAAACCATGGCAAATACTTTTACTAAGGCTTTTAGCCATGACAAATAACTTTTTTTGTGGTGAAAAACCTATGTCTTTGCATCGATTTTACTTAACCGTGGTTAATAAAAAGCATTTATCACGATTTTAAGCCAATAATCACTATTTTCTAGTGCCATTTCGTGAAACTGTATACAAATAATCTTTTCCAGAAACCTCAATGGAACGACTTCTTGTAGCTTTGAAATGTCTCAAACGCCATCTTTCTAATAATATTTAATTAATTCATGGTGGGAAAATGAGGTTTAAAAGTGCACCCAACGCCCGTCCCTCAGCCAATTATCATGCCAAAAACAAAGGTTACCCGTACCCAAAGACCAATATATCATGCTTTCTGTCTGCTGGCACACCGCTTGAATTCGATGCCAATACGCTAACCCCATAGAATAGATATTCGTCGAGACTGGACAGGAGTATTTGCAATACTTACTCCTCAAGAACATCCCCCATAATGACTTTGATGTTCTGATATGCTACCAAAGTTTATCAGGAATACGTTGCACTCTTAGACCACTCTCAGCCACTGGAACACTCACCCTAGCCCAAGAAGACCAATGGAGCCTTCTCTCGTCACCATATGACGCCTAAAAGAATTTATTCAGTAGTATCTCAATATACAGAGCCACTATCTTTGGAGGCTTCAGAACATAAAACAAGTGGATAGGCATGGATAGCTGGACCGGCTGAATGAGCTGAAGTCGTCCCTATGAAGACAAGTTTTTTTTTCCCATGTAGATATTTTCACCGTCATAGCCTCAATAAGGGGATTAAAAAGTTCTGACTTTCTCTGACATATATATATAGGAGTACCCAAATACTTGAAAGGGAACGACTTGTAGACAAACCCTATTAACCGTTTGACACGTCGAATCACTAGAGACGGGGGGCTTCAACACTATTATAAAAGAGTTTTCATCACATTGATGCTGTGGCTGGACGTTTCTGGGAACTCAACCAAGAAATCCATAACATGCGATAGGCTTTCCTCTTTGCAGTTACTGAAGATTAGACAGTAGTTCGCATAGGCAAGATGGGTAATGCTCTGGCCACTGCAAGATGCTAGCAAAAAAAGATGGGGACAACCCTGGAGGACTGAAAGAAACCACAAATCACACCATTAACAATTACTGGGAACCAACAATTCTACGTACAATTGCGACTGAGACATAACTAATGGTCCTGGAAACCCAATTGAGCCAACATCTACAGGAAGAATATCTAGTTGACCCTATTGTAAGCCTTAGCCATGTCTAACTTTAAGGCAACATTCCAAGTATTCTTGTTTACCCAATGAGCTGCATAATCTCCTGTGTTAAGAAAATATGGTCCCAATTTGCCGAGTAGGAACAAAGCTACTCTAATTAAGAGAAACCAAGGGAACCATATTTTGAGCATGTCATTCAAAAGCTTCATCATGATTTTGTTGGTTGTATTGCACAAACTGATTGGGCAAAATTCCCTTCAACTAGTTGGGCTATTAACTTTAGGAATTAGAACAATTGGCTGTAAAGCTTTTATGGAGCAGCATCCCACCGAAGAAATCCAGTACTACAACAAAAACATCATTAATGTAGACAAGCGTCCCACATTAGTTGGAGACGAGAAGCTAGAGTAGCTTATAAGCCCCTTGACCCTCTCTCCCCAGCGAGGTGCCTTTACACACTAGAAAAAAAAGGACTATTGACTATAACTTTAACAACTATGGATTAAAAATCGTAGTAAATAATATCTATTAACCACGGTTAAATAAAACTGATACCAAAACATAGGTTTTTTTTCTATAAAAAAGTTATTTTCCATGGCTAAAAGCCATGGTAAACATATTTGCCATGACTTTTAACCACCCTAGCAGATACCACGGCCATAATATTGCAAGTCCGTTGTTAATGACTATTTGCTATGGTTTTAAATATTATTTTTTTGGAGTGTCAGGACAAAACTGTGAGGCTCATACGAAACCAAAGCGGATAATAACTTGCGCAACAGAGCATCGATCGAGTCGCAAGCCGCATTATTTGGCGCTGTCTATGGGAACGAGACCATGTCCCCTCCTAAGCCCATTGTTTGGGGGGCTGATGATGTAGGCAAGCGTCCCATATTGGTTGCAGACGAGGAGCTTGAGTGGCTTATAAGCCCTAAGACCTCATCTTCCTAACAAATCGCATTTTCAGGATAAAATCGTGAGACTTATACGAAGCTAGAGTGGACAATACCTTGCGCAAAAGAAGCACCGATCGAGTCGCAGGCCGCATCAATCGTCCTTGATGATTTCCCAACATTGTTGATGGAACACAACATTAAACCCATTTGGCTCAACGACACTACTCGCGTCCATCTCAAATACAACTAGAGGGACCTCCTCAAGTGTTGGTGGGGCACATAAACTCTCACTATTGGTCCAACACACCCCCTATAGCCGTCTCAAACAAAAGCAATCTGTGGAAAAATGGGTCAGCCAACTGGCAAATGTCCACCTATTGTAAGTTGTCATCCCCCATGATCAATAGCTGAGATGACCATACAGGCCCGTGTCTTCCGTACATGTGAGTGAAAGTACTTTGTGTTCCGCCCCCCTTCAGATAACCATTTACAAGCCAATTTCTATTTCCAAAATTCCTCCTCCATCAAAAGCTCTTGCTGAAGTAGTGCATCCGATTCATCGCCAATATATTTGATTCAAAGGGGTTGAGATCATATGGTAGTTATGTTGTTCGGACCCTAGTTTCACATATTCTAACTTTTAAAATATATTCTCGAAGACCTCCGTTGTTTAATTTAGATCAACTAACAAATATCAACTGAGTCACACGTGTTGGAGCTAGGATTAAGTTAATGAGTAAAACGAAGTTGTTGCTAGAAAAAAAACCCGCAAATCAATTTTTCATCTATGAACCCTAAACCTAAGCAAGAATCATCCAAAATTAACCCTAAGTATGGATCAAGTAAAACTGTGGGTTGAATTTAGATGACCTTGCTTAGGATTAGGGCTGATGAAAATTGATTTAGGGATGAATTGCATAATTTTTTTTTTTTTTCCACCAGTAACTTCGTTTCACCCCGTACCCTAACCTTACTCCAAAAAGTGCGGCTAACATGACATTGAGGCATCAAAACAACAGGCTATTGACACCCACATTCACACTCCGATAAAAAAAAATAATGTACCTATTGTGCAAAACGACCATATTTATATGATATCATTCTTTGTCAACTAAAAAAGTATGGTCCAATAACAGTGCAAAAAAATGCAATTATCTCAACTTTTACCTCCAGCTGCTTAAGAACTACACGTGATCATTTTGTTAAAAAACAAAACATGCAAATAATCACATTCATATGGTACTAAACTTGGTATATATAAAAGCATTGCGATACCAAAAACGCAATTCTCTGTAGAAGTTGATCATGTTGCTAAGTAGAAATTTGAAATAGACATGTGAAACGAATATATATAGTTGATAGAGGGAAATGAAAGAAAGGACAATTGAGAGAAGAAAAAAAAAAAGAAAAAGAAAATAGAGAGTTGGAGGAGAAGGCACCAAGACAAAGAAACAACGGCTTTGTAGGGTAATGAAAGAGATGGTTTTTTTGGGTCTTTCTTTAATTTCCTCTTCTTTTCTTTGTTTTTATTCTTTCAATGTTGTGAGTAGTGAGTGAGTCTGCTGAGTGCAGAAATGAGGGTGAGAAGAAGATAAAGGAATCGGAAAAGAGAGAGAGGGTCCTGGACCTGGTGCACGACGCCTGTTGGTGGGTTAGGTAGCAAACCCTGCCCCCCTCCATAGGACCCCCTACACAAATTACAATATTTCTGTTCCTGCCCATTTACTAATTTTGTAATTTTTTTAATAAATTAATAATATTAAGACCACATAATAATTTATTAATTTAAATATTTTTTTTAATTCAGTGAACCTACATTATTTTTCATGCGAAAGATATGAATGATTTATGTAAACAGATACTACTGTTGGAAGATTTATGTAAACAGATGGTTTATCTAGGTGAAAACGATATATGTTTAGAAGTCCAAAATTTTGAAAAAAAATAGTGGCTAGTGTTGTTGAAAATCTATTGAGGATGAAATTGGAGATGATACAATGCATTTTAACCAATTACGTCAAAGGAAGCATTCATAGCGGCAACAAATTTGCAAAAAGAATGTATTATTGGAGCTTTTGGATGCAGCAAGAAAAAGTTAGATCTAGGTGAAATATATACAACTAGATTTTAATTTTAAAAAGCAAACAACAATAAATCATATTTTATTACAAGGTTGTCCTAGCTATATTTGTAATTTATAGAATTGTTAATTTATAATATTGAAGGATCCATAAATTTATACAAGGGTCTTCTGAAAAATTTTTATCTTATCTATTTATCAAAATTATTAATTTAGAACTTGTGCCCAAGCTAGGATCGATAAAAAGTATTATTTTAGAGAAGTTATTAATTTATATTACCTCTCTTAGTTTACTCGTTCAACTAAACTTGATTTGAATTAGAATTTTTTCTTGTCTCCCACACAAAATTCTCTCAGTTTCTCTCTCTCTATATATGTATCTATCTATTATCTATCTATATATATATATATATATATACATATATGATGATGATCAGACCAGGAGATTACTATGTCTTTTTATTATCGATTTTGATCGAATAATGTACTCGTTTCTTGTAATTCATGTGAGTAGATTAATTAGTTTTTGTTAATTGTTAATGGCCAATGAGGCCTAGTTAAGTTGACGAAATTGAGGCCTCATGATTTTAGACGCATGGGTTTGAGCCCCGCCAGATGTGTTAGATGTTGTCTGCTGTATAACATGAGTTATTGAGTAGGATATGATTATTGTAATAGTATTTAAGAATTATTGTCAACTTATAATCGATTTATTTCAATTAATAATAATTTTATCGCTTTTATTAAAAAAAAAAGTTAATTCTTGATGATTATTGAGTTTTAACGTAATTACAGACTGATTCGTTGGTACTATATATAAGTCAATATTAATCAAGAAGGATCTATATAATTGTATGAAGCTTTTCATGCACTGTTAATTAGTTGTATGAGAACATAATAATGTAGAATGTACTTATTATAATGTTATTAGTCATAATTAAATATCATATTTTTTTTATTGATTTAAGATGTGTCGACATCTTGTTAATGAAATTATCTCTAAGGTAAACGAATGTGAATTGTCTGAGTTGAAAATAAATTGGTTGAATTAAACTACGTAAATCCACAATATCTTTATTTTTGTTATATCGAGTTTTATTTTTGTTACGTACATAAATTGTTGAAGTAATTTACGGATTTTGATAAATTAACCCTTATATATTAAGCATCCTAAGAAGTGGGCATTGAATAAAAATATTTTAACCACCTACATGGCCTAAATTATACATATTTTTTTTTAATTTAATCACATATATATATATATATATATATATATATATATATATATATATATATATATATATGAAAATTTCACCAACTCCTCCTTTTAAATTCCTATGACTAAACCTATATATGCAAAAATGTCTACCTGCAATTTCAATGACAACTGTCTATGTTGAAAATTATGCAGCCCACAAAATACTTAACCTTTTCCTACACAAAAATTGCATAGTTTAAATACATTTTGATCCCATAATTTAGATTATTTGATATTTTTGTTTTTTAAACTTTTTAGAATAATATTTTAATTTTATTTTTGTGATTTTAGTAAATTTTTGGCTGGAGTTCATCTTTCTTGCTGAAAAAATGCATGTGCATCTCACATGACATTTTAAAATTGGGCTTTTATTCCTATTAACCCTTTTTTGCCATTATTTTTGTCTTTCAACTTTTTAGAGCAGCATTTTGGTAACACTTTTTAATATTTGCAATTTCAGTTTCTTTTTCGTCTGAGTTCACCATTTTTATTGATGGAGTTGAACTCCGGCGAACAAAAGGACTGAAATTGCGAAAATCTAAAAGTTGAAGGGCTAAAATGCTACTAAAAAAAAATTAAAAGACGAAAATACCAAATGACCTAATAAGTTATGAAATCAAGATTCCATTTAATCATGCACAAATTACAGTTTAAAGCTTATGTAATTAATTATCCTGTATCTATGTATATGTCTAACTTGCAAGTCACAATAAAAGTAAAAAAAAATGCATATAAATAAATTTGTATATAAAAATCAAACTCCCCACAATTGAAAAGAGCCATCCTTCACTACACACACACACAAATCAGTAAAGGGAAAGGTTTTGTTGATAAGGTATATAAGCTTGCTTGCTATATCCATCAGAGATCAGCAGTGACTGACTGCATCTCCATTAATTAGTTGATTTGTTTTTAAGTCCCTCTTTTTCTTCACAACTATATACTACTTTTCTCTCTCTCTCTGATCTCTGATCTCTTTCTGGTGCAAAAAGAAAGATGATGAGTGGTAATGGTGGATGAGGAGCATCTGCAGGTGGAGTAAATTAAGAGAGTAGTGATCTGATGACTTGTGAAATGGCCTTCTTCCACTCCAATTTCATGCTGCAAGTGCAAACGACTCCTCATGAAGATGATCATGATCATGATCATAATCACCCCTCTACATCTCTACCTCCAATTAGTCTTCCCTCTTGCACTCCCCAAGAATTTCATGTATATACTCTCTCTCTTGATACATTCTTGATGTTCTTACAATGTTTGAGAGAGAGAGAATGAAGAAAAAGAAGATGTAGTAAATGATTACATAAGATGTCTTTTTTCTTTCCCTTTTTGCCTTAACTTTCACAACTTTTTGACCATATTGATGAATCTTGAAATTTTTATTTCTACTTTTAGAAAAGAGAGGTACAAAAGCTGGTGATGAAAACATTTATTTCACTACTCAAATAATGATTTTTCACTTGGGATGGATGTATGGATCCATCCATTATATGTGCTATATAGCTGGCTGATCAAAACAGACACTGACTTTCTTTTGAATATATATATATATATATATATATATATATATATATATAGGAGGTGGCTTCTCACTAGCTGGGAAGAGATCATCCATGTCCTTCTCCACGGGCCTCGACGTCTGCGAAATCATATGACCAATATAATCATGGGGAAGATGAATTATCAGACGACGGATCACAGGCTGGGGAGAAGAAGAGGAGGCTCAACATGGAGCAAGTGAAAACACTGGAAAAGAACTTTGAATTGGGGAACAAGCTTGAGCCCGAAAGGAAAATGCAGCTGGCCCGAGCACTCGGGCTGCAGCCCAGACAGATTGCCATTTGGTTTCAGAACAGGAGGGCTAGATGGAAGACTAAGCAACTGGAGAAAGATTATGATCTCCTCAAGAGACAGTTTGAAGCTGTCAAGGCAGAAAATGATGCCCTTCAGGCACACAACCACAAACTTCATGCTGAGGTACTAATCCACAGTTAAATTTTAATGTTTGCATCAATTCTTTCTTACATAAATTATGTACGCTAATATTAAGTTTCTTGTCGAGTATATAGAGGTCTCATTGCACAATTATATGTAGTTTGATCATCAATTGAACTTTGTGTCTTAATTATTACCAAACTGCTTGACAGATTGTGAAACGTGTGCGAAAACAAAAAGAAAATTAAGTACAAGAAGTCAAGAATTAGTACAGAATTTTAAGTGGCTTGAGGGATTACTTGATATATATATATATATATATATATATATATAATAGACGTTCGATCATTTGTCGAGTATATGCAATTGAGACAGAAATGTAATGTTAGGGCAGACTCCATATACTCTCGATATCGAGAGTAGAACGAATGAATGAAGAAATTGAATGTTTGTGCAGATATTGGCACTGAAGAGTAGGGAGCCAACAGAATCCATAAATCTGAACAAAGAAACAGAAGGTTCATGCAGTAACAGAAGTGAAAACAGCTCAGAAATAAAGCTGGATATTTCAACGACGACGGCTCCGGCAGCCACCTGCATTGAGAGCCCATTGTCAACACATCCCATTCCCAGGCCCCTCTTCCCGTCGTCGTCTTCACTCGTCGCGGCCAGCAGGCCCGGCGGAGTAGTGGCGCACCAGCTCTTCCACAATTCTTCTTCCAGGCCCGAAATTCATCACTGCCCGAAAATGGACCAAACTGTTAAGGAAGAAAGCTTGTGCAACATGTTCGTTGGCATGGATGATCAGACAGGATTTTGGCCCTGGCTAGAGCAACAAAATTTCAATTAAATCATAATAATAATAATTTATTATTATAAATTGGTGATCAAACTATATCTTATGAGAGCAAGAGTATTCATGGATGATGAAGTTAGCAATATTTAATTTACGAGTAGATGAATTATAAATTAATTCCTCGTTTTGATACTTTAATTAATTAGGGTTGGCAAGTACAAAGTAGTAATTCAATGGTGTGATATCATGTTCTTTTCCCTTCTATTAAAAAATAAATAAATAGTGAGATCAAAATTCAAGAATCAAATTTTCCCCCCACTTTGGCCGTCATCAGTGTATTCTTTGCGTCGATCGTGATCCCATAAATTTCTTATAAAGATTCATTATTTTCATAAATGAAAATTATAATTATATCACCCCCTTGCAAGCAGGAGAAAAATAATTATTATAATTACAAAATAAAAATATTAAATTAAATTAATTATACGACATGATCCACGTTATTTGATATAGTTTAAAAATAGGTTTGATACAATATACCTCCCTATGATATTATAAATTAGCAAATTATCCCTTATAAAAAAAAATAACAGTAATTGTCTCTCTATATTTTTCAAAATTAAGCAATTAACCTTTCTATTTAATGAGATAAATTGTTTTACTTTAAAAACTATAGAAAAATAAATTACTGTATTTTTTAAAATATAAAAAAATAAATTATTTTTTTTTCATAAGGAGATTGATTGTATTTATCCGTTCAAAAAAATCAATCAACGAGAAATGTGAAGAAATTTCAATAATGAAAATAATTTCTAGAGAGAGAATAAAGCACACATCCCAATGAAAGGAAGGCGACAAACAGATGGAAGATAAGAAGAAAAGGAGGAGGGGTTGGAGGGGTTGCGAAATGGTCGTTCTCGTGAAGGGGACATCACCACTCATCCATGCCTCTTTTTTCTTGCTTCTTCTGCTCACAAGTCCTTATGACATCAAATTCAAATGGGCTATATATCCACCACCCACCTATAATATTTATATGCTATTACAATGGAATCTACACGATACGAGTATCCATGTATAGGGACTAAGTCTGATAAGATAAAAATATAAGGGACCAAAAAATTTAAATAAATGATATAGTTGAGTACAGAAGTAATATTTACCTTATATTTTATCAGAAACCACCTTTTTTGAAATTGGAAAGTGGGGTTTGATGTTTTTTTTTCCTATTGTGGAGTTTTGATTCTTGTTTAATTTTTTCAAGAATTCGATGGTGCTGACATTATGTTACAAAATTGGGGTCTACGAGTCAAGTCAGATTATTTTAGCATCCACGTGCAATAATGTTATGCTTTATATATATCTTTATATCTCTTTATCTTGATCATTGTGGCTCCAAATATTCTAAATTGGGAGACTCAAAGAGAGAAGGAGATAGCCAGGTGGGTCATATGATATTCATAGGAGATTAATTTTTATAGACAATACACACACACGACTGTACACGGGTTGATTAGAAAATCTCTCAAAATCTCACACGTGATTCAAGGTTCGATCCCGGATTACAGGTGTTAGTCCGATATTACTATTTAATCCTTCGAATAATGTCAAACCGGACTTTTAACACTCTTTAGCGAATAACATCGTGAGTACTCATCACATTGCACTTTTTGTGTCTTGTTACCTGTTTGTATAACTGTTTTATGAGAATAAAATAATTGCTCGGTGTCTCTGCGAGAGCTCTATACTGTGTCTATTCTTATTCTTGTTAATTTCAAATTTCCTTAGACGTGGGCTTGTTATTCACGAACTACCAAGTTGGGTTAGGCGTAATTGACCCATGGGAGTATAGACCTCAAACCACTATGACTTGTAACACACAGTTCGTTCTGATCCTGACAATAACAGACTTCTTATACATTCTAGAGCGATTTGGGCGAGGAAAAATGTTAGCTTAAAGACCTCTATGCTGAAGAATTTGTACTAATACAGAAAGGGATCACGTGTATCTCTAGGTAATCTTCATTGTAAGCAATCTCACCATGTTCTTGACTTCAACATAGTTCTTGTTGGAATTATAATTATTATGTAATAGTTTGTCTCTATATTGAGGGAGTAGCACGACTTAGTCACATCGCACACTAAATTCATTGATTGAAAGGAATATTGAATAACGATCATATACACACCATGGATATTAGATCAGTAAGTAGCATGGTATTGGAGGAAAGCATGATCAGATTTATTATATTATACTTATGGATATATGTGACAATATGCTTGTGCGTAGAGAGGAGAGACATATTATCACACACGCGATCAAATATTGCGAGTCTACTCGTAAAATAGATGTCATCTGAATATGTATATAAGATCTAAGCGAGCAACTATAAATAGTACGAGACCTCGTCTAATCATATTATCATAGTATTGGGCTAGAGAGGGATGGAGCCATACAAGCTGTACGTTCATTCTATCCTACCACACTCATCTTTCAATCCCTGTTCCATAGTATATATTAAAGTTGACAGAACTGAACAATGAGGGAATCATCCTTTGGTGACATATTACGAGGACACGATCTCCTTCTGCATAATTGTACATAGTGTTGGTGGAAATGTACAATCATATCAAATTTGTTAATGATTCAGATGAGAATCATGTCTCAATAGCTTGACCCAACATATGCCAATCCGAATCTGTGTGTATTAATATCATCTCTCTCTACTTTCTAAATTAGAGGTGCATCGCGACCGTCTATAGTAATTAGCGAATAAGAGTAAAGTTTAATACTATAATTTTCACCATATCTATCACACCTACTAATGAAAACTATCTAAGAGCAAGTTATAGGTGATAGGTACATCAGAGACATCCTCATCAGATAGTCACATGAGGTACCTTTGAATATTGATGTCCTATAATCAAAGGTCATCATATATAGACAAGTGCTTGACCTTGAGTGTTATATCTCAACGTGTAGTGTACTCATAAACTTATCGCAAGTGTTTTTATACTCAAAATCAGAATTATATAGACTAAGATTCGATTCCCTAGTGGTAGCTAGATAAAGATTCTGATAAGCGAACTTGATAGTAATTTCATAAATATTTCTATATTCTGAGAACGATAATTTAAGTATTATAGAACTGGCACTCTGCTAGTTTATGTCACAGGGCTGATAAAAGAAAGCACTCTTATTTTTAAGCACCCATATATTTGAGAGACTTTCCGACAGCATATTCGTATCGCTTGATCGTGGAGGCTTGCAAATCTATGTGAGTGACTTTAACAATCAATTCTTAAATAGATATCACTAGCAGGAGGCTAGTCCTAGTGACTATAGCTCCACGAGGTATCATCCTTGATAGGAACGATGTAGAAGCCATTCCATGCCGTCATATTCTACTCTTATTGAACTACTAACACGTACTACACACCATATATTCGATTCAATTACTACGCAATAGAGTTATGTAACTCGACTACAGCATCATAACGAGAATGGACCTACACCTGAGGGCCTGGAAGGAGTGAACCGAATCAGCAAACATACGAGTCGCTCAGATATCTAAATTTCAACACGACGGAGACTTCGGATATCACAGAGTAATGGTAGATATTTAATATCAGACATCATATTTCTATTGACTCTAATCAGTCATTTAGAGAATAGAACAACCAATAATGAAGAGATGCGCATATAACCACGCTTAGTCTATCAAATACCATACACAATCGGTATGATTATTATTAATAAACGACGAACAGAACGCGATTAATGTAACTAATCATGTCCATACGAACTAACTGTTACAGCTAATTATGTGAAACAAGAGTGAACCTATACAAAATCTCACGCTCGGAATCATAAGCACTGCCGTTACACTCATGATAAACTACAATAGGAAGAGCTAGCGCAGCAAGTTAATATTATCCTCAGTGTAGGTATGATAATTGCAGAAGTACTAACCTAGATGATATATGAGGATCGTAAAACTGCCTGAGAGACACTGACACGGGACGCTTGCTATATTATATTATAAGATCAACATCGACAATACTCTAACGACGTAAGAGAAGAGGAAGCTAGGAGGAACCTACATGAACAAGTAGCTTGAAATAAGACTGGCATAGTATACTCAGAAACTCATCACCACTATATAGATAACTGCAAAATAACAGCAATATCTCTCACCAACTAGCACGCAAGTCCGAGCGCCATCACAGCGGATAGCTCTGACAAGTATCGAGACCAGATGATGTATTAATAAATAATGATATGATTTGCACTAGGAAAAGAGAAGATGTACTGCTTACTATTACACAATATCTATCACATGAGACATCTATGAGACGTGATATGAGAGAGTTGGTTAGAGACACTATCTAGACCTTTATCCTGTATCATCGCCACAAGACACTAGATCACAAACTCTGCGAGGTGACGGCTCCCAAACGAATATATTGGTCTAGGGCATCATCCCCCATCACGATCTCGTACACACTAGAGGCTCATCTATAGCAATACGTTCATGAGGAGCAATGTGCATTAGCTACCTACAACGTGAGTCCTCAGAGCGATTTGTGGCTTCTCACGGGCGTGCTAGATACCAGTCCCAACTTCTACTTGAGTGGATGCCGAATCTTAGACTTGAACACCCTGCCTAGTTCTATTATCATCATTCTGCAGCTGATCATCAGTACCCACCACACATTATATCACTACATACACCATACAACATGACAGCTTTACACACTAGGAGAGAGCAACAGTGCGCACTAAGCCATCTCATCTGACCTTGCTTGTACTGACGTCTAATCGACCTTAATATCTTTTGTTGTCATTAGTGGGTCAGCTCACGAACTGTCGGCATCTATTCCAAATGTGGGAGTATAATCTAACCTCTATCAGCTGCAGATTAGGAGAAACACATGGAGGTTGACTACATAGCGAGATAACTCATTTCCTTAGACAACATGAGATTCTCGGACATATCTGAGCACTGAATTCACAACGTGAGCAGTATAGAGCGGAATAACAATAAGTATATATGGAACGCGACACGGAGACAGCTACACACCGGAGCGTACACAGATGGGATCCTGATACCGCGCGCGAGGCCATTCACAAATTATGCTACTGTGACCAAGGGATATTCATGAGAGGACGAAATCACTATTGCTATGTACGGCGAGAATCACCTCCACTGGATGGGATAATTGATTAACGAGTCATAATTGGAAATCATAGAGTCTATCGCAGAGATCTACAATATTCGGGTGAATGAACAATAGAGGATTGTATTAATGTTATTAACTCTCGTTAGCACGAGGAATAATGATGGCAGTGTAAGCGTATGGAGGAACCTGTAAGGCTCTCTTGAGGACATGTTGTTGATGAGTTTTCATAAACCTGAGGAGATAAACTAAAGGTGTATAGGCAGATGATTCTAAAGGTTGTAGAGACGAACAAATTTAGATAAGTATCACTCAATGCTAGTATGAGTCAGTGTTGTAAGCGAGAATAGGTACTACGTTAGAGACATACCGGAGCAACAGTGCATTGGAGAGGGTCTTCGGTAATTATAAATGACTATCTGCGAGAGATTTTACTATATACAGATATAATGCACCTCAACTAAGGATTGTAGAATAAATGTCATTACATGACTTTTGTATTTTTCACATTAGTGGGGTGATGTGTATGAGCTCATTGGAGAATTTTCTTTTGCTCAGCTGATACCGATTCATGTAGCGAGTTAGAGAGGATTGTACGTTATGTTTTACACACATTCGTTATACGCAATACTGAGCTAATAATCGAGATATTCTTGTGTCGGAGTCAGTCTTATGCACTATTATGCGTAAGTTGTAAAAGATTCTCACGAAACTGAGCACTACGACTTGCTCGGTATTACCATCTAAATTGTATCAGCTCATCAAGAACCAACATATTCGATACTCATCAGTCGAGAAAGAACACTAGCAGCTAATCTGGCTTATGAGTTGAATTGTGAATATACGATAAAGTAGGTATATGGAGGGCCTCATGTAAAGCTTGACTGGATGAATTTTATTTGACAGCAATATTACCAAGATCATCATTGCACTCGCCACAGACTGTTAGATAGAAATAAGCAAGAGAACTCAGCGTCTCATGACCTGTGGATTATGGTTCGTGATCGAGTGACGTCAAATGTCCTTTGTATAGATCACTGCTGCAACTAAAGTCTATTTACTATTATATTTTGAGCTAAATTGGATTTTGCGAGAAGACATGTATGCACTAGTATAAATAAGAATAAACCTGGGATCAACATCGAAGATGGTATCTGCTGTCGTATTATGGTACATGATAATTGCGGGAGAAGGAGCAAAGTAGAGAACACAGCAATGATGTATTCGTGTTGTGTCTCTCGGAGCACTCACAATTCATGCTGATCGTGGCGAGACATAATAATGCTTTACTGGATGATTCACGTATGGAGGCCATGTCACATGGTTCTACATGTACCCATGTGACTATGATGACTGTGGACTTATCTATTGTTTAGATAGCGAGCATGAGTATCCAAAGATATAGAACGATCACTCAATCTATGCGCTCTTGAAGGGACCTAAACTCATACATCTAGTCAGACTAAAATCATCTTGTGACTACGAGGCGGTACGAGTGTAAAAATAGGTTCGAGAGTAGCTATTCAGTAAGATATTGAGATATGGAGCCATTAATATAGAATATTTTTAAATCCAAAATAATGAACTGCTCACGTCGCACCCCCCGTAATACGAAAGACACGACATATTCTGGCGCTGATTTCCAAATGCGCAAAATCACCGCTCTATCATCATAGGCCAATCCCAGTACAATCGACAACTTCTGGTCATGAGCTAGCGCTCAATTTGATGTGCTGGACGATCGAGCGGCTGGAACAGCTATCGCAGAGGTTAGTATTAGTCCCGTCCAAGCGTCCCCGGGTGACACTACAGATCTTGAGGTCTATCTCTTGTTGTGGCCCTGCATTCACGGCAATCAAACCTACCCGCGCAAACACCTCACACAAGTAAAAAAAGCAACAATAATCGACCGCAAGACAAAATCGATATTGAAGATAAAAAAATAATGATAGTACATGAAAGAACACTGCTGAGCATATTACCTCGCAAATGAACCACATTCCAAACACGAATGAATCTGATTCAAGAAGAAGGGAAGGAAGGGGGGTGGGTGGTGGGTTATTTTTATTTATAATCATGTTAATAAAGATAGAGGATGAGCGCACTCCTAGGCACAATAAATAATTATTGATATTTTAAACTATATTATAAATAAGAATATAAGATATATAAATCAAACAACATCAATTCAAAAAATAATTAAATAAATACCAATATAAATAAAACTAATTTAGAAATATACACCAACACAAAAAGAATTTGTGTGTGAGTGAAATTTTCCAATGATAGTAATATATAAATAATTAAAATCATAATTGATAAAGAAGAATGGAGTAGGGGTAGTGAAATTACACAAGGATATTTTTGATAAATTCTTAAAAATGGTGTCGTGGTTAAGTTAACCGGCCATTTGTGAGTGAAAAATGAGATTCTTTTTATATAGTAAAGATAAAAATTAAATAATGGGGACAAAAATTGCACTAGGACAAAGTTAGTGGATTAAAATTACACCAGGATAAAGTTTAGTGACTAAAATTACACCTGTTAAAAATAAGTCCACGTCATCAGACTTGTCAGACGATGACATGGCTTATTTCACCGGAAAAAAATTGACACGTCAACAATTTCCGGCCAAAATACCATCGAAGTACCTGATTGACCCATTTTTCAAAGTTAGTATAGAAAATGTGATAATTTATCATAGTTAGTGGACCAAAATTGAACGAGAATCAAGTAATGGACTAAAATTTTTTTTCCCAACTACATCCAATACCAATGCCCATTGTCAGGGGCCCCAAACTGAAGTGAGTCCCAAAATGCGAGTATTTGCAGTGTCACAAAAGTAGAAACCATCTATCTCTACTAGTTGGTTAATGGCACTGCTCTATCTTTTTTATTACATTCTTGGATGTCGTAGATGTCTTTCTCGTGGCACTAGAAGAGTTCAACGTTAGGTCTGCATTCGTATTGAAAGAAGAGGAGGATCCTCTTCAGGACCTACAAATCTTATTTCTGAATTCCAATCACCAGTCAAGATGTAATAGACTTGGTATCTATGTTTCCTCCACTCGTATATTAGCGGTCTATTTAAGTATCTTTGCAACACACGATCTCCATTGGCAAGATTCTTTCAAAAATCTTCCATCAGGCCGAAAAAAAAGGCCAGGACTATTGATTGTTCTTGATTGCCAAAACAAATCAATCATATAAACTAGGGTAAATTACATCTACCTCCCCTGAGGTTTGGCATAATTACAAATACCCCCTCGTTGTTGAAAAATTAAAAAATACCCCCCTAATGTTGATAAAATTATGTAATCCTTGGATGGAGGCATAAAAATGTCAACTTTGCCCTTACAGTATTTTTTTATTTTTTTAAAAAAAATTAAAATCTTATAAAAATATTGAATGGGATGGATGAAAAAATTTAAAAAATATAAAAAAAATTATCGCCTTAGTTGATAAAAAAATATTTTTTAAAAAAATAAATAAAATATATAATTTTAATTCAAGGGTATTTTGGTCAGTTCACTATAAAAAATGCATAGATTGGGTAATTGTTAGACGGTCCTTAAAATTAGGGGGGTATTTGTAATTTCTCAAACAATGAGGGGGTATTTGTAATTATGCAAACCTCATGGGAGGTAGATGTAATTTACCCTATAAACTAAGGTCTTAATTTGATGCAAAGTATTCAGACAAAATAAACAAACTTGACGTGTTACTGCTGTCACTTCGTTCATCAATTACGTTGCGTACGTAGAGTTGACATGATAGAACAAGTACAATGTTGTCTGACCTCAATCCCGCCGACGGTCCGAAATTAGAAGGGCCCAATGTGCAACCAAAATTAAAGTTCAGTCGGTAGAAGCATACAATATTTTTCTCTTTCCGAGACACTTTCCACTCCCCTCTATCCGCTAACCGCTCATATTCACAGCTTCAGACCTAATCATGTCATCAATGTGATTTGGTGATGATGACCACTCAATGAACACATGAACACACACACACACACATATGCATGCATGTTTATGCTTATCTACTACTTATAGCTAGGTGGAAAAATTCTAATAATCGATTAAATAGTTCAAAATATTTAAAAGGTATAAATGGAACTTCTTAGAATTTTGAGTGGCTGGATTTACGTAGAGTCCACTACAAAAAAAAAATAATATTTAATTGTAATTTATTGTTATGATTAAAAATAAAATAGTGGTAGCAAATAGTTAATCACTAAGACAATGCTATGATTGTTTGTCATGGTATTTGTGAAGGTAGTTAAAATATTTGTTATGACTTTATATTTTTACTATAACTCTTAATCATGACGAATAATTTTTTTTGGGAGAAAAAATTATATTTTTGTATCAATTTTATTTAACCATAGTTAATAAAAATAATTTACCATGATTTTAGTCCATAGCTATTAAAAATTATAGTATATATATATATATATATAATATATATATATATATTCTAGTGCTCGTGGAAAAAAAATGCAATTTTGGTCCTCTAATATAGTGGTGGTGGCAATTTCAATCCATGATGATTCGAGATTTGTAATAAATGAATATAATTTATTAAAATTGAGAATTTTAATCCAAAAATCCTAATTTCAGTCAAGTTAGAATTTCTTTTTTAACCAACATTACCAATTTTTATAAATTACATTCATTTATTACAAATTTCGAATTAGCTTGAATTGGAATTGCCAGGACCCCAATAATTAGATTTCGAATTAGTTTCTTTGTTTTCTTTGACCGTTAAATTATGGACACACTATTAAAATCTCCCTTCTATTTTTAAAATCTTGAGAAATCCCACTAGTTTTTATATTTCAACCAAAATGGAAAACAATGTCCGTATTATTCCTTAATAAATAATAAACACATTTTAAATAAAAATTTAAATGTAAAATATTAATTAGGAAATTGGAAGACAAAGCAAAAGCTCGTAAAAAAATTATGTCTAGGATTAAATTAGTTGAAATTAGTTTTGTAGTAATTTCCTTAAAAATCTATTTTTACTAACATAATTTCCTTTCATCCTGTAAGGCTTCATATATATATATATATATATGTATGTATATATAGTATGTATATATTTAAAGCATTTTCTTTGTTTTTAGTACTTGAATGAAGTAATTCCTTAACTTGTTAATATAATGTGTTGCTCCTGGTTTGGAAAAAAAAAAGAATAGTCTATTAACGGATTTTGCTCTTTAGTTTTTGAAAAAGAAATCATTTGAAATTCATTTTTGAAGTATTATTTTATGCTTATTTCTAAGGTAAATAGTATTTTTAGTCCCATAAGTAATATCAATTTCACTTTTGATTTCATTTATTATGAGTTAATATTTTTCTCATAACATATAAAAATTAGGGTAAATTACATCTACCTCCAGTTGTTAGGAAATTACAAATACCCCCTGATTTGGAAAATAATTGTGGAAGTCCCTAGACAGAAATGGTAAAATTACTTCATTACCTTGATTAATTCTTTTTTTATATTTTTTATAAAAAACGTTTGAATTTTTTTTTAAAATTAGAAATAGGTAAAGTCACAATTGCCCCTTTGTGTTTGGTGAAGATGTGAAGTTATTTCTCTTTATCTCCCGCGTCTTCTCCTCTTCCATTTGCAAACACTATTCTAAAAAACTCTCTCAAACTTAAGCCCCAAAATCACGTTGCAATCTTATTTTTCAAGCCTCTTTTGTTCTGTTTCTTGGTTGTTCGAAGTGAAAACGGTGTTAAACTGCTAAAGAACTGAAGTCCGACGTGTTTCACGAAAAAAAAAGGTATGCACGAACACCTACCTTGGTCTGATCGTCACAAAAAGTTGAAATTTTTTGTATTTCTAGATTAAGGAAGTAGTTTTTCATGTTTTTGGAAACAAAATTTAAGTTTTTTTTTGCAGTTTAAAACTTTAACTCACCTGTATTTTAGTGTTATTTGAGGGGAAATAACATTTTTCGTCCCATAAGTTGGGCCTGTTTCACTTTTGGTCCCATTCATTACGTGATTAGCAGTTTTGGTCCCGTAACTTTAAAATATTGGCAGTTTTGGTCCCAAACCAATATTCCGTCAATTTTTTAACGGAGAAGGCCACGTGCAGAGCACGTGGCCGTTAACGTCTGTTTGTGGGAGGAAAAATTGGCTCCCTTTCTGGTTTGGTAACATTATTGGAGGGAATATAACTACTAATGAGGGCAAAAATCAAAGGTTAGGGCAAGAAAAGGGTTTTTTTCTCCTTCCTCAAAAAAATTTCAATCCAATCCCTCCTACATTGCTTTGAATTGAAGTGAAGTAGAGGATATCAAATAATTATGTCTTCTACAAATGATTCAAGTGATTCAAGTGGGTCGAATGTTATATGCTATTGTGGGAAGAAGGCTGCAATGAGGACTTCGTGGACGAATTATAATCTGGGTAGGCGATTGGCTACAATGACTTTCCAAATGGGTGTGGGAAAACCCACCAATGGAAGACGAAAATTGCAACGAGATGATTTCCATATTGCAAAAAGGTAAAGCGACTCCAATATTTTTTTATTGCAGCTATGATTTTAATAATTTTCATTTTAATGTGGTGAGATGACATTATATAAGTTATTTTCACATTTTACGGCATTTATTTAGTTGTAGTTAAGTGCTAGTATTATTGAAAGTGTAATGAAGTTTGAATGTAGTGTGTTTACGACATAATTCTTTGATATCTTCTACTTCACTTCAATTCACAGCAATGTAGGAGGGATTGGATTGAAATTTTTTGAGGAAGGAGAGAAAAAGCCCTTTTCTTGCCCTAACCTTTGATTTTTTGTCCTCATTAGTAGTTATATTCCCTTCAATAATGTTACCAAACCAGAAAGGGCGCCAATTTTCCCTCCCACAAACAGACGTTAACGGCCACGTGCTCTGCACATGGCCTTCTCCGTTAAAAAAATAACGGAATACTAGTTTGGGACCAAAACTGCCAATTTTTTAAAGTTACGGGACCAAAACTGCTAATCACGTAATGAATGGGACCAAAAGTGAAACAGGCCCAACTTATGGGACGAAAAATGCTACCGTTATTTGATATTTATGTTTTTTCCATAATGTGTTGATGAAATTGTTTTTGTATGTGTATATGTTTTTATTTTTAGAAATTATTTTATTTTTTTTGAGAAACCCTAATTTCAGTTTCAAATTTCTGCACATAATGGGGGTTGTAAAATTTGATGCCTGGGTTTTTTTGTTTTTTAAAATTGCATACGTTTGACCCACCAATATGGACGCCCATAGGGGGGAGGATTTCAGATCCTAAAAAATTAATGAAGGACCTAAGCCCTACAAAAGGTTACTCTGATGCTTATATTAGTAACGATTTAAAAGAAATAAAAGGAAAAACTTGAATTAAAGTGATGATAATGGTATAAGATGGTGATAAAGTGTATATATTCGTGTGCGGTGCATATTATAAGCTTAAAATAGCCTTAAAACTAGGTGAGAGTAGTGCAAGAAAGTGGGAGTTTGAGAATAAGTGTAATGCTCAAGAACCTTCCCCTCAAAATCAGCACAAAATCTCTCTTTATAGGCTTATATAGAGTTGGATATGGGGTTAATTTCTAAGTGTCATATGCCATTGGAAATCTCTTCGAGACAGCCGTCATACGCAACAAACGTTTTAGATTTGGATAAATATTGACTGAGATACGTGAGTTGGACGAAACCCTGCCAAACCTGCTTACATTTCCGAGAATTAGTTATTCGTGGACTTTCCAACTCATTTATAACCGATTTATTTGGAACCATCTGCAGATATTATAGGGTGCTGTGCACAAATGTCTTGGCAAACTATATGACGTGTCTAGCTGAAATGGGCTTATTTTTTTATCTGCCAGTTTAGTAAAGTAGCAGGTAAACCTGTGGGCCTTGTTTCCCTGCTGGAGGGCTTTGTTTGTCCTGCTGGTGGGCTCTTATCCGTTTTGCTAATGAGCCAATTGGGCTAGTATGCCTAACTTGTGGGCTTGGCCTAATAATTGTAGGGGGCATCACGGTAAATTTGACTAACACGAGATCTATTTATTAAATGTGAACAAACTACTAATGTAATTTTCAAAATAACAAGGAGTTTAGTGTAATTACACAAAACTTTAGGAGATGACGGTGTAATTATCCCTTTAATTATTAGAGGGGCAATTTCTGAATTTTGACAATTTGCAGGTATCAACAAGTTATGTAAATTATACCAATACCTCTTGAAATTTGCTCCAATTAAACAAATACCTCATATCCTTCATAAAATTATATAAATACAACTATAAAAATTGTAATTATGATTTATATGGATACCTCCTTAGACAAAAATACTTGCACAAAGGGCACTGCAGGGAGCATAATTCTAATTTTACAAAGAATAGTAATTGTCTGTGTAATTAAACCAAATCTAAAGGGTACAAGTAGAATTGGAGTAATGATGAAGAGTTTCATATCAATAATACAGTTTCGATGATGTACAAATGCTTTTGCTGCATTCCTCGCTTTGATATGCTGATAACCTTGTGCTTTAACAATATGATCACTTGATCTTACTCAGATAAGATTTTTATATTGCAAGCCTTATTCCATATTCTACTTCATTT